>CM050413.1:52587668-52672433 GCA_027564155.1 Gymnocypris eckloni scoliostomus | reverse complement strand
ATGAACTTCTGCACAGAGACTGTTTTTCCAATTCCAGCAACTCCTTTAGTAAGAACAATTTTTATTTTGTCATTCATCTTTTCTCTCTTCCCCTCACATCCTTGTTCAGGTAAGGATTTAAAGATATCATTGCAGTGGATTTGAGTGTCTTGTAAATGAGTTCTAGGTGATTTCTCCATCTGTAACACTTCATGTTCCTCATTCACCCCCTCACTTTCTCCCTCTATGATGCATAGCTGTGTGTAGATCCTGTTCAGGAGAGTTTGATTCTCTTGTAGTTTGATTCCCTCAAATAAGTTCTCATACTTGTTCTTCATGCTGGTTTTGTGTCTTCTTTTGACTCTCTGCAGGACATCGTCCACCAGAGAATCCTGTTGAAGGTTTGGGTAACAGAGAGCAGAACTGGATCCTCCCGAGACTTCATCCGTTTGTAGAACAGGATGGGTTCTAGATCTCTTCTTGCATTGAGGACAGTCAAAGTCTTCTGATTGGCTGAACTTATCCCGGTAGCAGCTGATACACTGTCTGCAGAAACAATCTTTACAGGTAATTGAAACCGGATCTCTCAGAGCCTGCTCACACACTCCACATTTGGGGGAAACCTGGGACAAACACCTGTAGAGAGATTTTAGATGTGTTAAATCATATTTGCTAACCGATGTTGTGCTAAGTTTTTCATTACACTGTCACTTTTCATTAAGACTCAACTACATGCTGGTGTTGCTTTGTGAATCTACTTACAAACAGATCATACTGTGAAAATTTGTAAGAAAACCAAAATGCCTACATTTATGATTAATATGTATAGACTATTAAAGGAAAAGTTCACCCAAAAAATGAAAATTTGCTGTTAATTTAGTCATGCTCAGGCCATCCAAGATTAAGGTGACCTTTTTCTTCAGTAGAACATATAACAGTAAATAACATTTTAGCTGAAACCGTGGTCATTGGTGATTCATTAAATACAAGTCTGCGGCTGCCTGTTTTTGAGAATAAAAAAGCATTTCAAAGAACACAAAATTAATACTGTGGCTCCTGACGATATATTGAGGTCTTATCATGCAAAATGATTGGTCTGTGCAAGAAGTTGAACATTATTTACAACACTATTACCTGTAATCCATAGCCTCATGCAAACAGCCCTAAGAAACGTCCAGTTATTTATTGAACCAGTTCACCTAATCGCACTGAACCATCAGAAACAGTTTGTGGCTCCAGAAGCACAGATTACTCAATCAAAACTCACTTTCAGACATGCCTGATGGCATTTATGCTTCTATGATGATGGCTTTTGCCAATTTAATTACCACTCCAACAGAACACTGAAGTAAGGAAACTTACCAAAAGACTAATGAGCTGGTGGTATGTGCATGCGTGAGCCAAGCACTTGTGAATTGAACCAGCCCATTACAAATTCAAAGAACCAGTTAGCAGCAAATAATTGCTATGGACTACATTTAATAATGTTATAAATAATGTTCAGTTTCTTGCACAGACCGTGTTTTTCACTTCATAAGACTTAAGTATATCGTCATGACTCATGAGCCATGGGTATTAATTTTGTGTTCCTCATATGCTTTTTTTATTTTTCAAAAATGTGCAGCAGCTGATTTGCATTTTATTAATCACCAATATTTTCTACACATTTTCAGCTGAAAATCTTTACTGTTTGAAGGAGTGGAATCCTGGAGCCATCATGACCTTCATAAAATATATATTTGTTTCTTCTTGAATAATTATTAATAAAAGTTACATTTATGCATGTTGGAAAATAATTTAAATATGGCTATATTCTGCCTTTTTACTCTAAGAAGCTGCTTTCATTGTGTGCGTGTAGTGAACCATATTTGTTAAGATTCAGGGCAGAGCCCGGCAACCTACAGATAAGTGTTACATATGTATGTACAGATACTCTATATTGCCAAAAATATTGGATCACCCCCTGTTAATGGAAGGTTTGACAACTTTAGCAATTTCCATGAGTACAAATCTTAATGTTTAAGCATATTCAAGGGAATTGTGTGCTGTGTATACACAGAGGCACTGTCATGATAGAATAGAAAAGGATCCTGTCCAAACTGTTGCTATAAAATTAGAAGCTCACAATTCCCTAGAATATCATTATATGCTTAAACATTAAGATTTGTACTCATGGAAATTACTAACCTTTCATTAGAAGGGATATTGCGTTCATTGGCAATATAGTGTAAGTGTTCTAAGTATATGTGTGTGAGTGTCTGTATTTGCAGCTAGATGCAGAGAGAGCCCTACGAGGAAACCGTCATTTACCGTCACCCTGATGTCCAGGGTATTCGATAAATGTGTGGAGATTTTCTTAGTTTATCTATGTTTCGCCCAACCAGAATCCTGCTTACCTATGTATTGACGTAATTAGTGACCTCTGTTAGATTATAATTACTGGTGTCTTGAACATGTATGCAGAGAGGCCTACGAACTCCATCGCGAGTATTGAAGCTGACTTCTGCTGATGAAACTGCAAATTATTTTCTCCAGTTGATTGCATCTCTGACTCTTTGTCTTTATTCAACACACCTGGTCCTTGAGTTTTAACTGTAAATGACCCTACATGTTCCATTGAAGAAAAAAGTCACCTTATTCTTGGATGGCCTGAGGGTGATTAAACTAAAAGCAAATTTTGGGTGAACTATCCCTTTAAGATTTAATCTAGTGTCTCACTTGGTGTCAGAGTTCACTGCTCCACCACTGAATTCAGGTGGCATGCCCATAGATACATCACTCTTCATAGACACACAGCTGGGTTCTGGAGTTTCCCCCTTTCTCTTCTCATAGAAACTCATTTTAGAGGCACTGCTGCTCTTCAGAAGAGGCTGGCGTTATTTCTGCAAATACATACATACACACATTAAAATGAAGTGTAAATGTCCTGAATGTTAATATCATAAAGAAAACAAAACTATCAAAAGAAAGAAATTCTCAACAAGAAAATCTTAACAGAAAAGTTCACCAAAACAATGAACGTTTTCTCATCAGTAGACATCTAAGATGTAGATGAGTTTGTTTCTGTATCTGAATTGCTTTGCTGAAACTTAGCATTACATCACTTGCTCACCAATGGCTCCTCTGCAGTCAGTGGAGGCCATCAGAAGGAGAGTCAAAAAAAGCCTCAAAAACATCACAATAATTCACAAGACTTCAGTCCATCAATTAACTTCTTGTAATAAACAAATCCATCATTAGGGCATTTTAACTGTAAACAGTCATTTCTTGCTAAAATACAACTTCACACTCATTAAAAAAAGTCCAGTGAAAAAGTCAATTCCCTGTTTTCCTCTCTACGGATATATTACTTTGGAGGTGTTTTGGACTCATTCAGATGAGACAACGGTTTCAGAAAACAATTTTATGGATATGGACATGTATTTTAGCTGGAAGCAATGGGTTGAAGTTAAAAACGTCTTTTTTTTCTTTTCTTTTTCTCACAAACATGCAGCAGATTACTTTGGATTACTTACATTATTTGTGGGTTATTGTGTCTCATTCTGACAGCACCCATTAACTGCAGAGGATCCATTGGTGAGCAAGTTATATAAAGCTAAATTTCTCCAATCTGTCCTGATGAAGAAATACAGTTGCATTGCAATAAATTAGAATGTCGTGGAAAATTTATTTCAGTAATTCAACTCAAATTGTGAAACTTGTGTATTAAATAAATTCAATGCACACAGACTGAAGTAGTGTTTAGTCTTTGGTTCTTTTAATTGTGATGATTTTTGCTCACATTTAAAAAAAAAAACACCAATTCACTTCTCAACAAACTAGAATATGGTGAACATGCCAATCAGCTAATCGACTCAAAACACCTGCAAAGTTTCCTGAGCCTTCAAAATGGTCTCTCAGTTTGGTTCACTGGGCTACACAATCATGGGGAAGACTGCTGATCTGACAGTTGTCCAGAAGACAATCATTGACACTCTTCACAAGGAGGGTAAGCCACAAACATTCATTGCCAAAGAAGCTGGCTGTTCACAGAGTGCTGTATCCAAGCATGTTACCAGAAAGTTGAGTGGAACGAAAAAGTGTGGAAGAAAGAGATGCACATCCAACCGAGAGAACCGCAGCCTTATGAGGATTGTCAAGCAAAATCGATTCAAGAATTTGGGTGAACATCCCAAGGAATGGACTGAGACTGGGGTCAAGGCATCAAGAGTCACCACACACAGACGTGTCAAGGAATTTGGCTACAGTTGTCGTCAGAGGCATCTTACCTGGGCTAAGGAGAAGAAGAACTGGACTGTTGCCCAGTGGTCCGAAGTCCTCTTTTCAGATGAGAGCAAGTTTTGTATTTCATTTACTACTACTTCAGTCTACTTCAGTCTACTACCCCAACTACTTCAGTCTGTGTGCATTTAATTTATTTAATACACGAGTTTCACAATTTAAGTTGAATTACTGAAATAAATGAACTTTTCCACGACATTCTAATTTATTGAGATGCACCTGTAAACTCATAGACATTTTGGATGGCCTGAGTACATTTTCAAAAAATTGAACTTTTTGGGATAACTTTATGTAGTTCGGCATAATTTTTATTCTAACTAAAATAACAAATATTATAAAACTTTATCAGCCAAATCAATTAATTTATGAACATTTATCAACTCAATGTAGTTGTTTCTTCCTAAAGCCTGAACGAATATACTGGTTAAGGTTGTCACACCTGTTTACTATTTATCTTGAAATCTCACTTCTTTGTGTCATGGCCAGCTCCTTTTGTTTTTCCAACAGCTGTTTTACAGAGTAACATTAAAGGATCATTAAAAAAACATAAAAACAAGAATTAATTACAGTATCTCACAGAAGTGAGTACACCCCTCACATTTTTTTAAATATTTTATTATATTTTTTCATGAAGTGTAAATTTGCTGTCCCCTCAAAATAACTCAACACACAGCCATTAATATCTAAACCACTGGCCATAAAAGTGAGTACACCCCTTAAGTGAAAATGTCCAAATTGGGCCCAGTGTCAATATTTTGTGTGGCACCATTATTTTTCAGCACTGCCTTAAACCTCTTGGGCATGGAGTTCACCAGAGCTTCACATGTTGCCACTGGAGTCTTCATCCACTCCTCCATGATGATATCACGGAGCTGGTGGATGTTAGAGACCTTGCGCTCCTCCACCTTCCGTTTGAGGATGCCCTACATATGCTCAAATAGGGTTTAGGTCTGGAGACATGCTTGGCCAGTCCATCACCTTTACCCTCAGCTTCTTTAGCAAGGCAGTGGTCGTTATCATGTTGGAATACTGCCCTGCGGCCCAGTCTCCAAAGGGAGGGGATCATGCTCTGCTTCAGTATGTCACAGTACATGTTGGCATTCGTGGTTCTCTCAATGAACTGTAGCACCCCAGTGCCGGCAGCACTCATGCAGCACCAGACCATGACACTCCCACCACCATGCTTGACTGTAGGCAAGATACACGTGTCTTTGTAATCCTCACCTGGTTGCCGCCACACACGCTTGACACAATCTGAACCAAATAAATTAATCTTGGACTCATCAGACCACAGGACATGGTTCCAATAATCCATGTCCTTAATCTGCTTGTCTTCAGCAAACTGTATGTGGGCTTTCTTGTGCATCATCTTTAGATGAGGCTTCCTTCTGGGACGACAGCCATGCAGACCAATTTGATGCAGTGTGCGGCGTATGGTCTGTACACTGACAGGCTGAACCCCCACCGCTTCAGCTTCTGCAGCAATGCTGGCAGCACTCATACGTCTATTTCCCAAACACAACCTCTGGATATGATGCTGAGCACGTGCACTTAACTTCTTTGGTTGACCATGGCGAGGCCTGTTCTGAGTGGAACCTGTCCTGTTAAACCGCTGTACGGTCTTGGCCACCATGCTGCAGCTCAGTTTCAGGGTCTTGGCAATCTTCTTATAGCCTATGCCATCTTTATATAGAGCAACAATAATTTTTTTCAGATCCTCTGAGAGTTCTTTGCCATGAGGCGCCATGTTGAACTTCCAGTGACCAGTATGAGAGCTTGAGAGCGATAACACCAAATTTAACACACCTGCTCCCCATTCACACCTGAGACCTAGTAACACTAACGAGTCACATGACAACGGGGAGAGAAAATGGCTAATTGGGCCCAATTTGGACATTTTCACTTAGGGGTATACTCACTTTTGTGGCCAGCGGCTGTGTGTTGAGTTATTTTGAGGACAGCAAATTTACACTGACACTCACTAATTAGCAAAGTATCATTTTTCAGTGTTGTCACATGAAAAGATATAATAAAATATTTATAAAAATGTGAGGGGTGTACTCACTTCTGTGAGATAATGTATATATCTTTTCCTTTTAATACAGTTAATGTCAGTTTTATTTCTATGGCAGAACTAAACACAACAGGAGTTGACCAGTGTGCTTTATATCAATTTAAGAAACAGTTAAAAACATCGATATCAATTAAAATGAACCCTCAGCAGTCTAATATACATGCAGAGAGCTATCCATAAGCATTCCCATACTTTATTCGTAGTTGATCTGCAGAGGGAATGCTTCAGCCCTGGATGTACACAAACTGTATGCTGTCATTTGGCTTTAGTGGCTCTCTGTTGCAGAAGCTCTCCAAAAGTCTGGAAATAGTAAAACATCTATAACTTTTTAATCTGTAACTTTCATTCAACTAATTAACCCTAAAAAGTGCAAACCCATAACGAGACATCAGAAAATGAATGTATTGCTTATCTTATTGGGACTCAAATAATACAATTACATTTTTTATTTCAAAACTTGACTCTTAAATTTGATTATAGACCCCTTCAATGTTTGTAAACATCGGAAGCCTAGGTTGGGTGCGCGCGCAGCTTGGGGTCAGAAAAATGGCGCGGCTAATAGACCGGCATATTGTGTCAAGGAGAAACAGACAAGCCTTATAGATAGATAAGATACTTTTTTATTATTATTTGTACCTTTCCATTTTTGTCTTAGGTGTCTGGCTTTGTTTTGTGTACACAAACAAGGAGGGCACAAATTCAGGACTACTGGAGTCAAGTTATGCCTCTCCTACAAAAAATAATTGCACAGGATCTACTGTTGTCATAGTGAAAACGCTAATGTAAAGCTAGTCTGCGATCTGCTAAGTCTGTAGCATGCCACAGGTCACAATTTATACCAGATATCAAACTTCACCTAACTATTAAATCAGTCTACAGTTTACAGAAAACATTTGTTTACTTATCATGGCTTAACTCTACCGTTGTTGGCACAATGTTGGCGCTAGCCTGCGGCTAACTACTAGCAGCTGGCTACGTCTGTAGCATGACACAGGTCCATGACATTTACAACACTATTAACTTGCATAGCTTAACGTACAGAAAACTGTTCATGCAGTCCAGGCTTTCGAGTTTAAGCAAACAGAAAGGGATGATAAAGGATGACTTTAACGTTTCCTGATATGAAGTGAGCGCTTACCAACACGAGCCTCTTTGATCGTAGTATTGTCCCAGTCTGCCCGTTTAATAGCTTGCAGTCACAGATGTCCTCTATTTTTTTAAACGGATGAGATCCTGCAGGAATCCTGAAAAACTTGACTCCAGAACTGGTGCGATTTTCACAGTCCACGACGCAACAAGTAGGCATTTTGTCTAGGGCTGTGATGGTGGCCATGACAACCGCGCCACCGGCGGTAGTGCACGTGACGTCACACACCGGGTGTATTTAACTTTCTCATTTAAGGCTACTTTCCTATTTAACTGTATTATTTATTTTAGTGTTTTGCAGGCTGAGTGTTCACTGACATAAGTGCTAAAATAAACACGTATGTTTGTTAATAGATGATTGAGCCTCATTTATTTATTTTTGCGTTTCAGAATTATATATATATATATATATATATATATCACAACACCGCCCACCTGTAGTAGTTGGTCCATTACCACCGCGGTGGTAAAAATCTGCCACCGTCACAGCCCTAAGTTTTGTCTTGACGAGAAATTCTCTGGTTAACACAATGGGATGGAATGAACGTTCTGACCCCGACATGCGCACTGCGAACTTCTGTGACGTATACCGTGAAGGGGTCTATAATGTTTGTACCTGTAATTGTACACTGTTTTTCAGCTAGCATAAAAACGGACGGTTAATTTCCTGTTTCTGTTAAGGCCCTACCTCTGAAATTCGTAATGGGCTCTGATTGGTTAGCTGGCCTAGTGTGTTGTGATTGGCTAAACTGCCTCTAGTGCGCGTCTAAATGTCACACCCCTCAGCAGAGCGGCATGTGCTCTGGTTGTATTGTAAACAATGGCGTCGTCTATATTGCTTATCCGTTTGAGCCCGATTGAGACGCAAAGGATATTAGTGAAGAGGATCGTGTAGAACCTGTGCAAGCACGGCTTTTAATGGTAGGCCTATGTTTTTTTGTTTGTTGTTGTCTCATACTTTTAGAAACACTAATGTTACCGTGTATGTTAGCTTTTAATATATGGTTTTATCATGATTAAAGCTATAATACAGTACGGCAACCGCATGCACGTCCATGTTTAACGCTTGTCATAGCTATGTGTAAAGCTGAGCTGATCTGAATGAGAGAGAGAGCGAGAGAGAGAGATGCAGAGCTGAGTGTGTACAGAGCAGGGCGACGCGAGAAATGGGATTGAGAACCACTTCTTTAGAACATTGATTTTGAAACTTGTGAATCCATTAGAATCCTTAGAAGACAGAATCGCGATTCATGCAGTATATAAATAGATTTTTACGTGCACCCCTAGTTTTCTTCCTCTTCTCTAAACAGGGGCGGGTATATCTAGGTTTAGGATGTCAGTAACCCGGAAGTATTTTTTATAGTCCCTTACCAGCCATTCGCTTTAGGCGATGCTATGCTAATTCTGTAAAAGACAATTTCTCCCTTTGCATTGAAATTTGAGCTGCGTTGTTTTGCAGATGTTGTTTATGCACACACAGCTACATTACACACTAACAAAAATTTAAAAGGTGAATTCATATTGTATGACCCGTTTAAGTTTACAGTAAAGATAATGTAGTATACTATATGTTTTTTATATAAAATAAATATTTTATCAAATATGTTACACTCTAAAATTGCTATAAAGTCAAAGCCAAATGTCTAAACAATTTATGTTCCAAATTTGAAGTTGATATCACACAAATTTTGTTTGGGCTCTATAACAAAAATAACCACTGGGTTACACCCATAGACTTTGACTCTACCGAATTTTTGAATTTTTCTGATGAAGTTTTCTGCCACAAACGGGCGTTTTGGTATTTTTAGTGATTCTGAATAGATCCATATAGTCAGTGGCTTTATGCAGTCATTTGGACTGTCTTTTTTGGTGTGGCAGTTTGACTCATGCTTATTTGTTAAATTTACTGTATAATCTACTGAATAATTAATTACATGGAATTAAAAGGTAATCACACTAGAATTAAATCTTTTTAAAATAGAAAACATTGGGGGTGGGGGGCTTGAAGTATTGACTCGGGGGTTGAAAGTTGAGAATCACTGGTGAAGCCAAATCTATTAACTACACATAAAACTAGGGGTGTGCAAAAATAGTCGAACATTCGAATATTCGGTCTGTAATTATTATTCGAACAATAAAAATACTATTCAAATTTCACTATGAGTTAATTTAACAGCCGTAAATGCAGGGAATCGCCTCCAGTTACTCACGTAACCTGGGTTGCCTGAGAGGAGGGAACAAGGCATTAAGTATGGGGAAACCCTTTGTCCTTGAAATGCTGAAGCCTGATTGACTCACTCTATTGCTTTGCAATAGCCAATGGCGTCCGAGCATTCGCCTGATTGGCTGGCTTAGCCGCTATATAAGCGATGTTGAGCGCCAAAATACCACAGAATCTTAGAGAGCTATTGAGGCCGTAAGGAGGTTTTTCTACACGGCACATGTAATGCCACATTGACTGTCAGGTCGGATACTGTGGAGCTTGCCCCAGTGCGGCTCGGCTGAAGTGCGGATCGAGGGCATAACGTCAAAAAGGGCGCCGCGAGCACCCTTCTGAACTCGCCTGAAAGTCGTTTTGTTGTTTTCTTTGCAAACAAAAAGTAATCTCTTAGCTTCGTAAAATTACGGTTGAATCCCTGATGTCAAATGGATAATTGTACGATCTCCTTGCTGCGTTTATGGATGTTGATTGTGTTAATTACATTGCTGGCTACGGGATGGTCAGAGAGCTGTCAGAATGCATTAAAAATATCTTAATTTGTGTTCCAAAGATGAACAAAGACATGGGGCTATTTCACCCTTCCAAAATGAAACTAAGAAATTAGACGTACACTTTCAATGCTTCTCCCCACAGCTTCTCAAATAGTTGTATTCCCCAGCATATGTTGCCCATTTTAGGGTTAAATTAGTAGGCCTATTAATATTTCTAATGACTGAGATCAAGTAATATTATATTATATTATTTTAATTAAGCTAACTAATATCTACGTGTTCATTTTAGATGGCAAGTCACTTAAAATTATTGTCTGAATACAATATTAACTTAAATCTGTTAATGCCACATGATAGAACTATTATATTTCCAAAATCCAAGTTGTAAAAACATACGATAATATAGGCAACCTCTCAATGAAAAGAGCTTGACGGTCACACTCAGACATTCGTAAATAAAGTTAACGTTAAGCCCAGATATGTTCCTGTCGAATTATGTTGACAAACTTTAATAATTAGCCTGTAATTATCGCCTTTACAGAATTAGACGCATCCATACCTCACCGCTCCTTCACCGTGTATTTCTTTCTGCTTTCTCACACTTCTTCTGTGTATGTTGCGACAAAACCCGCTAGTTTCTCTTCAAGGTCGACATGTCACATGGCTTAAGGAATGAGTCAGTAGGACTACTTGTTGGACTCTCTGTTGCAATAATGTAATATATATCGTTACATTTTTCCACAATTACAAGATTTTTCTGTCGCTAGGAAACGGACTGTTGTTCCATTAACGTCGTGCCGCTGCCCAGCACCAGTCTCTGCAGCAGGAAGGCGTGCTGGGCGTTACTGCAAAAATACTGTCGGTCACATGACAGTGTAAAAAATGAAGCGTCATGCTTTCAGTTTCAGATCCTCTCAGTTTATCCTAAGAGGTTAGGGGAGCAGATCCCAGGGGTTAAAGCAAAAAATATTTTGACTGAAAAAGTTTCCTCGGCCAAACCTTCTTCCACAGCCATACCTGTCACACACCCAGTTTAAGAGCTGTTTTTCTTCTTGTAATTAGGAGCGCTTGGCTCAAAATTCAGGAGCACCTTCTGATCAATAATCAATAATTCTGATCAAAAATTAGCCTTCAATACGAGGTGACATTTGGCTCATTAAAGTGACTTACAGGGGTAAAATTTATGTTTATAAGCCTTTTAAAATTTATATTTAAAACAATATAATAAGAAGTACAATAAGACAAATAAGTTACCAACCATGAAATTAGTATTAATAACAAAATAATTTGGTGACACAGAGGAAGACAAAAGTGGCTTGTATTTACATTTTCAGACGTTTAATGAGGTTCAGATGTGGCATGAATGCAATTAAAATCATAGATTAATGTGGACATTAATGTTTTAAATATAAATTTGCTTTTAGAGATGCACAACGGCTCAGCTGTTACTTTATTTGGAACTATCTTCGTTGATAATATAGAGCAAAATCATGCAGTACTTGTTTATTGATCTGTTGTATTAAATCAATATATCATATTTGCAAACTCCCCTTATAATTATTAAAAGCTGTCACTCTCCTTATCGCGATCTGTGGGCGCACAGAAAACGAGAGCGCGTGAGTGAGTTCTCAAGACTCAAAAGTACGTGCAAATGAAATACATTCTGTCGGAACCTGCGGGAATGAGTATAATTATTATTAATAGCCGCAATCCCGCGCCGAAATTCAAGTTCTGCTCTGTGTTCTCTGCTAAGAACCCGACTGTGAATGATGTGAGTGGCGTTACTATGTTGTCAGTGAGAAGCTGCAGCCGAGGCGGGGATGATTTTTGGTGTGCCGGTGTCCTGACATTTTATTATATTCATAGTTTCATACCCGTCAGATTTTCCTACCTCTGCATACTGCGCATGCACGCATCAATATTGCATCCTTTTTCTAACGCTGAACAACAACATTTAATGTATCTGCATTACCGTAAAGGTAAGTTTAGGGTTGTGGTAGGTGTATACATTAATACAACATAATTTAATAGGTAGTATTTTTCGTTGTCGAATTGTACTACCCACTGTTTTAATGGTAATTGAATTGTAATACCCACTGTAGCAAAATCTGACAGGGTAGGACAAATCGACAGAACACCGGTTTCTTTTCCCCTCAGTTATCCCTGATAACGTTTAAATGGAGTGAACACGGAGCAGTTTTTCCGTGAGCGGGAATATAAAACCCGGAGTGGATCCAGAGCGGAGTGATTACAGAACACTCCAGAGTGGAGAGAGGAACGTGATTTAATCCACTCCAGGCTTTGATCACATCCCCCTCAGCAGCCTGAATACACCTCGTCTTTCCTTCATTTAAGACCTATTCAAGCTAAAATCAAGACATTTATAACACTATTTGAGAAATGTAAGCCTATGTACAGTCTTAAAATTATGAAAAGTGAATTTAAGACAGATGGGAACCCTGCAATTAACGAAAATCCGTCGTAGCGACGGAGAACTTTAATCCCCGAGATCCAATAAATGGCGCCATCTGGTGGATTAACGCTCAAAAGCGGTCTCATATTATCGGCTAATTGGCTAGTGACGGTTTCCTGAGTTTCATTGCATACAGAACATATTAATGATTTCAGCGTATTTTTCAGATGGTCACTGACATTTATCTTAATGTTTGATATGCTTCTCACAACTGTGATTTAGCTGGATTTTGTTCATTAAAAACCTTTATGTACAAATACCTGTTCTGTAAGCTCTCCTGCATATTTGTTTTTAATTTATATAGGTAGCAGTTTATGTTTAGCCATTGTTCAAAGTGAAACTATAGTGGGAAAGTGAGAATAGCAGTAATGATATTAACATTAAGTGGTATCTTACACACAGATGCCACTGGCAAGCCCAGTTCTGCTCATAACAAGTTGACATACCCCTTGCAAAGTGAAAATGCAAATCATTTGAACAAATTAAGAAGGCTCATAAAAGTGCATGTTTTTATTCAACACTGTCGTGAAACAGCTGTTTTATATGAGAGTATGCTTAGGCTACCACAAGAAAAAATTATAGCTGAATTTAGGCCTGTAAAAATGATTCCGTTAAAAAGTTTACATACCCTTTGATTTTGAATATGTTGTTACCTGGATGATCCACAACTGTTTTCCCCCTTGTTTGTCCCAAGCAGTTAACTGCTTGCTATTCTTCATAAAAACACTCCTGCACATTCTTTGGTTTTTCCAGCATGTTCTGCATATTTGAACCCTTTCCAGCTTTGGCTTCCATATTTTCACATTGAGGACAATAAAGGGTCTCTTAAACAACTATTACCAAAGCTGCAAACCTTCACTGATGCTCAAGATGGAAACACAATGCATTAAGAGCCATTTTATTATTGAATGATTAGGGTAAATTTAGCTTTTCTTTGTCTTATTAAGCTTAATACCTTTAACTACCTTAAACTTTTATTACTTGTACCTCAAGTGTGTGATAAGACGATGCCCGATGAGTCAAACCACCCAATGTAGAAAAAGAACACATCAAAAATAATGATCTTTCTCTCATGTGAGTGTATATAATTATAAACATTAGTCAAAATCACTACTACTATTTATAATATAGATACCATTATAATATAGAATGTGCATCTTTAACATCTGTATAAAGAGCATTTGGAACTTTCAACTTTTTAAACTTCCATCCATCAGTGGAAAGAAGGAATAACACAGGGGTCTTTTCATTCATCTTCCAATGAGCCAAAGTCTCTTAACAGGCCTGTTTACTATTGATACATTTTAATTATGAAAAATAAATACAAACAAATCTTTTTTAAATACAGAGAAAATAAAAATAAATAAAAGTAAGTTTTTGTCTTCAGATGTCTTCATACACTTACACTTATGGATAAAGAATTTACCCAAAATTAACATTACACTGATACAAAATTAAGTATTTTTGTTTCCCAGCAACATACCAAATACGAAAATGTTCCTGTAGCTCAGTGGTTAGAGCATTGCGTTAGCAGCGCAAAGGTTGTGGGTTCGATTCCCAGGGAACACACATACTGACAAAAAAAAAAAAAGTATAACCTGAAGCCTGAAGCTTTGGATAAAAGCGTCTGCTAAATGCATAAATGCATAAATGTAAATGTGAAAGACCCAATGGTTCTTAGAAGAAAAAAAAAAGATTTCCCACTAAACACGTAACAGCGATGATTCAGATGTAAGTCCGGGAACCTGGGGGCAGGGGCGCCATAAGGGGGGGAAAAGTTAGGACGATTCTAAGGGCCCGACGATGGGAGGGGCCCCCGAGGGAGAAACGTGATTTCTACCGAGGGGAACGCTAGACCCCTGCATTTCAGCCCGGCCCCGACCGGGCTTCGATCGGGCCAATTTTCACGTCATAGTACAAAATGTGCCGGGCCTCGGCCTGTTTTAGGCTTCTCCTTATGTTTATATTTTAGACATCCATCAATTAGTGATGAAAAATTGCCCCGCTGGTGGAAACAACACCAGACCGTGCTGCCGCGGCAGTCAAGAGCGGCTCGACTGTGTTTAGTGTCCAGCAGCAGCAGAGCCTCAGCGAGCTGAAGAGTTCATGCTCAAATACACAGCAATAAAGCTTGCCATAAAGCCCCAGCAAAAGTAATTAACATGAATGTGTCAGAGGGAAATTGTAAGGAGATATTTGAATTATTTACTAATAAACTAGTGTTTTCTGTGTCAGTGTCGCAAAGATGAAGAATCAGATGAAGATCCTGACTTGCCATCTCCTCATTAGACGCGCCTTTAGAGAGAAGTGCATCTTCACGGATTATAATGAAAGAGTTTTTGTTTTCGATTTGATTTATTTCGTTAAGTAGTAATTTAAAGCTTTCTATAGATATATTTATCATGTCTGTGAGTCATGTATTCGCTGACTTTCGGTTCATTTTTGTGAAGTGCTCCTGTTCAAGACGAGACGGCACATCATTGTTTTCTTTATTTTATATATTCAGGGCTCTAGACTGCGACCAAATTGCGACCATTTTTTGAGAGTGTGCAAGTAAAAAATTGACGTGGTTGCACTTGTGCTAGTGCATGGTCTGCCTGCTCCAAAGCGCGAGCTGCCAGCCTCAGCACATTGTAGCAGGAGAAAGATTTCACTGATCAGGCGCAAGCGCTTGAGTAGAGCCTGGTTTCACACCGCTCGCGTAAAAGCAGAGCAGAGCAGGGGCGTAGCCACGGGTGTGCCAGGGTGTGCCGGTGCCACCCACAGTGGCAGCTGGCACACCTAAAAACAGATGCAGAATAATTATTTTTTTAATCGTAATAAACATGGGCAGCGCAAAGGGAGGGGCTAGCAGATGCTTCAGCACCCCAAGAAAGACCAAAGCACTGTCATTGCACCCATAAGAAATGAAATAAATTAAAACATTTTACTTATTATTATTACATTCATAACTCTGCATTGCAATATAACGTGACGCGTGATTAGCAGGCGCACTTTTCGAATTGACAGCATTTTATTAAAAACTGATCGGTTCCTTGTGCCAAGAAGGCCTGTCCCCGACTAAAGATTTCCCTAGTCACACATAAATTGATTAATATAATAACTTAGGCTACTAACTATCCTTTAATATATAGGCGATAGCCTATTCATACCAAGCGCACGTCTAAAGCGTAAACGGCAAAAGTAGGCTAATGATTATGAATGTTGGGGAAAGGCAAAATAAAACATTTGAATTATTCGTTAATAAACTAGTGATTTCTTCTCAGTCAGTGTCGTATGAAATGTAAAGTTGCAGAATGCACTACTGACTTTAATAAAGAAATGCACCTTTTCATTCGACTACGTAATTAAAGATTTGTATTTTTGGTTCTCGTTCGCTTAATAAAGTAGCCGGTTCATTGCTGTGACACGCCCCATTTCACGGAGACTGCATGAGACGGCAGAAAGCACATCTTGTTTCTCTATTGTTTCTCTGTGTAGCCTATATAAATAAAAGCATATATATATATATATGAACTGGCTGTTGAATTTTGTATTTTGAAAGTTCAATAATAATATAAAAACTTGCCGGACGGATTCATTACCCCGCTTTGTTCCGGGACCTCACAATTTACAGATCAAGCAGTGCTTATAATATTTGTTAATTTAAAATGTAATTACAATTTTAAATTATTTTCAAAAATAAATAAATAATAATAACATAATTGAGGCATTCAAGGCCAGACCACGCCGTCTCGCCCTTTGAGCAGCTAACAGGCGCCATTAAATGTACTGTGCTCTGTTGTTGGCGATCCTGAATGTAATGTATAAAAAATATTTTTTATATTTAGCACGCATGCTAACACACACACACACACACACTCACTTTGTTGCAGATATAAAATAGTGATTTTCAAAGACATCCAAAATGGAGAATAGGTTAACAGACACATGTAGCCTACACAAAAATGAAATGGTTAAACTAACATATTAATACCCAATAAGCATGCTTGTTTTTTTGTTTTTTTTTGCGCATTAATCTGACAATAAATGTGGCACACCCAGTTTTTCTGATGCACACCCAGAGTCTCCTTTCTGGCTACACTCCTGGAGCAGAGGCAGCGCAGAAGCGGCGCGTATGCAGAGCGGTAGCAGCGCGCGCCCATTGTGCTTTCACTCAGCATGTCAGCAGAAGCCAAAGGGGCACACAGCGAGGATTTGGTTTTCAAACTAAAGTAAAAGACCACTTCTTAAACCAGAGAAGGTGAACATGTTGGTATTCCTGTAGAGAAAACATGCAAGTCCTGTCAGCAGTTTACTTTTTGTTTTCGTTTTGAAAAGCTTGTTATCTTTGCTGTTTACCTCATGTTACACTATGGAGGCTTTCCTTATTTTTTTATATTATTATTATTTGATTCCTCAGTGTTTGCTAAACATTCTGTTATGTATTAGTCAGTATAATACAGCATGTGATGTGTCCTATGCCATACCTCGTCTTATTCGTTTTTGTTAATAAATGTTATGCTAGTTTGTCATTGTAAAGTACTGTTTTATTGTTGTTGTGCTTTTTAATTAAGAATAACAATGAATCCATCTTTTGTTTTAGTCTTAAAAAGTGAAAGGTGTATAGATATAAGCAAAACAGACAATTTTTCTTTTCTTGTAAAGCGAAAGTGATCTTCTTTTCACTTTCAAGATCGTGAAAGTGAAAGCAAAAAGAGGAATTCCTGTCACAAAATTTAAATCACAAATAATACTGATGAAAAAGAAGGGGTTGAATGTAGAGGTCTGCACGGGCTCAAAACTGAAGCCCGAGCCCGGCCCGTACCGAGATTGTCTGACCCGACCCGACCCAACCCGAGCGGCACAGTTAAATCCCCCACAACGAATAGCCAACTAAAAAAAAGGAAAAAGGCTGCATTTCACGATTGCATGCAAAGAAACAGATTAATCAAGGCTCTGCCATTTCACAAACATTTACCAGTTATGAAAGTTTGTGAACATCAGGTGCAGCGGTCGCATACATTCTGCCGAGTTTATGAATTTTGTATGGACAAGAAGATAATTCTTCCGCCGTGCAAATTATGGTCATTTTTTGTCAGTTAAGGCTCGTTAGCATTCTGTCTACTTTAAATCAGACATAAGATCTTAAATAAGATTGTATTTATATGAATGCATTAATCATTTATTTGAATTAGCTAGAGAGAGAGAGAGCGCGAGAGAGAGAGAGAGAGAGAGAGAGAGAGCGAGAGAGAGAGAAGGGGGTATGAATGTTGCGCGTGCATGTGAACCTGCGTCTGCGTGTCTCTCTACAAGCAATGAGGCTTATTTACTTCAAAAACAGCGATTTTGCCGCCTCATTGCAGATAAATATAATGTTGTGACTTGCCAGTCAGTAGCCTGTCGAAGCTATTTTACTAATAAAAGTTTCCGTGCTGTTTGTGCTCTGCGCGATCTCTGATATGCAATGTGTGTGCGTGCGTCTATGAAAGCAGCGAAGCCTCTGCATATAGTTTTGGTTTAGCTACAAACCCGAACCCGACCCGAGCCCGAAGCTATCCATTAAATATTAACCCGAAACCCGACCCGAAACCCGAAAGTATTTCGGACCCGCGGGTTCGGGTTGGGTAGCAGACCTCTAGTTGAAAGTTAATCAGCATGCATTGATTAATCAAATGTATCAAAAAAATTATAATAATAATTTGCAACCTGTCTGCAGCTGGCCGCTTGGTCGTTACTTTAAGAAAGAAAAAATTATTTAACAAAAAAAATGCTCCAAACGTTTTTCTAAATTAACTTTATAAAAAAACAAAACGAAATATTATCATTTTGCCATTACATACCAAACTGAACAATTTTAATAGCTGAAACAGTATAATCTGATTTGGGAGAAGGGGAAAAAAAGACGGGCTCGGGAACGCAATCGCGATTTCTACCGAGGGGGATATCTCTCAGTAGGCTATGCCCATATCCCCCATCCCCCGTTCTGCTGTCAAAGCTGCACGTCCTCTGGGTCTTTCACCATCAAACATCGATGTTTTTCTTCTTGTGTAATAATACATGCATGTACCCCAACAGGGCTATGATTGTTAGGGGGTGTTCCAGAAAGCAGGTTATGTGACATACCCGGGTATGTTTAAGGCTAAGTAAGCGGATAACCTCAACTTTTGTTTCCAAAAACAGAGGTAAATTTCAGGGTAAGTAAGTAACCATAGAAACTTGCTCTCTGAAGATAACCTGCTCTGGAGTAGGTTCTGGACGAATTCCAAACAGAAGTGAGCACCCCTATGCCCTACTCCCTTCGAAGGACACTACTCGATCCGTACCGGAAACATGATTTGTACTGCGCATGCGCGAAATTGCTTCCACTTCCTGTTACCGCCAGCGTTTTTACGACAGTCTAGTGAAATGGATTATTTTGCGTTTTATATACAGCTTCAAGAATTTCTCTTAAAAGGAGAAATTCCTGACAATTCTACAAATCGTCGGAAGGTTAGACGGGCGTCGACGAATTTTATCATCAAAGGTAACTATTAGTACCGAAAGATTTTATAATGAAAAGAGAATTCACTTTCTGTTACAACCTGTAACGTTACTTGTTCAGCTCCCATATCTGAATATGCAATTTGATCTTTTACATTGAATTGCAGATTCTTCTGACTTGAGTTTTTCCTATTAAAATAGATGACAGACTCTTCTATGTCGGCCCCAGTAGGCAGTACATGAGTTACATGAGGCTAGTTGTCCTGTCAGAGGAAGAGAAGAGGTCTGTTCTCACGGTGCCACAATAACCCTGGGACTGGAAATCACAGTGGTGTCAGAGGCACTCAAAACAGGGTTATTGGATACTATTGGCCTACAATTATCCAGGATGTGAAAGAATGGGTAATGTACTACAGATGTGGTGCTTTACTTGCACTTCTACTTTTGCCAGTTGTTTTTCTATACAAGTATCTATACTTAAGAATGTGTCTAATTTTGCCACCTCTGATTGTTAGATACCTCCTTGATTTAGAATTTATATTTATTGTCATCAACTTGTATCAGGTGGCTGTTTTTCTTGACATTGTATTCAAAAAAATTGTGTTGCTTTTTAGGTCAGATCCTGTCACCGCTGCCAGTTGAACGACCCCATTAAGACTGTTGTGCCAGTCTTGCATTCTATTAAGGTACTGCTTACAAGGCTTTATCAAACTGATGAGACTAACAAGCTAGTCTCAACCTTGTGTAAATTTTTACCAGCATTTGGTTGATGCTAATTTTGTGCCATGCAGGTAAAAGAACCTTGGGAGGTGCTTGGTTTGGATTTGATTGGACCACTGCCAGAAACAGCACGCAACAACAAGTATGTTCTTTCCATGACTGACCTGTACACCAAGGGGGTGATTGCAGAACCTATGCAATCTAAGACAGCAGCTGAGGTGTCTGCAATAATAACCACAAAGCTGTACTTGTTCGGCATGGTTAGGAAAATCATTACAGACCAAGGGAAGGAGTTTGTCTGCAAGGTGAAGTTTTGTAAATGTTTAATTGTTTTTTCCCCTTACTCTTGTCTCAACATGTCCACCTTATTCAAGATTCAAGATTTTTATTTGTCACATACATGATTATATAGAGAGTATATAACCAGCAGTGAAATGTGAGTCAGGGCCGCTCCATGGACAGTGCAAATATTATATAATACAACACAGAGGAAATATACATAAATTAAATAAGTAAAAAATAAGATATAAAGAACACAATATAAAAGAATGTGCATGACAGTATACTGTAGACTTAAATATTAAGATAAGCACGAATGTACAAGAGAGGAATGTGCAAACAGGTTGTACATGGTTGTCATGTAGCAGCAATACCAATAAAATTATAATATGTGTATATATTATTATCTTATTTTTCCTGAAAGAGCTGGTGCGGCCATTTGTAAATTTAATGTGTCTGAATTCCGGTCTCATCTGCTTCTAGCAATATTTAGCTGCGCAAAACAGCTCGTTTTGCTGCTTGATATTGCTAACTGGTGTGTCTTACCATATTATTTTAATGTATTTTAATTATGAACACACTGGTTTGTAGTGCAAACAGTTTTACCGTTTACTGCACTGTTATTCTTCTCCTTATCTCCCTACCGTGCTTAATGAAGCGGAAGTCTCATACATTCACAGAAAACGGCTTACTTGTATGTTGAAACATAAGGTGGATATGTTGTTGTCTACAGTTACTCCAGTCTTGCAAATTTAACTTATGATCCCTCTGCAGCTCAATGACAGCATTTTCAGTATGCTGAAAATCCAACATGCCGTCTCCAGTGCTTACCATCCCCAAACCAACGGGCAGGTAACTGTTTGGATACCTGTCTTGTAAGATCTATTGTTGCCTTATGTTTATTTATCAACTTTATAAATGCATTGATATGTACAGGATGAAAGAACTAATCAGAATATCAAGCGCGCTCTCAGGAAGTACGTGAATGACAACCACAATGACTGGGACCTCCACCTTCCTGCTGTGGTGTATGGAATCAACACTGCAAAGCAGGTTTTGTCTTACTTATTATATTTAGGCTATGATATCTACGGTTAGTTGTCAATGGTAAAACTGAATTGGTGAATTTATTTACTATTTAATGTCATGGGTGGAGTTTTTCAAACTTATAGATAAATACAAACTTATTAGTTAATGGGAAGCTTCTTTATGTGATCAGTGCTCCACTAGACACAGTCCCTACTTCCTCCTCTTCCATCGACACCCACGTTTGCCAGAGGTCATGAATGCCTGTCCCATGAGAGATGATTTTGAAGTTGCTGACCCAGAAGATGACATCGACACCAGAGTCAATAAGATGAAACTTCTCAATGAAACGGTATGTATTTGAATAATAAAGTTAAATGAAGTAGTGAATTACTATCAGAATTACACCTAGGCATAGGCTGATCAATGTATTTTTTTCTCTTTAGTTATAAAAGCAATTGAATCTTCATGTGAAGCCACTCTCCCTCACTCTGTTACATTGTAATGATTAAACCTTGTTCCTTATTGTTCTATCTATCTTGGCCTGACTGAGACTCCATTGATCAAGAGACCAGAGAATTCTGGATTTTTCAATGAGTTTTAATTTTGGGTACTGTTCTTTTTGTAGTTTCTTCACAACATAGAGACACAGAGCATGCAACAGAAGTCATTCCAAAATCGCAAGCGCAAGTTTGTGCGAGTATGTTCAGTTCAGGCGGTGATGATGTTCTGCTCTCACGGGACCCCAAGAAACGACGGACAGGAGACACATTTACAAGTCAGCACCAAGGACCATATACTGTGTCCAGCATCTCTTCCAAAGGGGTGGCCACTATCGACAAAGGGTCAGCTTGTCAGAGGGTCAATGTGTCAAGACTGAGGACATACTACAGATTGAAAAGTAAGAGTGTTTGATAAACTCTGTATAAAACAGTTTGAAATTACATGCTTATAGTCCATTGTCACGTATTTGTATATCATCAGATGGACCAACTGAGAGGATGTTTCTCCAGGACCACTGCTACTCAACATTCAAATGGTAGGTAGAGCATCCATATGCTTGTTCAGGTGCAAGATGGGAGAAGGACTTGGACCCTATTCAAGATGAACTGGTATGTATTGTGTTTATTTAGTGACACTTTGCATATTTAAATGATAACTATTACTTAATCTGTTAAACGTTCTTTATTTTTAGTTAAAGTATGTGTTGGACAAAATCGGCCATCAGAAGAATTGATCATAAAGCAAGGCCAAATTTGCCTGACACGAGAAGATTTCTGGAGCCTGGGTTTAAGCCAGTACATGGAATCTAATGTGTGTATGCTTAGTGTCTTAATTTACTGCACAAAAAACTAATTCCTAGATAATGCATAATGTTACACATGGCAGCTTTCACAGGGATGCAATTCATTTCAGATCGGAAATGCCTGCCTCAAGATTGTGGAAGAAGCTGCACGAAGACATGTACTTTATACTACTATCTTCTTTAGTATTAATTTGGATGTATGCATGTTTAATAACTTATGTTCTTTCCTTAAGGAGAAAAATGTTCACATTGTGGACCTCTATGCTGTTCCCACCTGGAAAGACAAAATGTGGACCCAGTGCATTGTTTGCCTGTAAGTTTTTTTGTTTTTTCTGTCATGTACTTTTTAACCGAGAAAGAGTTCTATTGGGAATAGGCAAAAAGTATGTTATTTTTGTGCATGCATATTATTTTGTCACAATACTATTAGAAACGTGAGGTCCAAGGATATCATTCTATTTCCATCTTGGAGCAGGCAGGCGGATGAAGCTGATCACTTTCTGCTCAGTGTTGAGTTTCTTTTAATCTTTCTAGTTGTAATATTTCCAAATTCAACAGGTAGGGTTAGTGAGTTCGATTTTTGTGGATATTAACAAAATATCCATTGATTGCAGGTTTTGTTTGTAGCTAAGAGGAGATACTTTTCTTGATTCTCTTAGCCCTGATGGTTTTGGAGATGAGACGTACAGAACCATATTTAGGTTGAGACTAAAGATAATTAATTTACTGGCCTTGTTCCAGGCGTGTTATTTGGTTACAATTTCCAAAAGGAGCCTTGTTCTCAGGCTTCAAGTTCATATAAGAGCCTTGTTCTCAGGCTTTAAGTTCATTTTCGAGTCTCATTCTTAGGCTTCAAGTTCATCAAAGAGCCTCGTTCTCAGGCTACAGAACTGATCATGTAATTACACATTATGTATTTTGTGTTTTCTTTGGAATGCCAGACACATTGCAACCTTCATTGACCCAGGATCCTGGACTGAAAAAACAGGAAGAGACCTTGAGGTATGTAATGATTTAATTGTGTAAAGCTAATGTAAACTTAATTTTCTCCTCCCATAGGTCTTTTCATCTTGTAAAAATAAAAAATATATAAAACACACAAAAAAGCATTTTAAATGGTTACTGCCTCTAGTGGGGCCTATAGGATCATATGGAGATTCTTAACTGAGCAAAACAAGTGAAACATAAACTTAGTCCAATTTGAAGCTCTAATTTGCTTTTTTTTTTTTTTCAGTCAGTTAGATTTAAACACAAAAAAATATATTTTCCAAAAAAAAAGTTTTTAAATTCAAACTGAATTTTAGTCTTAACATATGTATATTCATGCAATTTCATAAATATGTAATAAATATAAAATATATATTTAAAACTATAAATATGCTATAAACTCATTGCTCTCCACCACCGCGCTCAAATTTAAACTCAAATTTAACTGTTAATTAAAAAAAAGTCAAAATGACAGTGATTTTCTAGCATTAACATGTTATAATGTGTTTAAGTGTTTGTACCATTTATGCACGTGTGTGTTTGTGTGTGTGGGTGGGTGGATGGGTATGTGAGTTTTTTATGTATTGGGGATATTCTGTAGTCTCAGCCCTTTCGGTTGGGTATGCGTCTTTTGTGGATTGTGTCAGATTTTGTATATGTGACCTTGAGCACAAAACCAATTCTTTGAATTGAAAATCTATTTTTTGAATTTGTTAGGACAATATTTGACCGAGATACAATTATTTTAAAATCTGGAATCTGAGGTTGCAAAAAAAAACTAAATATTGAGAAAATCGCCTTTAAAGTTGTCCAAATTAAGTTTTTAGAAATGCATATTAGTGATCAAAAAGTTTTTATATATTTACGGTAGGCAATTTTGTAGGGGAATTTACAGTAAAGACCCTCGGACCAGGTGTGTTGAATGAAGACCAGAAGTCAAAGATTCAATCAAAATGAAGAGAAATTACTGAAGATGATATTTGCAGTTTCATCAGCAGAAGTAAGCTTCAAGACTCGCAATCGAGTTCGTAGGCTGCTCTGCTTACATTTCACTCTTGCCATAACTTGATTAATAGTCAAGAAATAATGTAATAATATAATAATTATTATTTTACAAACTTTTTTTTTTTTTTTTTTTTTATTACAACCACACAGAAACTCTGCGTATCCACTCAATTTTTTGTGTGTGTTCCCCAATTCATGTGTGACAAAAGTCATAAAGTCTCATACCATAATGATCAATGCTTGTTTTAAAAATAAACTAAAATAATGTTCCGGTTGGAATGATCCTAAAAGGATTAGGATATGTATGTATACATGTTTAAACAAGCCAACAGTTGTTTTAAAACTAACTGTGGATGCACATTTTCAGTGTTTTCCTCAACAGTGTACAGGAATTCCTGTGCCATCTACATGCTGATGGTAAGAATGTTTCATTTGTGAAAGCTGTTAAATAATAAAATCAAAGCCTTAGTGTTATTTGTATTTCACAGTATGCTCTCAGCACATGTACATCATGGCCAGTAACGTTCACAGAGGTAAGCTAGATGTTCACAAAAATATACCAAAATACTTCGATGTGGCTTTTTTTATTTTTTTGTGCGTTTTGCACTCTTTTAGAAGGAGGTGCCATTGATTCGCCAGTGGTGGTGCATTCAGTTGATGGAGAGGTTTTGCCTTGAAGGGTATGACAGACTCTATAGATAAAATTTCAGTATCTCGGCTGTATTAAGTCACTGTTGGCGAAGTGATACTAGAAAGGTGTTATACAAATAGAGTGCATATACATTTACATATTTGACAAAGGCACGGACAGAGATTTGCACACTGGACAGAAGAAGCATCCCAACTCCTTCAGGGAACCCTTGAGCCTGTCTTTGGGGTGTCAAAATCCACCACCACCAAACAGTCACCCAGCAGAAGAGTTGTGGTTGAAGAGGACACTGATAAGGTAAATTATTCTAGTGGTCATATATCAAGGAGTCGCATGCAAGCTGGATAAATAGTTTAATTTGTTTGTGCCATTTATATATTTGTATATTCAGGTGCAACAGCCTACCATTGTGAGAGACCTTCATACAGCTTGGAACTGGGCACACAATCACAGAGACTTATTCCGTGGAGAGGTGACAGAGCCTGCTTTTCTGCAGATGAACAGTGAAGATAAAAAAAATGCACTCAGGAAGGCCCTGAGGAGTGAATTCCCTGAAGCAAAGGATGACTTTTTGTTTAGATTTCAGTCTCAAGATGACATGGAAACATTTTTGTCATACTGTGTTGATAAACAAAGCCTGAAGGTCAATGCCATGTTCCTCAATCAGCAATTGTAGTGAAGGGGGGGAATGAATGAATGAATACATTAATGAAAAAATATATATATTTTTGTGTTTCTTAGATGCAGACATTTATTAAAGTATGCTGAAATAAGTAAAACATATCTTAAAAAAAATAAATGTAAATGTAAAACACTTATATACACATCTGTATTACACAAATAAAGTGTAGCGAATGTAAACTTTTTTTTTTCTTTTAATTTTACTCAATTGATTTAATTTGTGCACATTTAATCGATTACTCAATCTAATCAATATAATTTAATTGATATATATTTTATCAAAAAAGTGTATTTATATCAAGAGAATCACTAGTAAATGACTATTTTCGGTACAGATCAGGTGGTGTGTGTCAACAACACATGAAAGCATTACATAATTATTAATATTATAACAGTGTTATTATAACTACCCGAAATTGGCCTAAAATGTTTTTTCTTTCGTTTTAATTTTATTATGCCATACATCAGAACAATACAACGAGAAACATTCAAATGTAAAAGAAAAATATAAAAAGATGAACAACATTAATATAATGAAACAGTGCCAGAGGACAGTAACCAAATATAATAGACAAAAAATTAAATAAATAACAATATAGCTTGAAATCATTTATAAAATGAGAAAAGTTTGGATCGGAGCCTGACCACTTCATTTTATGAGAATGAAACTTCCCCATTAAAATTAACAATTGTATGAAATATGCTTTATCTTTGTCAAATCCATTATCACTGAAGTATATTATTACATCAAATCCACTCAACTGCAAAGAAATGTCCAATATTTTCTTAGTGAAATTGCCGTAAATTGTTTGTCATACAGACAGGAAGTGGAAGCAATTTCGCGCATGCGCAGTACAAATCGTGTTACCGGTACGGATCGAGTAGTGACAGACCCTACTGTCTCGTATAAGCGTTTGGAACTCCCTTGGCGAAGGGAATGATTGACCAATGTTACCTTGACAACGCTGCGCGTGCGTGCAGCATTCAGCGCTTCATCAGTTGTTGCAAATAAATATTTCCTCTTATTATTGGTTTATTCAAATATTGTCTAATTGTGTCTTATTTACTATTATACTTTTTCAAACTAAACTTGCTTAAACTAGCTTACACCTCCGTCTTAAATCATATTTCAATCTCTGATGAAACATATTGTGTATTGCATTAAAATGAATACAAATTTAAATCAGCCTATTTTTAATACTTACGATTGTATGTGAAGTCGAAATCAACACCAACTTTGCTTTAAAATGCTTTGCAAGACTTCCTAACTGAAGATCACGTGATCACAAACGGAAATCACTTTCGTGAAGTGATCATGGCATGTTCCCTTTGCTAACGGACTTCCAAAAACTACAAAGCGTTCTTAGTCTACTGACCGCGCGTACTTGTCCGCGCCATAGACATAATAAATATCTAGACGCCTCATTGGCCGCTCGACCGCACGTTTGGGTATACAGTAAAACAACATGAAAATTACCTTAGTGGTACTTGGGGAGATGCAGAACAATAATCAGATGGAGTTGGCAGAAAACAATTTGATTTTATTTTTATATGAATTTTTAAAATATGTCTATAAAGCAATAGAAATAGCATTTTTCTTGACTTTGGTATGCAATTATAAAAAAATGATACAGTAAATCAACATGAAAATCACCTTAGTGGTACTTGGGGAGATGCAGAACAATAAGCAGGGGCAGAAAACAATTTTATTTAATTTTTTTATGAATTTTTTAAATATGTCTATAGAGCAACGTATATAGCATTTGTCTTGATTTTGGTATGCATTTATAAAAAAATGATACAGTAAAACAACATGAAAATAACCTCAGTGGTACTTGGGGAGATGCCGAAAAATAATTAGGTGGAGTTGTCAGAAAACAATTTGAATTTATTTTTTATTAATTTTTAAAATGTGTATATAGAGCAATAGAAATAGCATTTTTCTTGACTTTGTTATGCAATTATAAAAAAATGATACAGTAAAACAACATGGAAATCACCACAGTGGTACTTGGGGAAATGCTGAACAAGAATCAGTCGGAGTTGTCAGAAAATAATTTGATTTCTTTTTTTAATGAATTTTTAAAATATGGGATACAGTGAGGTAATAAACACAATTTGTCTTGACTTTGGTATGCAATTGAAAAAAATTATACAGTAAAACAACATGAAAATCATCACAGTGGTACTTGGGGAGATGCTAAACAAGGATCTGGTGGAGTTTGCAGAAAACAATTAGATTTTTTTTTTTTTATGAATTTGTAAATGTCTATAGAGCAACGTATATAGCATTTGTCTTGATTTTGGTATGCAATTATTAAAAATTGATACAGTAACACAACATGGAAATCATCTCAGTGGTACTTGGGGAGATGCCGAAAAATAAGCTGGTGGAGTTGGCAGAAAACAATTTGATTTTATTTTTTTATGCATTTTTAAAATATGTCTATAGAGCAACAGAAATATCATTTTTCTTGACTTTGGTATGCAATTATTAAAAAATGATACAGTAAAACAACATGAAAATCACCTTAGTGTTACTTGGGGAGATGCAGAACAATAATCAGGTGGAGTTGTCAGAAAACAATTTGATTTTATTTTTTTATGAATTTTTAAAATATGTCTATATTTAAATGTAAATAGCATTTGTTATGACTTTGGTATGTAATTATCAAAAATAATATTACAAATTAACACTGTGTTACTTGGGAGATGCATAACAAGACATGCAGAAAACGGTTTTATTTTTATTTTATGCATTTTTTAAAAACAAAAACATTTTACAAACCAATTTCAAGTGTTTTATTGAAACTGTAATACATTATGAATACAATTAAACAATAAAATAATACATTATAAATACAATTAAACAATAAAATAATATGAATTGCCTCTGTTTTCAATTTGATACGCGATCCGACCCACTCCTAAAAAAACAATTAGAAGAACGGTTAGAAGCTTCATGGCTATCACTACCACGCAACGCAATGTAAACGCGCACCAAAATTTTCGGCGTAGATGGCGCGACTGTGCTTTTCCGAAGCGCAGATGGCGTGACTGCAGTGATTGACGCACATTGAGTCAGAGTCAGTTGGTGTACTGTAATATCAGACTATGAGCTTCTGTGGATCCACGCCTACCTCCGAATGCACAAAAGTGTCGAATAAACGTCAAAAGACAATCTATCAGAATACAAGAATGGGTCAGTCAGAGAGCGGATCTGTTGCTTCGAGAGAATTTGAAACCATATCAGCTGCAGTAAGTTAATTAATTATATTTGTTATATGGAATGAGGATGTTGACCAGTTTAATAATAATGCAGTCGCGGCATTACTTTTATGATATTTTTTTTAGGATTTCGAGGCATTGTATTTCATATCGCGTTTTATAGCTACATCTCGCAACATGTGTGCTTTTTCTGGGCAATCGGAGTGAAATGCTTTAAACCTGTGTTATACTTTCCGCATGAGCAATCCGGAAGCGGACTGCTTGTATTTACATTTACGCATTTAGCAGACGCTTTTATCCAAAGCGACTCACACAGTGCATTCAGGGTATACATTTATTATCATATGCATAGGCGGAGTTTGGAGATTGGCTCTGATCTGCCCCCCCAGATCAGAGCCAATCGATTTTGTCAGATCTATGAATACAAAAATATTTTCACATTGTCTCATTTTATTTGCATTATCGTATTTTAATGAGTATGTTAAGGCTAAATTATTTGTAATTAATGTAAAAAAATAAAAAATCCTACTCTCACAACTCGCAAATCTCAAAGTATCGCGTGAGTGGACTCTCTTCTCGTTCTCTTCCCGCTTTCTGCAAAGATACGCTAAATGAACAAAATGGATATTCGTCGTTTTTTTAATAAACCCACAATAAAAAGCGTGGAGGTCTCTAACTTTGACACTTCTAATATTTATTATACTGCCGCTGATACTGATACAGCAATCGAGGCCGTGAACACCTCCGTCCCTGGAACCTGCAGTACCAGTACCGCCACCGTGTCGGCAGAGACACCCGCTCAACCCGCTCAACCCGCCGCTGCATCTGGATGCGTCAACGACCTCGGGGAGAAAGCCACAGGGCCGAAACAGCCCATACTTTCTTTTTTCCCTAAGCGCCAAATTGGAGATATTAATCGTGCCTTCTCACCCTTTTACTACAACAAATTCCCATGGATTGAGTACTCCGTTTCACTGGATTCCGTTTTTTGTTTTTGCTGTCGCCACTTTTCTTCAAATATTGCAAGATGCACAGACGAACTGTTTACAAAAGTGGGAGCTCGAAATTGGAAAAAGTTGTCGGAAAAGCTGACAAAACATGCTTCATCACAGGTACATTTATCAAGCATGGAAATGTGGGAGAGCTACAAACAGACTGCTACATCAGGGTCTGTGGCAGCACAGCTGTCAAGTGGATGTCATCCAAGTGGATGCTGCACACTGGTGGTGGTTGAGGAGAGACCCCCCCCCACATGATTGTAAAGCGCTTTGGGTGTACAGCAATACACAAAAAGCGCTATATAAATGCATCATTCATTAATTTATGATAGGGAAATTAGTTTGGCTGTACTGCTCAGACCAACATGACAAAGAACCGTGATGAAATCCTGATATGATGTTTTTGCCACATCGCCCACCCCTAACTACAAGGCAAGCAGACGGCCATGAACACAATATGCAAACTTTCACTTTTCCTCCCATACAGTAAAATGCTTAATGTGGCATAATGGACTAAATTTAATAATATAATAATAATAAGGGACTTGGTGGTATTCTGTAGTCTTTGACTAAGATGATCAAGACAATTTACAGTGGTATGATGCTTAAATTAATGGGCTCATTGCCTGAAAAACATTAGTTATGTATTACGTATTTTAATAATGAAGAGGAGTACATTGAGTTTGCTCTTTATCATCTTAGTTCATTATGCCACATTATCCCACGTTTTGCTGTATGGGAGGAAAATACTATATACATATTCATTATATTATTAAACTGTATATTGGATTTGATATTTTAATAGCACTATCTTAACACATTAAGCCACATTAAGTTTACGGCAGGAAAACGCTTAACAAGAAACTTTGTGCATTGCGTTCATATTCTGCTGTTCTGTAGCCACGGATTTGCAGGTCTTGTCTTTTTCTCCAACAGATAATTTGCAGTACCCTCTTCGTTATTTTACTACATTAGTTTTAATCATTTAACCACCACAGTGTCTTGTCTCCGTTGGCAACGCACACAATTCGTGTCCAATGCAAGTAACGTCGCAGGCAGCGGAGAGTGAAAGCAGCGATTACATGTGGCATTGTAATTTAGTTTCTTTTTTCTTGTCTTCACCACCTGACTATTGATGTAAAATGTTGAGAGATTCAAACAAAAAAAGGAATCAATAAATAGAACAAAATCAAAATCAAAAAGACTGCAAGTGACGTCACTCGTGGAAGCGCAAGTTGCTGAGAGTGCAAGTTGCTGAGAGTGGAAGTTGCTGAGAGTGCAAGTTGCTGAGAGTGCAAGTTGCTGAGAGTGCAAGTGCTGAGAGTGCAAGTTGCTGAGAGTGCAAGTTGCTGAGAGTGCAAGTTGCTGAGAGTGCAAGTTGCTGAGAGTGCAAGTTGCTGAGAGTGCAAGTTGCTGAGAGTGCAAGTTGCTGAGAGTGCAAGTGCTGAGAGTGCAAGTTGCTGAGAGTGCAAGTGCTGAGAGTGCAAGTTGCTGAGAGTGCAAGTTGCTGAGAGTGCAAGTCTGCAGCCAGACCCTTCTCCAATGAATGGCCAGAATGACCCTGATCATATTCAAACCTCTCTTTCTCCCCGGAACAGACTTTCAGGAGCATTTTTAACCTTTGTAAGGGTCATTTTTATAACCATATAATTACCTTATTAAAGGTCGTTTTTGTCAAATATTAAAAATTACCAGTTTCTTCAGTCAATCACAATACTATAGACTGCATTTAAAATGATTTACACATGCTGTTTAATGCTGATCATGTACTGTATGTCCATTTACACAAAAATTGTATAATGTAAATATCCTATAAATGAGAAACAACAGGAACTGCTTAATGAGTGAAGCTGCAATATCATGACAAAAGCATTGTTTATTATTGCTCTTTATGCTGTAATAATGATTATTAATTTTGATTATTAGAAAGTTTTTTAGGGGGAGCATGTCATATTCTGGTCTGAGTTAAACATAACTATACGATGACATTTTGTTGTAGAATGTAAACTGCACACACTCACACCCCAAACATTCCTATGTAGTAACATATATTCAAAAATAAACGACTGTTTCAAAATTAGTGTTTTCTGCATAGGTGTGTGTAATTTGCATTGTAGAGCAAAATGTCAAGCCCCGTCAAGTTGTTTACATTATTTTACTCATTAATTGAAAAACCCCATTATAAAATATAGGAACATTTTTGAGGGAAGCAGTGGAGAATTAGTCTTTATTAGTCAGATTTTGATGTCAAAACTAATATATATATATATATATATATATATATATATATATTAGGCATAGATTATTTTTTAATCTAGATTAATCTAGATTAATTTTGAAATTAATCTAGATTAATCTAGATTAAATGGCTCATTTGAATTCTCCGAAGGCATTCAGAATATGTGTGCTACCCAAATAATGGCTAAAAGTAAGTCTTTGAGAACGGGTTTCTCAAGCCAGGTGGCGATTAGACCAGGGCTCATCTCCTGTTTCCAAAATGCATCACAAACTGCTTGAGAAAGCTGTTCTACTATGATAATTGGTGATGAAAATAAACTATGTTCAATAAGATGTACTTGTGTTTACTAACTGTTTATTCAGTTAAACATGAATTTTGAACTGTAGGGATACACAAGAGGTCGTGATGAACTGTTTACAGTTTCCATTGGGAAGCTTAAAATAAATTTTCACTGAAGCAAACCCGGCGGCTTCATAGCTGCATCCATGTTAGCACGTCACGCCTGATGTGGTAATTTCACAGTAACGTTAGGCATACACACAGGTTCAAGCAGAGGGTGACACGGGAGTGAATTCTCAAGTTCACATGAGACCTAAAGCGCATCCTGTTTGCTTAAAAGCGCAACGTTCGTTGTTATTCTGAGTGCACACAAATAAACGAGTCTTTACAGATTCGAAAGATGTATTAGGCTACTTTTATCTGTATGACCAAAATGACGGAGATTTTAAGAGCAAGTGAGCGCACCGGAGCCTGTCCTGCAGCAAACGCTCCACACAAACACTTCAATAGCGCATACTTTCTAGGTTAACATCATATTGAGCGGCCATGTAAAGTTGTTACTACATACATCTTTCAGATGAAAAGCCATATTTGAGGTTGATGAATGATAGGTGAGCGTTTGGATGTCCTGCCCGATTGTATTACCACATAGACCAGCCGTTAACAATCTGTCCATCACGGACTGCGAGCCTCTAGTTCAAGACTCGCTCGCCCCCTACAGTGCAATTCGGCTAGGTATACATCCGCGCTTAAAATATCAGGGTGAAAGTCATCATAGCGCGTAGTATAGACCCAGCTCCCAACCCAACTTTGAGAATAGATTAACGGCGATATTTTTTTTATCGCCGATAAGAGTCTCACGTTAACGCAGCACGTTAACGCCGATAACGGCCCACCACTAATATATATATATTATATTATACTCAAGGAGCTCATTAATAAAACACAATTTGAAATTCATGACCAACATTTTTGGCTTGTCATTAGTTGTGTCTTTGTTTAAGAATTATTACCCAAATACCATTATAAAACTGTACTTTTCACAATTATTTAATTTACTTTATAATTTACTATTAATTTATTCTTCATTATTGTCTATTCTGTATTATTCCACCCTTGATATTACATATTCTACTTGCTATTATTCATCTATTGTTATTAATTTATTTATTATGGTATTACACATATAATTTGTGCTATTATAAATATATTACATAATTTATGTTATTGTGCTGTTGTACTCGCTTTTTATATTTTTCACTTTACAACAATTTGTAAGCCTACTACATATACTTTTTAATATGACATCACTTTTACAATATTTTTTACTGTGCACTGTATCAGTGCATACCATTCTACCACCGTTACTACGTTTTACTGGATCCATAAATTATTATCAGTTACATTTGTTATTGTTTGATATCTGTATAGAGTGCTATGAAAATAAAAAGCAGACTACCAGTCTGTCACTTTTTGATTTGTATTCGCTGATTTTATTCCATTTTCTCCATTATGGTAAATTATTAATATTTAATTAACAATTACAATAACAATTAATATGTATTATTTCGATTTTTGTCCCCCAGTATTTCAATTGAATGTACATTAAAATTACATTACATTTATATATCACAGTTATACTACATTAATATTAGAATTGTTAACAGGAAAAAAACAACCAAATCAACACGAGTGTGAGCTTTCACAATTTCTTTAGAAAATTAATAATTTTCCAAGCCTAACTAAATAACTGGAGACAGAGTTATTTTTAACTCCATGTAGATCACAAACCACTGAAATCGGTTGATAAATGAAAACGTTATCTTGATTTTATCCCGAAAAAATTGCAGCTCCCCCATTTACCTCCATTTGTTTTTAAGGCAGTCTTGCCCTCACAAACATGGCAGACGCATTGACAGCAACGGCTCTATTTTTATTTTATTTATTTATATATATTTTTTGACGTTTCCAGATGTTTTATTGATTTTAATCTGACATGGATATTCATTCAGCAGTTTAATCAAACAGGCCGAAGCCCATGTCCTCATCAGACGCCTCGGACTACTCCTTGGGCGCCTCCATTTTATTTCCAGATTTAACCTCCACAGCCGCAGCAACAGCGAAAACACTGGGATCAGCCAGAAAGGTCTTCACCTTCTCTGCCAAGGGGAAGGAGTAGTCTGTTTCCACGGCGACAGCCAGGACCCTCTTGTATCCGTTGATGACGGAGTGAGGGATGGAGGCGAGCATCTGCAGACACACACTGGCGATGTTCCTCACACCCTCCAGGAACCTCTTGTGCAGGGCTTCTTCAGTGATGTCCAGCACCTCGGGGCAGTAGATGCTGCCGTTATCATACACCTGCTGGATGATCAGCCCATAAGAGAAGGGCGAGATGTTGGTGCCCACCTTGTCTCCAGGTTTGATCAGCTGAACGTCGCTCAAGATTTCAATGGTTCCTCTGGAGATCTTGGTGGTGATTCCCAAAGCCTGGAAGAAGAAGGTCTTCTCTGGACCAAGCCCGGTGTTCTGAACCGGGACGGTCACCTCACACAGGGCGATGGCACCAGCGCGGGCAGCAGCGGGCACTTTGTTTGCCAGCAGCAGATCCCGGACCTCAGCCAGATCCTCCTTGGTGAAGACGAAGCCCACGTTCCCACGGATGTGGGGAAGCAGCCTCTCCAGAGACGGGTTGTTTTCCAGGTGGCCACGGATGGCCTTTCTCATCATGGTGTTTTTGCCCATGAGCACGACGTCCTTGCTCCGCAGGCACAGACGGATGGCCTGCATCTGCTTGGAGCCGACATTGTCAGCCCCCATGATGAAACACTTGGGGTAGTCATCCAGCAGTTGGATGATTTTCAGAAAGTAGTTGGACTTCCATGAGGTCCTGTCTACCCTGGGCATCTTAGCAGTGCTTCCAAGGATCGGTGAACAGCCGGTTTAAAGATGAGGTTGAAAAATCTCATGATGAATGAATGAATGATAGGGACGCGTGAAAGAAAGAGCTGCAGCAACGGCTCAAAGTGGCCTATGAGGCGTCCACGTGGTCACAAAAAATGAGAGGGCATGCGGATGTCCACGCAGACCTTCCACGCACACTCTCCGATGACGATTTTTACGTCACGCAGACCCTAGCGCACTCGGAAAGTATAACACAGGCCTTTGCCTCATGAACACGCAGCCGTACACAGAAACCAGCAACCAATGTCAGGATTTTTATATAATAATACTTTACATTTCTGTTTGTTTTCGCCAAACCCTGTCGTATACTCCCAGAACGTATAAGACATGTGTAGCATGGAACTGTGATACATTTGCGTTTTTGGTCGCTTGCTATTCACTGCCAACATTATATGGATGCGCGCAAAACTATGGGACATTTCTTTAAATTTCTCCATTGTGGTCTGAAAAAGAAAGGGCATACACAGCATTAGAACAACATCAGGGTGAATAAATGATGACTTAGGCATTTTTGGGTGAACAGGAAGTTTCAAATGTTTCACACCGGTATACTTTTCTCAGTACCAATGTGCAACGTCTTATGCAAATTAGGCTATGTAATCTGATATATCTAATTAAAATAGCTTATACTGCATATTTTTCCTTGACATCTCGCGATTTAGTGGCACGTCCTGAATGATGGGTTTTGGGACATAGTCGCTGATGACGAGCAACCATGTTCCACATCTAGATTTTCTAATAGGATTAGAACTGAACGGTAATATTTTTTTCCTCTGTCAGTGCTCAGGTCAGCAGTCAGCTGTTCCTCTGGCTGTGGTTGAGGAGATCTTACTGAACCTGCCAGCATATCAGGTGGTCCAGGTCTGTCGGTTGGTGTGTCATGAGTGGAAGGAGCTGGTGGATAGTGCTGCACACTGGAGAGAGCGCTGTCGGAGAGAAGGGTTCCAGCCGTATGATGCTTCCAGACTCCCAGAGGACTGGTGCCTGTTTTACTTTCTATCTAAGTTTAGACGTAACCTAATCAAGAATCCCAGAGCTGATGGTAGGACACATAATTAGGGTTGTACAATAAGTGTGTTACTATAATGAATTTTGCATCAGGTGTCTCTTTTCTGATGTTTTATTAGATGGACTTCAAGGATGGGAGATTGTTCAGAATGGAGGAGACAGCTGGGCGACAGAAAGGACCAGAAAACCATTTCCAGATAACACAGTCACAAAATGTTTTATAACTTCTAATAGGTATGGTTGATGTTTTAGATCTTTCAAGAAAGTTTGGAGCTCATCAGAGGTGGAAAGTAACGAATTACATTTACTCGCGTTACTGTAATTGAGTAGCTTTTTGTGTACTTGTACTTTTTAAGTAATTTTTTATCTGTAATTTTACTTTTACTTAAGTATATTTTGTGGGAAGTATTGTACTTCGCTACATTTTAAAACACATTCGTTACTGAGTAAAAAAAAATCGCTCCGTGGAAAAACTGCAGCAAATAATGGGCAGAAGAAGAAACTGGCGCTAAAAATAACAAGAACGATGCAGACGGACAAGACAGGCGTTTTAAGGGGCCGCTCACATATCGCGTCTTTTGCGCGCTTAAGTTCGTTATTTCAAATGTAGACGCGCGGTATGCGCGCTCATAATGGAAGCGACGCAGTCGCGGTGCGACGCGCTCGTTTTTTCCAGGCGCGTCCGCGCCGCATCGAGATAAAAACATCTCAACTTTTCAGAATGCCGCAAGCGCACCGCAGGTCATGTGACGAAATTTCCTTCTTGTAACGGAGAGTGCAGCTGATGGTTGCTTAGCAACGACAAACGCCTCCGGAGCGCAACCGCCCGAGCGCTTTGGAAAAAAGGAGAAAGCAGCGCGCCTAGCGTTTTCCATGCGTTTTTAGGTGCGATATGTGAACGGCCCCTAATGGTGCAGACCCCGCTGAAAAACAAACCCCGTTGTACTCTGCTGAAGTTGAATTCGAAGGAAATTAAGTGAACCCCTGGCCATATATTCATGCTCTATTATGCAGTGTTAGCTGTGTTTGCCTCGGGAGACCGAACTAGCAGCTTATAACATCTCGACATCAACCCTTCGCAAACATGTAGAGGTAACGTAAATACTTACATCATTGCATTGGTGGTTAAAACGAAGCTTTTGACGGTTTAGCAAAAGGTTTTGCACAAATGAGCCAAAAAGACAGTGGTGCAGGGTGTGCAATATCAGAGAGGGAGTAAAATCTTTGCGTGGCAGGGGCAGCTGCCACTCGACCTGCCACCGCCAAGTGCGCCTACCAGTGGCAGCTGCCACCGCTATGTGCGCCTGCCACACGCACCAGCCACCAGTATGTGCGCCTGCCACACGCACCAGCCACCAGTATGTGCGCCTGCCACACGCACCAGCCACCGCTAAACGCGACCAGCCACACGACCAGCCACACGACCAGCCACAGCTAAACCAGTCCCGGCGCCATGGGCGGGCAATGGGGGGGCCTGGCCCGCCCTGTGAGTCACTATAGTGCCCACCCTGGAGGAGCCTGCCGAGTAAAGAAAACGCTGTACTATTCAAACATCAGTTATTATTTATTTACGCTGGCACTGCGAGAAATCGGAGATCTGTCTCCTCCAAGCTGTGCGCGGTGCGTCAATCTGCAAGGAGGCGAAGTTACGAGCTTTCGCTGAGAGCTTGAGGATCTAATGGCGTTACGAAGTTTTACTGACAAGCTCTTTTTAATGATTGGCATTGGTTAAACATTTTTAAACTGTCTGATTTAAAATAATAATGACGAATTATAATATAGATATGAAGTATGGATATTTTTTCACGGCACACCTGACTGGGCTAGGGTATGGCAACTGCCTTTAACGCTTCATGCGCGTCTGGTGTGAACGCACGCCCCTGCTGCCTTCACCTACACGTCCCACCAACCTGCAGTCCTTGCTTGTTTGCACAATTTATTTATTTTTTTATCATTAGGCTAATGTTATCAAAAGTTATCGTTTTGTATATATGTATATGACTCCTGAATAAAAATAAAATGTGTTGGTTTGATTTAAAAAAATATTGTAAATGTATTTGATTGGTTTGTCGAAAGTGAGCGCGGAAATGTTTGGTTGTTTGCTAAGCATAGCTACCGCTTAACGTTAGTTGTAATTTTGTATCTGTGAGATGAGGCGAGGTGAGGTTATGGTTCTGCTGTGATCTTTGAACTATTTTCGCTGCTGAAACAACAGAAACAGTCAATATTGCGTCTAAATGTAAGTGACTTAATATAAATTACTTGTTTAGTGAACTGTCATATGAAATCAGTGTCACATTTTCAATCGTGATGGTATTCAGCACACTTGGTCGTGTGATGTTGCTGAACTGTATCATGTTATAAAAACTCCACATTTCTAAATTTTACCGCAGTATGTTAACTTGAGTTTAACTCACTTTGTTAACACATTAACACATTGTTAACTCACTTTGTGTTTGCTGCGCTCATTTGTTTCTATTTCTCAGAGGCAGCAAGCCTTGTTAGCGTAGGCTATACATTATGCACTATCGATCGCCATTTAAACTAAATGATGAAGAATCATTATCGCGTTTTGGTGTTTGTTATTGGTGTTTTAATTGTCCGGTCGGGCAAGTAAAATTATCTTTCAGTTGGCCTTTTAAACATCCACTTGTCCCGGATAAGCGGACAAGCGTTGATGTCGAGCCCTGCGATGTGAGTTCTAGACTGCTTCATTAGGCTAACGTTAGGTCCAATCTTTACGACTTCTCTTTGTATTGCGTCAGTGGAGTGGTACGTCAATTCTTCCTCGTTTTTGTCAATGTAATTAATAATTAATGATATTATGCATTGCAATGAGGTTGATCTCATTTGTGCCCCCTGAAAATGAAATCCCTCCGTGAATTTGTGTCTGGCGCCGGGTCTGAGCTAAACGCGCCAGCCACGACCGCCACCATAAAGGTGGTGCGACGTTTAGGCACTATACGCATCATGGATTTAAAGGGAGGAATAAGCTGGAACATAGGTAAATATAAAACTGCACTGAGAGAAAAAAAAACTAGCTGTCTTTTCTTCTATATTCTATCTACTTGCGGTTGTTTACTTGTTTTTTGACTGCGTTAGGCTAACCAAGACTTGTTATGGAACTTACGTGTTGTTGCTTTTTTGTTGGTTTTGATTGCTTCTATCGTCCTCATTTGTAAATCGCTTTGGATAAAAGCGTCTGCTAAATTATTTAATGTAACGTGAATGTTAAACGCATAATTTGGTGTGTAAAAGAAGATAGATATTGTGGCATGCGCGACACTTCGTCATTATGTATTTAGATAAAACATGTTATGTGGCAAATAGGTTAATAATTGTAGAAGTGCACTGTTTGTTTGTTTATATTCATCAATAGGAATGTAAACAGAAAGAGATGTTGAGGCAGGCGGTTAAACTGTGGGGCGCGACGCTTCAGTCGCCGTTATAAGAGATGTTGAGGCAGGCGACGCTGTGGCGGGCGCGACGCCCAGTCCCGCGTCCAGCCGTTATAAGAGATGTTGAGGCAGGCGACGCTAAACTGTGGCGGGCGCGGCGCTTCAGTCCGCGCCAGCCGTTATAAGAGATGCTGAGGCAGGCGACGCTAAACTGTGGCGGGCGCGACGCTTCAGTCCTGCGCAGCCGTTATAAGAGATGTTGAGGCAGGCGACGCTAAACTGTGGCGGGCGACGCCCAGTCCTGCGTCAGCCGTTATAAGAGATGTTGAGGCAGGCGACGCTAATGGCGGCGGCGCTTCAGTCCCGTCGCCGTTATAAGAGATGTTGAGGCAGGCGACGCTAAACTGTGGCGGGCGCAGTCCCTGCGCCAGCCGTTATAAGAGATGTTGAGGCAGGCGACGCTAAACTGTGGCGGCGCGACGCTTCAGTCCTGCGTCCAGCCGTTATAAGAGATGTTGAGGCAGGCGACGCTTAAACTGTGGCGCGGCGCGACGCTTCAGTCCTGCGTCAGCCGTTATAAGAGATGTTGAGGCAGGCGACGCTAAACTGTGGCGGGCGCGACGCTTCAGTCCTGCGTCAGCCGTTATAAGAGATGTTGAGGCAGGCGACGCTAAACTGTGGCGGGCGCGACGCTTCAGTCCTACGTCAGCCGTTATGGATGTAGAGGTTATGTTACATGTATTCAAGGTTGTAAAATGACATGCATAACGTGCATACATAATTACTTGTGTTTCTTAAAAAATGCACAAAATATACTATAAAGTAGTCACGTTAGATTCGGGTTTTGGGGGCCTGTGCTCGACCTGGGACGTTTATTGCTTTGAAACCAGCCACCTCACCCCCACTCACCCACAAACAAATACAACACCGACGACCCTCAGCCTTCGGAGGATTTACAGCATGGGAGGTAAGCAAAACAATTCAGCATCTTCTTAACATTAAAAACATTTCTTACTGCAATAAGAGTAACGTTAGTAGTGATATGACGAACTGTGATCATGAGGTCACCGAGGACCGGACTTCGGTAAAGTTTTCATGTTGTTACGAATGTCTGCATGACATGTAGAATTCAGTTTAGACAGTTTGCAAGAATGTTTAGCGTATGAAAACGATCGCTGTGAGATGCTGCTGGTTGTGAGTGCGATGGTGCAGCCTCCGTGTTGCCAGATCCAGCTAGCGTTTTCGGGATTTGTCTTTTTCACTAAATTGAAAATTTTTCAATCAGAAACGTTATCAACACTATCAAAAACAGTAGCATTTAACACTAGTACACAGATCTGTAGAACAAGTAGGGTATATAATGATAAGAAATACGCAAACACTGTCCATGAAGAAGTCTGTCATTCCGTAGTAGTTACATTTTCACAAATTATGCTATAAACATTCATAAGAGCAATAGACAAAGTTATCAGCTGTAGCCATGGTTATCAATAAAAACTATAACAGTAATATGGATTTTGCATAAATAATAAACAACTGATAAAATGATCCACCTTTAACTATAGCAAAGTATTAACACATTTTTATACAATAAATATTTGATTTTAAAATTATCATCCTTCCAAAACAGAGAAAACAACTTTCACAAATATCTACATTTCTCTCTTTTAAAGTGTTTATAGTGTATGTAATGAGTTGTATTTGTAAAAGAACACTGTAGATAAAAATACATCTTTAATTTATTTTGCTAAAAAATAATATAATGAAATTGCACAATAATAACACTAGAATTACAACTGTTTTTGTGACTAAAAAAGGTTGGGGGCTTTGCAGTATTGATTCGGAAAGGAGGGGGGCTTTTGAGTAAAACAGGTTAAGTACCACTGATTTAGGATATGGAGTGATATTGTAGCAAATATTATTTGTCATCCTGATGGTGTTTTGGTCTGCTTATTCATTTTTTTTTTTTTCAGCAAGGAAGTTTGAGTTTGTTAGTGAAATGAGCATTTAAGCCTTGGAGGAGATCAGGACTACTGTTATTGCAGAACATCTATTACAGCATCCAGTGATCATTTGTCCAAACGACGTCTAACATTTGCTATTCATTTTACAGATGAATACAAGTAATCATTAAAAATGAAACAAGTAATCATTAAAAATGTGACATTTTTGTGAATGATCTGCGATGTAATATTTGTAAAATCACTATAATATATATTTTGTAATATGTATAATATCCAAGATTCATTACTTTTCATGTTAATTTCATTATCGCTCTTTGTAGGCAAGTTCTCAATACCATGTTACCGTCCTAATCGACAAAGTGGTAGAAGGAGCCACGGGCATTGTTCAAAGTGCAATAAAGTAATTCAAAGGTCTTTTGATTTCAAATGCCACTTAAGAAAACATCGTATGTGTTTTGTCAATTTTGAAATTTGTTCTTGTTTTTTAAATATTTAATTTTGTAATGATACATTCTGTTTGTTTCTCTTTTGTGGTGTGCCAACAACAGGTCTGATGTTCCCAGAAAAGCCTCAGGTCAGCACATAATCATAAAGCATCCGACACAGTAAATGAAATAAAGTGGAAAATGTCATAATGTGATGTATCATATTATTTCTTAGATGACAGAAAATCCTGCCCAGTTGACCCAGTTCAGAAAGAGAATCTGTTTTGCAAGAAATGTGGGATTCATTTCACCAGCACATCCAACTACCAAAGACATGAAAGACAGCAGCATGGCAGACAGGAACCAATGATATGGAAAAATATGCAAAAGTTTTCAAATAGTTCACCTGTGAAGTGCAGGCATGGACATAATTAATGAGGATTGCTGCAAACAGTGGAAACCCTGGGAAATAATGTTTTCACTTAGAAAGGACCATCAAAATCAACATCCGAAATGTATTAAATGTTTGCCACTTTATTTTATTGTTATGTTACTATTTCCCAATTCATTACAGGAACACAAACAAGAAAACCTGACAACAGTCCAGAAGTCCTCCGGCTCCAGCAAAGGGGAATAAAAGGGGACAGTCCTACTGTGGATGGCTACCGTTTCTCAGTGACAATGTTTCCAATTAATGAGAAAAATAAGGTAACAAGTGTGCTGGTTAGCACCACACACATATTAGTAGTAATAATATTTACTATTAATAGGAATAAAAATCATTAACACATCTTCTGCATCATTAGGACAAAATCAGACAGCTGTATGCTATTGAGAAGAGAGCATGATGTCATTGCTAGAAACTCGTTACGCCTTGTTGGATCTACGTGATCTGAAAAGTTTGTGCCCACTCGATCTCTTGAAAGACACCAGTAGCCAACTGATGCCATGGCTATATGACAATGTAAGTAATAATTATGGTTACCTAATGATTTTAAGATGTTATTGATTACATTTATTTGATTACGCAACTATCACACACAGACAACTGTATAAGATGTACAAGTAGATATGGAAATAAACAATATATTTGAATACACTTTCTTACTATGCATCTTCATATTTTGCTTTAAAGACAGTAAATTGTCGGATTGCACAAAAATTGCCTCAGAAAACCAGAATGTAAGTATCTGCTTCGGAATCTATACTTTTTTTCACTAGTTTTAATCAATTTCATAAACATGCAAACAAGCATTATGAGCAGATGAAAGAAGTGCAATTTACATGTAATTTTGTTCTATCCTCAGGTTGCAGCCTTGTTGACTGACACATTCATATTGTGTGGTACAGGGACTGGCTGGCTTCAAGAATAATTCTGATTCACATCTGAAAATTCTTGAGGTACTATTCAATTTCTAAAATAAAATGCAACCCTGTCTCTACATCCTATGAATGTCACAAATTCCTTAGGAACATGTGTTTCCCATTTCAGAATGATGCACAGAAAACACTTTTACCAAAAATTGTTGGCACAGATAGGACACCAGAGACAGAATGCAACTTCATTCTTTGGGTTAGTACAACTCTAGCGGTGTTCATTACATAAGGAACAAAATGAGATTATACAGTATATAGATGTGATTTGTCTGCAATGTTATTATATATAACATATATACAATGTTATTATAGATATACAAGCCAAAAAAGAACAATTTTTTTTATTTGTGACTGCTTTAAAATGTCTCTTTATTGAATTTCTTCTACAAACAAATAAGGATTTATGACAACACAGGATATGGACATTCTGAAGTAATACCTTTTATAATTTGTTTTATGTTTTACACAGTTATTTTAAACATTTCATGACTTGGGTACAGTCTGCTTTAAGTCCATTTCTTTCTTCCAGAGATGCCTTTAGAAATGTAGACTCCCTGGATGGGTGGACTGTGTGCAATCCACAGCAATGGCGGAGAAATTATGGAAACAACTGTGGTTTTTGTTTGCACAGTGAGTGGATAAGAATTTTATGAGTTTATGTTTGTAACTTTTTACATTAATATTTATGTAATGCATACTATGGGAAAGTAAACAAATACTGTTTAAAAAGGATTACAGCTAATTTTTCAAATTCCCTTTACATTCTCGAAGATGGCAGAGATAGAAGCAAAAGGTGTTAAAATGTCTCCTGAGTCGCTTCAGACTGACCAACTGATTCATCTTCGACTTTACCATGCCTCCTGTTTGGTTGAAAATCTACAAACGGAGGTAAAGCAGACAGTTAATCTTTAGTGGTGGTTTTCTCTATAACACGGTTGTATGTAATATACAATAAACATGATATTTAATATTTTGCTTAAATGTAAACACTGTTTTTATCATCTTCTGTTCTTAGGACTTTCAACCAAAGATTACAGCGCCTAAAGTTAAAAACAGATGTATGGCTCAGGACCTTGATATTTGCATATTTCAAGAAATTCGGATAAAGTAAGTGATAAGAGATGTTGTATTTTGTACATTTTAATGTACACTGTATTTATTGAGCAGCTATATATAATTATATTTAATCTCTTCTGCAGAATCATGCATCCAGATGTCAAAACACTGCAATGAACAAAAGTGTGACAGTTGTAACAAATGGTTGCACAGTGACTGTGCTGCCATTGATCCAGCAATGTTCACAAAGGACATGCCATTCAACTGTGGATGTGACATTGATCAGTCATATCCTTATGATACGTATGTACTTTACATTTGAAAACAAACTTCAGTTACTACATTACAAATACATTCAATATTTGTATAACCCTCCTATTTCTTTTTACAGAACACTATCAATATTGAAGCAGGGATTGGTGGGGGACATTGTAATAACAGACCAGGACATTATGGTAAACAAGACGTATATCTAATCTCACCAATAATTGAATAAATGTGACTTCCCTTTTGTAAAGTGCTAATTTGCATATGCAGTGTCTCATTGACATGTATAAGCATCAGTATGTGTATAAGCATGAGTTGGAGTTTTCTGGAAATCTACAATTAGAAAATATCCACATTTAACACTTGTTTCAAACAAATACTGTGGTTTTGTTTAAAATAACTTTTTTTTGCACATTGTATGAACTACACAATACAGCGTTTTTGCATAAACATCAAACATGTTGTCCTAAGCTGAAGAAGAAACATAATGAAAGGATTTTTCCTATTTCCTATTTTGTGAAAATAGAAACTAGTAATGGCAAATATTGCTAAACAAAATTCAAATAATTTGGAAATAAGATAACTTAAGTTCTTAAGATATAACTAATATAATAAAGCTAAATGTTAGGCCTTTTGCCTACAGACACACGGGATCATTGACAGAGTTACAAGAGTCACACAGATAGACATGACATAATTAAGTAATGCATCCTACGTTATGGAAGTTCTAACTCCTGAGGTAATTATTACTAATTTAAAATGTTTTAATGCATTGCTAAAACATATAAGACGATTTAATTAAATGCACTTTAAACAGTTATTTTCACTTTCTGCTCTTGGTCATTCAAAGGTAACCTTCTTAATCCTAAAAACGACGGAGGGCTTCCATAGGTTCAAGGCAGAAATGGCTTTGCAAACAAAGGGACATTTAATTTTTCCTTCTTTCTCTTTACAGATTATCCTCAGATTCTGATCCAAAGTGGTTTTGATGGCAACACTGTTGTATGCCTCTGTCATATTACATCCCATTGCTGACTTTCTTCTGTGTGTGCTCTGTTGTCTTTATCACATTTATTGTATGGTTATGTCTAACAAAATAAAAAAATATATATATTTTTTAATATATGCTGCCTTTTTGTGTTTGCTTCAAAGTCAAAATGTGAAGCCTGTATTTTAAAACTCCTTTCCTACCTTCCAATCATATTTTTGCCAGTGGTGTTGTAGTGTTGTCTGAGCTCTGCATACATACATACAAATAAATAAATAAAGTGCTTAGTGACAAACATTTAAATAAAATGTTTTTATACAAAGACTGCACAAATCACTGTATAATCCAATCCTATGATAATTAATAAACTCGCCAGAGTACTAGTTACAATTGTCCTTTAACAATATTTAACAACAAAACATTTGTTTTTAAATATTAAGTGAACTCACCTTAGCTGTAGTATGTTCTGCGACAGCTGTGCCTAGATCTGACTGGTGAAGTGTCATCTGGGGCAGGAGTTGTGGTTGCATTGTTTCCTTACGTGCATCAATCGAAGCAGGCGGGAGGTTTAGGTACCACGGGACACGCTCTCCATTGTGGATTTAAATGGAGGAATCAAATATAAGGTACAGTAACAAAAAGGTAAATACATGTACAATTGCACTCTGTTTGCTCATGTGCGACTCTCGAACTGTAAACAGTCAGAAATCTGCAGTAAGAATGTATTACAATTAGTAACCTAATTGCCACATAAGATATGTTTTATTAGCCTACTCCCTTTAACGCCGCGCAGCACAAGCATGCGCCTGCCACAACATCACTCTCAGTTTACAAGATTGTTGCATATAAACAAACAAACAGTGCAATTGTACAATTATTTACCTATTTTCCAGCTGATTCCTCCCTTTAAATCCATAATGGAGTGTACAGCACCTAAAGGGAGTCACCGGATGCGAAGCGCAGCGCCGCGTCGCGTCGCGCCATGTCTTTCAAATTGGAACACGTTGCTTTCTATGTACGCACACGGCGGCGTCATTCGGCGTCTGTCCGCAGCGCCCAGCAACGACTCAGAACGCTGTTCAAATTCCTGCGCGCCACAGAGCCATCGGCATTGTTTTATATTAAATAACATCATATTTGTCTCAAACCGTTGTTAATACATTACACCAAGATACCACTGCTGCAAAATACTGTACACATTAGTTTTACAGCTTGAATAAAATGTAAACATATAGAATTAAATGTATAATAAACGTAATCCTTTAAATGTTTTTATATTTCTCTTGAGACATTTTTACATACACAAAATATTACAGTATAGACCAATGTAACAATTGGTGGCTGGTGCGTGTGGCAGGCGCACATAGCGGTGGCTGGTGCGTGTGGCAGGCGCACATAGCGGTGGCTGGTGCGTGTGGCAGGCGCACATACCGGTGGCTGGTGCGTGTGGCAGGCGCACATAGCGGTGGCAGCTGCCACTGGTAGGCGCACTTGGCGGTGGCAGGTCGAGTGGCAGCTGCCCCTGCCACGCAAAGATTTTACCCTTACTGCAATATCATCTGCGATAATATAGTAATTGTTGTTTTAACGGGAGTGCTTTCTTTCACTGCGTGATTCAGTGTTAAAATGCGTTTAGAATGATCACAAAATTGAAGATATAGAAGCAGAAAATGTATATATTTAGTCAACATCACACGAAGAATGCCGTTTTTCTCAAAAAATCACCATGATTACATAGGCCTATAGTTTTTCTTTTTACACAGTTCAAAAACAAGAAGTTAATTAAGAGACTTACGTTTTAGACACCATATATTGCCTGTTTTTGCTCTATTTCGACAACAAAAATAATTCCATACACAGTTTTATGCCTCTGACTCTGAGCAATGAATTCATTCCTTGAATTAACCGTTTAAATGATTCTGTTCAATCACAATGACTCTTATCAGTGACTTACTGACACCTACTGGTGGTTCTAATTTAACATTTAAAGTATCTTTTGATTATTATTATTTTTATTTCTAATGACTATTTAACATTTGTGACCCTGGCCTGGAGCACAAAACCAGTCTTAAGTCGCTGGGGTATATTTGTAGCAATAGCCAACAATACATTGTATGGGTTAAAATTATACATTTTCTTTTTATGCCAAAAATCATTAGCATATTCAGTAAAGATCATGTTCCATTAATATATTCTGTAAATATCCTACTGTAAATATATCAAAACTAAGAGCTTAATTTGAACAACTTTAAAGGAGATTTTCTCAATATTTGGATTTTTGCACCTCAGATTCCAGATTTTAAAATATTGTCCGATCATAACAAACCATACATCAATGGAAATATGATTTATTCAGCTTTCAGATGATGTATAAATCGCAATTTAGGAAAATGGACCCTTATGGTTTTGTGGTTCAGGGTCACATTTTATGTCTTATTTATCAAAACATTATTTCTGCATTTGTAACTGCAGGCTAAATGCATTCATGTCAGTGTGTAATACATCTACGCCACTTCAGATGAAGCTTCTGCGTTTCCTCTGCATTGCAAAGATTAATTTTGTTGATACTGATTTAATTTGCCTGGTAACAGCCCAAATGTCTTATAATTCTAATTAACTGATTCCTTTAATTAAAAACACCTAGTTTGAGATTTATAGGCCCATATCCCAGGTGTGTCAAACTCTGGAGGGTGTTACTGGAGGGCCACAGCCCTAAAGAGTTTAGTTCCAACCCTGCTCCAACACACACACCATGTAGTTTTCAAATAAGCCTAAATCATTAGATTAGCTGGATCAGATGTGTTTAATTAGGGTTATATCTACACTGTGTAGGGCTGTGGCCCTCCAGGAACTGAGTTTGACACCTTTGGTCTATCCCAGTTTTTCCTCCCTCCCATTGTTAAAATGTAACTAAGTAATTTTTACTCAGAGTAAATTTTAAATGAGCTACTTTTTACTTTTACTTGAGTATATTTTTAGACTGGTACTTTTACTTGTACTTAAGTAAAATTTCAGTAATGTAATGGTACTTTTACTTGAGTAGAATATTTTTGTACTCTTTCCACCTCTGGAGCTCATTTTATTTCAGTCGACCTTGCGATATGAAGATAAATCAAATACTAAGCCAATCCACACATGAATCACTAAACTCAACTTTGTCCTCAGTCTGTGTTTGAAGGAGCAGCTGATTGATTTGAAGAAAGAAGGCTACACTGATGCTTTCCTGGATCAACTGCAACCTCATATCAAAATATCAGACTGGTGAGCATTCACTCAAACTCCCACAGTATCTTAGGTGATGGATTCTGTCATCATTTACTCACATTGTTCATGGCATTCTAAACCTGTGTGCCTTCTTTGTACAAAAGGAAATACTTTGAAAAATGCCAGTTTTTTGTTGTCCATATAATGAAAGTTAATAGTCTAATATTGAACACAATCAACTTTCAAAACATTGTCTTTTATGTTCTGCTGAAGGCTGAAAGTCACACAGGTATGGAATGGCATGAGTGAGTGTAAACGATAACAGTTTTCATTTTCAGATGAACTATCCCTCTAAGAACACAGTACCAGTGTTAAGTCAGATTCTAATATGAAAACACAATTTTTGAATAGAGCCATATTTATCAGATGTCTTATCTGCAGGTATACCCCGCTCTCTGATTATGGAAGTCAGTATCAGTTGTCTGTAGAGTTGCTAGATCAGGAGAAGAAACCCATCAGTATATATCATCCTTATAAAGTTTTCTGTCAACAGGGGAACGATTATCCATGGTGTCAAGTAAGTAGAATAACACTGACAGTCCAGTTATTCCCTTGTAATAAAACTAATAGTCAAAGCTTAACTGTCTCTGTGTTTGTTCTGCTTTATTTCAGATGACCTACGTCTTTAGGAATTATGGACCTGGGGTTCGGTTTATCAGTTTCACTCATGGAGGGATGGGATGGTCTGGAATACGGGTTACGAACAGTAGTGTGGAAATCTGTCCAGCTGCAGAGAGGTAGTGTTTTCCAGAGTGATTTGTTTTTACATTCCTAAATGTAACAGTCACAAAAGTGACCTTCAGGCAAATAATTCTAATGAAGTCTAATATGTCTGTAGGAGATCACATCACACAGCTCTATTATACTGTATATGTATTCTGTTCCAATAAAGATGGTTATTGTCACAGGTTAACCTGTTGACTCTATAAACTTGGACTTACAAACACACCCATTTCTCTTGTACTGAGTATTGCCGGCAAAATTACATCTGTGTACACATCAGGAAGATGTCATGGATTTTTTGTTTAGTCTAAGTTTGTTACTGCTGTGTTTTGTTTTAGTTTTCAACTCTTTATAATTTTCCTTAAATCACAATTTTTCTAAAAAGAACAAAATGTCAGGACAATACATGCGATAATTACATTTTATTTTTCCACAAACCTTGTTGCAGTTAAAAGTCCAGGTTCAGACTCTGTACAATCAAACCCTTAATCTAGGTCAAACTGTTTTTTAAAACTACCGCAACATCACTTCCTGTGGAAGCTGCCATTTTGGTGTGATGTCAGAGGGGGGAGAAATTAGGAACAGTTAGTTTCCATTTAATTTGTTGTTAAACTCTCTTCTGTTAATGGTTGTTGTTTTACTTGTTTGGAGGGTTTGAGTCTGGTTGTGTTGGATGTTTATATTATTGAATTTGCTTGTTACAAACGTTTGTTTGTTTTCTCCCCAGTTGGTATACCCTGTAGGAGGGGAATCAGCCTATAAATAGGCTTGCTGGCTGAGAGGGAGTCAGTCTTAGTTTTGTCTTGATTCTGATTGTGGAGCAGTGTTACATACTTAGGCCATTTTGGTGTAGCCAAATTAAGCACATTGTTGCTGTTTGTTTCTTTATGAACATTTTTTTTATTTATTTTTGTTTTCTCATGCACTGTAAATATTTTTTCCACCTTCCAATAAACCACCATTTTTTGATATTGCACCAACATTTTGTACAGGATGTCATTTACTTATCACTCCAACTGGTTGGCCTTCCACAGTTATACTGTTAAATAGAGGACCCTAGTTGACGACTATAACTACAGCTATAGTAGACACAAACTGCTTAGGGTACCAACATCTTATATCATGATATGAGTAATTTTATGCAACGAGAACAATGATGACAATCACAATTCTCTATATCAAAGCGAAAACAACTACTTGCCTAATTAATGTGAGTTCAAAGTTCTCAAGTTTATTAAAGACAAATAAACAGTCTGTAATAAAACAAACTAATTTTGAGAAATGGGGGGGGTAGAACAATTTGAAATAAAAATTTAATAAAGAGTAGATCAAGTTTTTTTCGGCTAGGTCTATCTAAGAGAAATAATAAATAGTACAGAAATTGAATAAAGTAATCAAATGTCAAATAAAACTGCATAGTCTTCACTGTAAAAAGTAAATATAAATATTTGTATTAAAGCTACAAAAAGTGAGGTGGAAGGGGCCGGGATCAGAAAAGTACCACAAGCCAGGATTTGATCCCAGGTTGCCTGAAGTACAACAAATATTATGGAAAAAATATATTAGAAATACATATACTTTGTCAGGAAAGTATAAAAAAAAAACAGTACATATATCATTACAATTACATCTCAAGAATTGTTATTGGTCTAGATTATGAAATATTGTTGATAGAGAACGTTTTTTAATCTATGTGTTACGCAGAACTTGTATTCAAATTGCAATCCCATGCAGAGATAATTAATTGGACCCACAGACCCATGAGTTATATGGGATCATTTGGTGATAGTTTTGTAAGTTTGAGGCTGATTACACTGCCATTATCACAGCCATTATATGGATATTTTTCAACATTTCACTTGTTATGGTCAAAGAAAGAAAGAAGGGCATACTTCTTTAGAACAACACCAGGGTGAATAAATAATGACTGGAATTGAATTTCATTGTGGGGTGAACTACTTGTTTAAGGGCACAGACAGCAGCAGGTATGTTAGGCTGCTGTCACTTTAAGACCTAATGCATGAACCAAAATACTGACACACATGTGATTTTCTCCCAGCTGCTTACGTACGTTCCCTTAAGACATAACTGATTGTGTTTATGTGCATATTTGCCAAGAAAGGCATTTTGACAATTATTGTGTGTATTTGACCATTTAAGCACAAAAAGGTGAGGCGCCTTTATGAAAATAAAACATTTAAATACACATCTACAATGATTCTACTGCAAATTATATTTCACAAACAAATCAAACCACCATTTAAATTTGTTTTGCTCTGAGCTTATGAAAATAATTTTAAGGAATTTCTAAACATTACAAAGTGGGATGTGATCTGAGAAAATGTACAAATGAAATGTTTTTGTCCAAATAATAATAATATTATTCCAAAGGTTCGTTAACATTCATCTTTATTCATAACATTATTTCTCTCTTCAAATGAGAGAAACAAAAAATAGTAGTAGTGTGCCATAAAGATGCTCCCACACAAGAAGCAGATTAGGGTGCTGCCACATTAAGAGTTGTTATCGCTGGTCAGAAGAGCAATATTTGACATATAACTAATGCAAAGGTACTGACTATCATTTGCATCTTGATTGATTTACTATAATATCTTCAGAATTTGAAACATAATTTCTTTGTTTCCAATTGTAGGTTGAGATGCACAAAACCTAACTTGCTCAAGAATCCCAGCGCACAAGGTGATTCATATAATTAAGTTTGTACAATAAGTGTCACTATAATGAAATTTTGTGTCCGGTAATGGCTCTTTTCTGATGTTGTCATTAGATGGACTTCGAGGATGGAAGATTGTACGTAGTGGAGGTGACTGCTGGGTGATAGGAGAAAATAGGAAACCAATGCCAGATACGGTCACTAGATGTTTTGTAACATCTTATGGGTATGTTGATATGTTAGATCCTTCAAGAAAGTTTTGAGCCCATTTCATTTCATTCAGTAAAAATATGAAAATAAGTCAATCGCCAAGCCAAATTCACGCATTACTCACCCATAAACTTTGTCCTCAGGATGTGTTTGAAGCAGCAGCTGATTGATTTAAACAAAGAAGGCTACAGTGATACTTTCATGGATCAAGTGCAACCTCATATCAAAATATCAGACTGGTGAGCATTCACTCAAACTTTCATTTCATGCTACAGGATGATGGTGGATTTCATATTTTATGTGATACATTTTTGTGAATGACCTGTCCATCTGGGTCACATGTGCCTTATGCTGGAATTGTGGTGGTAGTATTGACAGATCCAACACAAATCAGGTTCTAAGATGAAAGCCCAGTTTGTTCAAAAGAACACTTTTATTTGATGTTTGTCTGGTGCAGGTATGCCCCACGCGCTGATTGTGGAAGTGAGTATCAGATCTGTGTAGAGTTGCTTGACCAGAGGAAAAAACCCATCAGAACCTTTCAGCCTGAGAAAGTTGTATTTTCATTTATGAACGATGAGCCGTGGTGTCAAGTGAGTAGAATAATACTGACCATCCAATTATTCCTCTGTAATCAAAATAATAGTAAAATCTTAACTGTCCCTGTCTTTGTTCTGCTTTATTTCAGATGTTTCACCTCTTTAAGAATTATGGACCTGGAGTTCGGTTTATCCGTTTCACTCATGGTGGAAAGGATACACAGTTCTGGGCGGGTCATTATGGAATACGGGTCACTAACAGTAGTGTGGTGATCTATCCAGCTGATGAGAGGTAGTGTTTTTAATGCAGATACAAGAAACATGTAGGCATATAATGAAACAAAACATTACAAATTTTAATAAAGTGCAAATGTTAACAATTTCTGCTCTGCCTACTTGAACGTTTTTTGCGTGTGTTAATGAGGACAGTAAAGACCACAGCCTCTAGCATCAGCTGTTAAAGGGGACATGAACTGAGACATATGAGGTCATTAAACGTTAACAACATCCTGTAAGTTTTAGAACTCAAAACTTTCTCATTAGTCTAAAAACAGCTTATATTGAAACCAATCTACCAAAATAACAGGTTCTGGAATGTGACATGTAATGGTGTGACTAAACATCGCCTCCACAGAAGAATATCAATGCCTGCTTCTACATCGCTGCCTGTTTAGCCCCTCCCACCGATTCACGCATGTAGTGTGAATAACATGAGAGGCGAATGCAGGTCTACGCAGAAACCACACAATAAAGAAAAAAAAATAAAGTTGTGGTCTTTGCATCGCCTTCCTTCTAATCCAAACATTAGAAAAGAGTGGATTAACTTTATTTTTAATGAAGTTCCAGACCACGTCAGTAAGAACTTTTTTGTTCACTTCATTTTACAGCAGAATCATTTACTAACAAAGCACAATTTGACACAGGATTTTTCAAAAAGATTGAACCTAAAAGACACTGAGGTTCCGACTATATTGGATATAAAAATAATGTTGCACTTCACAAGCGTGAGTAACTATTTGTATTATGTGGTCACTATTGCTTTGTCTGTTATTACAGTTTGTTTGATATGTACTGAATATGTATGGGTTTTAAATTATATTGCAGCAGCGTCCATCTATGAAGGATGTAGGCTGTCAAACATACAAAACTGTTAGCCAATCACAGCAGTGAGCGTTTACTTCAGCGTCTACAATCCGCCACACCTGTTCAAACAGAGCGTTTAGATGAGGGGGGTCAAAAACAGGACAGAAATAGCCTATTACTTCTAAATGATAATGTTTTTTAATGTAAGAATCTTGATAACATAATAAGTGGACCTCAGAGAACGGTATAAAATAATAAAAAAGGCAGTTCATGTCCCCTTTAATGTGCCTCTTGTGACCAGGGACTGAGGTTTATTTTTATATCAATTTATACTTTTCAAACCAATCAAATCACTGTTTTATTTGGTTTTACCCTGACCAGGGCTTATGAAAATCATTTTAATGAATTTCTAAACATTGTGAAGTATGATGTGATCTGAAAAACACATTTATGAATGAAATATTTTGATGAAAACACATTAAAATACATTAACATTCATTCTTTCTCATACCATATTTATATCTTCAAATGACAGTGATCATACACTTTATCAATTGTTTAAACGAACTTCTCAAAATGGGAAATGAGACTAGCCCTGCAAACATGTCTTTGCGGGGTCCATGCTGGCTTTTTGTGGGCACAGTGGGCTAGGGCCAGGCCACACCAAACCTCAACAGGCCCAGGTGAGGCCTACAACTTTGGGCTCATCGCAGGCCCCCTGTGACCAGGCCACACTAGCGGACTGTCTACATTAATCCCATGATGGCCCAGTGTGGGCCAGAGCAACTTTTGTATCCTTTGGGCCTATGCAGGTTTTGTGTAGCTAAGACAGAACTGCTTGTAGTTTCAGCAAATCTATCACTTCATCACAATTTCACCTTCCAGTTTGGTTCATCAACCATAACTCCTTCAAAACAGCCAGAAACCTTGGAGTTTTGATTTATGATAAGCTAAATTTCTTAGAGCATATTGCTAAAACTGCCCGGTCCTGCAGATTTGCTTTATAAAATATTAGGAAGATTAGGCCCTTTCTTTCGGAACATGCAACACAACTCCTTGTTCAAGCTCTTGTTCTGTCCAGACTTGATTATTGCAATGCTCTTTTGGCAGGTCTTCCAGCCAATTCCTTCAAACCTCTACAATTAATCCAAAATGCAGCTGCAAGATTCATCTTTAATGAGCCGAAAAGAACGCATGTCACACCTCTGTTCATCAATTTGCACTGGCTACCAATAGCTGCTCGCACTAAATTCAAGGCATTAATGTTTGCCTTCAAAACCACCTCTGGCTCTGCACCCCTTTACCTAAATTCAGTGCTTCATACCTATGTGACCTCTAGAAGCTTGCATTCTACAAGTAAACGTCGCTTTATTGTGCCATCCCAAAGAGGCACAAAATCACTGTAACAGGGTTCGGGGATCAAGGGAAGGAAGACAAGGAAGTCAGGGGTGACGAGCCAAAAATGGGGGGTGAAAACACATCCAAAAATCTGCTTGCAACTGGGCCAAGTCGGTGAGTTGCCGCGGCGAGAGGTGATCTCCTCCGGAGACCAGAGCAAGCGGATTGTGTTTGAGTGCTGCTTCCGGTCCGAGATCATCCTCGTTCAAAACGACCGCAGCTAACCCCACCGACGTACCCTCATTCCAGCGTTTTAGCAGGTTGAGGTGATAAATCTGACATGCATCACCCCTATCCGTTCGTTTGACCTCGTAATCGAGCTCCCCCACTCGCCGTGTGACCACAAAGGGTCCTTGCCAATTTGCGAGTAATTTTGAACTAGATGTTGGAAGTAACACAAGTACCTTATCTCCCGGCGTGAATTGGCGCAGCCGTGTACCCCTGTTGTACAGCCGCATTTGTCTGTCTTGTGCCTGCAGCAAATTCTCCATAGAGAGCCGCCCCAATGTGTGGAGTTTTGCTCGGAGGTCCAGGACATACTGAATTTCGCTACGGCTGTTTGATGGCCCCTCCTCCCAAGACTCCTTAATGACGAGCACCCCCCGGGGCTGGCGACCATACAGGAGCTCGAATGGGGAAAACCCAGTGGAGGCTTGTGGGACCTCCCACCACGAACAACAGGGGCTCGAGCCATTTGTCCCAATTTTTGGCGTCTACTTTTACGAACTTACGAACCATGCTTTTCAATGTGCGATTAAATCGTTCGACCAAGCCATCCGTTTGTGGGTGATAGACGCTGGTGCGAATCGATTTAATGCCCAATAGCTCGTACAGTTCCTTTAGGCGCGTGAAATAAACGCCGTGCCCTGATCCGTGAGAATCTCTTTTGGGATTCCCAGTCGGGAGATGATTCGAAACAGTGCCTCTGCCACGCTCTTTGCCGAGATGGAGCGCAGGGGCACTGCTTCCGGATATCGCGTTGCATAATCCACGAGAACTAAGGCAAAGCGGTATCCCCGTGCAGAACGCTCTAATGGCCCGACGAGGTCCATACCAATTCTCTCGAAGGGGACCTCCATCAGGGGTAATGGGCACAAGGGTGCTTTGGCTGTGGCCGGCGGATTTACCAGCTGACATTCCCGACACGCCCGACACCACACCACACCACCGGCGGACGTTCTCGTGAATGCCCGGCCAAAAGAATCGGGCCATGAGGCGTTCGCATGTCTTTGCCTCCCCCAAGTGGCCTGCCATGGGAGTACAGTGCGCCGCAAAAACAAAATCATTTCCCGACTGGCTTCTGGGAACTAATAACCGGGTTGTCATCTCTTCTGACTGGGCATCTTGGGTTACCCGATACAACCTCACTTTTATAAGGGAAAAATAGGGGAAGGAGAGGGGGATGTCCGGCTGGAGATGCTGCCCGTCCACGGAGCAGACCCGGTCATACGCGTTCTTGAGCATCTCATCCCGCGACTGCTTCAGAGGAAAGTCGTCCAGCTCAGGGGGTTTCACCACCTCACTGGCTCTCGTTTCCTCCGAGGCAGGCGGTGAAGGGCTCCCAGCGCCCCGAGCCGCCTCCTCCTGGCCCTGCCCTGCCAAGAAACATCCGCACACTATCCCCAACAATTGAGTGAAAGCCGCCAATCGGTACCCAAAATCAGCGGATGCTTGAGGTGGGAATTAACCGCCACCTCTATTCTATGCATTTTCCCCCGAAATTTAATCGATACAGAAAAAGAGAGAAAGAGAGGGAGAGGGGAGGGGAGGGAAGGAGGAGAGAGAGAGAGAGATTAGTCAGGGGCTCGCCGACCCCGGGGCACGCCGCCAGATGGTCCTCCGCCAGCTGGATGGCCTGCGCCAGCGACGTCGGGCGGTGGCACTGGACCCACTCGGCCGTTCGATTGGGTAGCCGTGCGACGAACTGCTCCAGCACCACCAGATCGATCACTCCCTCGTCGTCGCATGGCTCGGCCATGAGCCACTTGCGGCATGCGTCCCGGAGCTGCTGAGCCATCACAAACGGTCAGCCGCAGTCCCCTAGCTCCACGGAGCGGAAGCGTTGACGGTGCTGCTCGGGGTTTCGGACGACGCGTTGCAGGATGGCCCGCTTTAGATCTTCGTAGGCCAGGAGGTTCGCGACAGGTAACTGTTGGGCGGCCACCTGCGCTTCCCCCGTCAGCAGTGGGATCAGGCGCACCGGCCACTGGGTGCGCGCCCAGCCACACGCCTCCGCTGTCTTCTCGAAGAGGTGCACGAAGGCCTCCGGGTCATCGTGGGGACCCATCTTCATCAGCGGGACGTGGGCGATCGATGGGGCTGCGACGGGGTTTTCCTCCCGGCCAAGCAAGCTCCGGATGGCCCGCCGATCTTCATCCTGCGCCTGGACCAAGAGCCGGAAGCGATCTTCCTGCTCCAGCTTCATGTCCATCAGCGCTTGGTGCTGAGCCTGATGAAGACCAGCGAGCGACTTGACCAGCTCCAAGCGGCGTTGACTGGGCGGGTTGCATAGCGGCGTGCCGGCTTCCTCGTCCCGGGTTTCGGCACCAGTGTAACAGGGTTCGGGGATCAAGGGAAGGAAGACGAGGAAGTCAGGGGTGACGAGCCAAAAATGGGGTCTTTATTACCACCAACACAACTTAAAGTCACTCAAAATAAACACTGTCGTCTGCTGTCTCTTCTTCAGGTGATCGCTCTCTCCCACTCTTGCCGTACGCTCGTGTGTGCTCTCTCTCCCACCTGCAGGACTGCGGGGCCCTTTTCTTGTTTCTCCGACAATCACTGGAATTAGACACAGGTGTTACTCATTATTCACTTGCCAACCGTTTCACCGCTCGTCTCAGAACCCGCTCTCCCCTTAGCGCGTTCCGCCTTCCCACTCGCCACAATCACTTTCACTGACTTTTTCATTAACTGTTCCCACCTGGTGGAATGATCTGCCTAACTCAATAAGAGCAGCTGAATCCTTACCCATCTTCAAGAAACGGCTAAAAACACATCTCTTCCATCTTTAGTTGACCCTCTAACTCTAGCACTCTCTATTCTAATTCTATTCTATAAAAAAAAAAATAATAGGTTTCTACTTGTTTCTTTATTTTATTTTTTAAAGGCTACCTAGCTATGTCTACTGCGTTAGGCTAACCGAGACTCGTCATTGCACTTGCATGTAGGGTTGGGTATATTTTTTTTTTTACCATACCGGTGCCAAATCGATACTTTTAAAACGGTACCGGTGCCTGAACCGATACTTATAATTTTTTTTTACCAATTAATAATTGGAGTGGCCATTAGCACATGGGCCCGGTTTCACAGACAGGGCTTAGACTAAGGGTGAATCCCATTTATCTGTCTTACTCCTTCCCCTTACCCCTTACCCTTAGTTTTGCGCGTTCACGTGAGAGTAAGGGCTGTCCAAATTCTCAGTTTGATCGAGGGGTAGGGCTAAGGGGAAGGGGTAGAAACCCCTTAAAACCAAGAATTTCGAGCTTATTTGAAACCAAGGGGTAGCCAGAACACACTGCGGCCAGATCATCCAGAGAGTATTTTCGGCTTAAATAAATTATATAAAATTACGACAGTCTTGTTTTGTGCTCTACACAGTCCTGTAACTTAGATATATATTTGCAACCATGCTCTTAATTGAAACGTTTTTAAAAATCGCTATTTTTCCACACTAACGTTATATTGCTGATTTGCACAACAGTCCCGCATTTCTCTGAATAGAGAAAACATCACTAAAACCCACGCAATCGACACACACACACTTTTAGACGGAGAGTTTGCGATCAACACTTGTCGCCTCCGGTGACGTAGCAGCCAGCTAGCGACGATGTATGATGACGTAACAGTAACCAAGTGGCGTCTCATTTCATAGGGGTATGTTTTCACCCCTAGAGCTTAACACGCGGTTTCGAGGGACAAGGGCTAGGGGTAAGACGAAGGGGAAGGGGTAAGACAGAGAAATGGGATTCACCCTAAACCAGGATTAGATCATAGTTCAATTTGGACATTTAATTAATTTGTATAAACATGCTTAGAAAAAAACATTACTGGGGTGCATCTTGAGACAAAACAAAGGCACTGACATATTGTCTATACGATCAGTCAGTGCAAGTTTATTTCAGTTAAAACAGCTAAGAGTTACATTTTAGTCTAGGACTAGTTTCAAACCTTGTCTGTGAAAGCGGGGGGTGATGTCTTTTTCATTCATACTGGACGCCAGAGAGCACCCTCACACAGAAAATTCACAGATCCAGTCACAGAAGTAGCGAACTCATGGTGCTCCAGGGATGTGGATAAATAAACAGAAGACATAAACATTTTGAATGATAAAATAAATACAATAAACCCTAGACTACGATAATGTATAGTTTATCTGTGTTATTCAAGTCATCTCTGTTATTTTCATAATAATTATGTATATTTATAATCCATTGCTAATCGATGTATTGGTAGCCTATGAAGTAATAGTAGCTTAGCTAGTTAATGGAAGGAGCAAGTGTAATTACTGCATTCACGCGCTCCTCGGATGCTCTCATTTCCCGAGTTGTGCTTTTAACTCATAATGTGAAAACAGCACGTGTTTACTACAAATTACTACAAAGATTTGTTGGACATGTAATATTTAGAGCTTTCTGAATTGAGTTCATGTGCATTTTCTCAGTCGGGAAATTATTTTACACGTGCGATGGCAGTGATGATGCTTGTTACGTCCGTTTCTGAGAAACAAAGGACAAACATTTAAACCGATTGCTCAGGCATGGCACTGAAATGAGGCACCAAAATCTGCATTCTGATTCGGTTCTAGTACATACCGGTTACATAGGTACCGGTGCCATATTGGTACAGGGTTTTGGTACCCAAACCTACTTGCATGTTGTTGCTCTTTTGTTGGTTTTGATTGCTTCTACTGTCCTCATTTGTAAGTTGCTTTGGATAAAAGCGTCTGCTAAATGACTAAAATGTAAATGTGTAGGCAGACATGTAATGCAACTAGGAGAATACAAACCACATTGACTGCCAAGCCACAGGAAGACAAATATACAAGACAAAAAATACACAATCTTCCTGTCTAGGCTGAAGTTATCATGTACAATAACAATTTGGAACAAATGTAATTTAATGGAAATATACATCTGTGTAGCGCAGCAAGATTTTGAACGGCCTCCAGAGTCATACATACAACAGGTCTGCCATCAGGACACTCCACCTCAAGACATATTTCAGTTATCTTTCATAGGTAGCTTACAGGTGTGAAACACCCCTGGTGTGACGATTGTCTGAAGCCCATATAGAATGACGCCAATTCGTTGGCTGATACCGCCCCTGCGTCATACGTGCTTGACATAGACCCGCATTCGTGCCATTATTATATATATAAATATAAGTATAAATTATTAGCGATAAAGTGTTAATCTTCGACTTTTCCACTTCAGCGACCACATCCGTGGAATAATATTTATCCTAGCGGTGAGTGGAAATGGACTTTGGTCGATTCCAACCGCCATGCTCTCGCCTCATCGCGAGTGAAGACCAGCACGGTAAGTGTGTCAGATGTGTGGGGCTCGTCCATGCACAAGATTGTATTTTTGGCTTTTCTAATTGCAAATACTGCGAGAATTTTACCTTAAAAACCCTGTGCGCTAGACTCCGTTTTTGACAGAGAATCTGCCGTTCTTCCCCGTTGCGTTGCTCCGGAGGCCTCCCTCCTCCGTGAAGCCGCGGCCTGGAGTTCGAAGGCGGAGCTCGAGTCCATGGAAAGTGAGCAGTTTTAACTCACTCTCCCTCCATCGCCTGGGCGTCACCGCACAAATTCTCTGGTCCAGTTTTCTCGCGGTTGTCTTGCACCCAGCCCGAAGGCACAGGATGTAATTTCTTTCGGGTTGGAGGATATTTTATATACTGCGGCCTCCGACTCTGAGGACTTCAGGGCCACGTCACTCGACGTTCTCCCACCTAGCAGCCAGGAGGCGCGGCCTCCGGCCTATACTGAGCTCGTGGAAGTTTTGGCGTGCGCCACAGAGAAGCTGAGCTTAGATTGGCCGGATGAGCCTCGCGAATATCAGTCATCTACGCTCGACGAGCGTTTCCTCAGTGGCTCTGGTTCGCGCCCGACGAGGAAAAATCTGCCCTTCTTCCCTGACCTTCACCACGAGGTTTCCAGGTCTTGGAAGCAGCCCTTCTCCTCTCGCCTCACTAATGTGGAGGCCGCTGACTTCACTAACCTCGTTGGTTCTGTGGAGCAGGGGTACGCCACAGTCCCGGCGGTCGAGGACACGCTAGCTGCGGAATTTTCACCAGATTCCGCCCCCTCGTGGAACGCCCGCCCTCTCCTTCCACCCAAGCCGTGTAGGACCACCTCGGCTTTGATTGGTAAAGTCCTACATGGCGGCGGGACAGGCGGGTGCAGCTCTGCACACTATGGCCATCCTTCAGGCCTACCAAGCGGAGGTACTGAAGGAGATGGATGAGGGGGACGGTGTGACCCCCGAGGCTGTTAAGGAGCTTCGACTGGGCCACCGACTTAGCTCTTCGTGCTACGAAGCATAAAGCGTGGGTGGTTGGGCGCAGTTTGGTGACGGCAGAGTGCCACCTATGGCTGAATCTCACGGAGATCAGGGAGGAGGAGAAGGCTTTCCTCCTCGACGCCCAGATCTCCGGCTCTGGCTTGTTCGCGACGCGGTTAACGCCGTCGTAGATAAATTCAGGGCTGCTAAAACACAGTCAGCTGCGTTTAAGCAGTTCATGCTGCGACGTGCGCGTGAGCCAGCCTCTGCCACGTCCTCCAGGGAGCGCTCGGCCCCCAGTATGGAGCCAGTTGGTAGAGTGAGCATGTTTACACCTTACACGGTTTGGGGAGCCCACGGTCGTTCCGCCGCTCGTCAATGCCTCCGTAAGTGGTTTGATTTAAAACGCCCAAACAAGCCCCCCGCAATGGCTTCTTCGGGTCGCTCCTGATACACATATGAGGAAAAGGAGAGCTTCCCCCACCTCGTTGGATTGCGACGGACCGCTAAAGCATATCTGTCCATCTCTGAGATGCTCTCCTCCACCAACTGCGCCATCCTCGCAGCTGGGAACGTCTCGAGGAGCGCAGGCCACTTCCCCTCTTCAGCGGCTGTTGAAGGTAAGAGACAATTCAGGTTTTCTCCCCTCAGAGTTGCTGCAGATTGCAGCAAAGCTCTCCTCTGCTTCGGCCGGGTTCATGTCCCTCCCTTCAGGGGGACCCCACGTTGGTATCCCCCCTTGATACATTTCACTCCGCTACCTTTATCGGCATTCCTCCATACCTGGAGGGACCTGCTGGGAGTGTCGACATGGATTCTTCGTACGATCCAGTTCGGTTACACACACCAATTTGCTCGCTACCCCCTCTCTCCTTCTTCACCTTCGCGCGCTTGGCCTCCGGCTGAATGGCCAGAAGAGCGTGCTCACCCCAGCCAAGCAGACCACATATTTGGAAGTCTGTCTGGACTCAACCTCGATGCAGGCCCGTCTGGCCCCTGCTCGGGTAGAGAGCATTCAGTCGTGCGCGGCCTGCTTCAAGCTAGGTCGGCATGTGTCAGTGGGCCTGTGTCACAGGCTCCTAGGCCTCATGGCGGCAGCTTCCCCGGTTCTTCCCTTGGGGCTGCTCCATATGAGACCATTCCTCTGGTGGATAAAGTCCCTGGGTATGAGGGCGATGATCTTCGTCTGCTCTGCCCTGTTAGAGCCCTGAAGATGTATGTGGACCGCTCCAGTCAATGTGTCAGTCCTTATAGCTGTTAGTGTGTTTTGGTGAAGGCTGCAAAGGACTAGCCTCATCTAAATACACAATATCCCACTGGGTTAGGAATGATATTGTGTCAGCCTATGAGGTGCGCAGTCTGCTTTCACCTCTAGACATCAGAGCTCATTCCACCAGAGGGGTGGCTTCCTCAACAGCTTTGTTTAGAGGGGTGCCCCTAGAGGACATTTTTTTGGTGGCGGCATGGTCCTCTCCCCATACTTTTGTGAAGTTCTATAACCTTGATGTGAACACAGCTCCTGGTTCTCAGGTTCTTTCTGCTTGAACCAGCTGTGTTCTTGGTGTTCTGGTCTGTAATGGGCCAGATCAAGCAGCGCGATAGCTTGGCATGTGTGGTATATCATTCCCACTGCGGTAAGCTACGCAGCGTTGAGTTACCTATGAAAGAGAACGTCTCAGGTTACTTACGTAACCCTTGTTCTCTGAGTAGGGAACGAGACGCTGCATCCGCTGCCAAGCTCTTCTTGCTGTCGATATGCTTCTTCGACAGGAAAATCTGAGGGGTAGGATGGCGCGAACGCGGGTCTATGTCAAGCACGTATGACGTAGAGGCGGTATCTCGCACCATCAGCCAATGAATTGGCGTGATTCTATATGGGCTTCAGACAATTGTCACACCTGGGGTGTTTCCCACTGCGGTAAGCTACGCAGTGTCTCGTTCCCTACTCAGAGAACAAGGGTTACGTAAGTAACCCGAGAAGTTTTCCAGTAGCAGATAAGGGTGTTAAGAGTTGTTATCACTGGTTATAAGAGAATGTGTCAGAATGTGTAACTAAACTTCTGTGTTTACCCTTTTAGCTTCAGATTCACGAATTGTAACTTGCTCAAGAATCCTAGTGCACAAGGTGATTCATATAATAAAGACTACAATAAGTGTCACTATAATGACATTTTGTGTCAGGAAACATCTCTTTTCTGATATTCTCATTAGGGACTTCAAGGATGGGAGATTGTAGCAGATGGAGGTGACCGCTGGGTGATAGAAGGAAATATGAGAACATTTCCAGTCACCGAATGTTTTGTGACATTTTACGGGTATGTTTGATTATTTTAGATCCTTAAAGTTTTGAGCTCATTTAATTTCAGTCAGTGTTGCAATATGAAAATAAATCAATCATCAAGCCAATTCACACATGAATCATGAACTTTGTCCTCAGTCTGTGTTTGAAGGAGCAGCTGATTGATTTGAGGAAAGAAGGCTACACTGATGCTTTAATGGATCAACAGCAACCTCATATCAAAATATCAGACTGGTGAGTGTTCACTCAAACTCCCATTTCATTCTACAGTATCTTAGGTGCTGGACTTCATATTTCATGTGATAATATATGAGTAACCTGTCATTATGTGCCTTAAGCTGAAATTGTGGTTGGTAGTATGAGAACCCAAAGTGATATGTCATTCATATTTCAATGTTTTATTTTGTTGGCATATTATTTTGTAATTTTATTGTTAGAATGTGCATTAGCTCTGAAACAAATGGGGCGTTTGTGCTTTGAGCAACTCACGGTTTTAAAACACATCCTTTTCTATTACACATAAAAATAAGAAAGTGACACAGGTTTGGACTGGCATCAGCGAGAGTAAAATATGACAAAATGTTAATTTTTGATCTTGTCCTTTAAGAAGACAGTACCATTGTTAAATCAGATTCTAATTAGAAAACACAATTTTTGAACAGAACCACAATTTTTTTTATGTCTCATCTGCAGGTTTGCCCCACGCTCTGATTGTGGAAGTGAGTATCAGATCTGTGTGGAGTTGCTTGATGAGAAGAAGAAACCCATCAGTACCTTTCAGCCTGAGAAAGTTTTCTTTCAACAGGGAAAATGTATCCATGGTGTCAAGTGTGTAGAATAATACTGACGGTCCAATTATTACCCTGTAATCAAACTAATAGTCAAAGCTTAACTGTCAATGTGTTTGTTCTGGTATATTTCAGATGTTCCACGTCTTTAGGAATTATGGACCTGGAGTTCGGTTTATCAGTTTCACTCACGGTGGGAAGGATACAAAATTTCAGAAAGACCAGCATGGAATACAAGTCACTAATAGTAGTGTGGAGATCTATTCAACTGATTAGACTGAGTGTTTTCCAGATTGAAATGTATCAGCTGCAAAAGTGACCTTCAAAAGATATGCTTTAAGGAGATCATATATAACGTTACATAGCTCTATAGCAAATATATTCTATCCCATTAAACACTGTGTGCTACACTGTTAAGAGGAAGGACCTTAGTTACCAACTGTAACTACAGCCATAGACATGTACTGCTACAATAAACATCTCAAAGTTACTGTGTGCTCTTACAAAATAATTCAAATGAATTTCTAAACATTATAAACTTGGTGACTGTTTTCCATGAGTAAGCGAATCAAATCCCAAAAAGCCTGCTCCCAGAGCGTGACAGTGGAGGTCACTCCCTGCTTCTTCAGCTCCGTTGTCTCGGCCAATGAGCCAGTGATGTCCTGCTCTCTCCCTCCCCACTTTGTGTCAAATCAAACTGCACAACACCTGCACGTCATTACCAGCTCAAAACCACATCACTGGCCTTGAGTAAGGACACAAAGACTGTCTTGTATGTATTTGTTACTCCTGTGAGTGCCTTATCTGAGTTTACATTCCATCCTCATGTCTGTATACCCCCTGACAGCACAACAGTGCCTTGCGGGGAAAAAAGAGTCATTCCCAGTAATTTGAGTAGCATTTGTCTAATGCAGTTCTTCTTTGAACACCAGGTGGAGACAAATATCTAAAAATAAAAATCTGCCATAATCATTAGTCAGTAACATCTCAAATCAATTTACTAAGCCTTTTACTTTATTCGCAAAAAAAAAAAAGGATTTTGAATGCAGATTTTGAGAGTCACATGTCACAAATATGTCACAGATTATTTGTGCTTTGAGGCAACAGAGCTCTGGTGATACACCTGGGGCCTGTACCATGAAGCCAGATTAGCTGGCTAGCCAGGTAAGTTTCAGTTTAATTTGCATCAATCCTGGGGTTTAGGTATCATGAAAGTGGCTTGGCTTTTAGCTGTGGTCATTGACATAGTAACTCCACAGCTAACCTTCTCCGGGACAGGTTATGTTCTGAGTTCGAGATCTCAAACTGAAATTGGACCAATCAGATGTGAGCAAGTGAGGCATGTCTGACACTAAAAAAGTCACTCCCCCAGTTTATCTTGCTCCAAATTAAACGTCACTATTACAAAAAAATGGTCTGGCTATAATGATAATTACTTAGTTATTTTATATGATTTATATTATTATTAATCAATTACACACAAACCATTTTAGTTTAGCAGTTATTATAAATCATTTATTTTAAATTAATGTTAATATATACAGATCGTATGCAATATAAATAAGTTGTAAAATCAATAGATAACACTTTAAAAATGACTACATGTGACCTTACATGTTCAAGTCTGTATCACTATATTTCCAACTATATAAACGAACTTAAGGTTCACTTGTGACTGCACTGATAGAGCAAGACCATTTCTTTTATTTGTTCTCTTTCATGAGCAAGTCCTTTTTTTCATTGTAAATGCATTTAAATTCATCATATTCAATCTCTCAACCTTTAGCAAAACGTTTAACCTTTAACCAAGGCTCGTGATTGGCTGTTCGCCAGTGATGTCACACATTCATATGCACGTCCTTCACAAACTCAGGATTAAAGCCTGAGTTGACAAAGAAAGATGATGATCAGCATCATGGTACCAACAAAGCCAGACCGGAGTGGTTTGGTTATGTCAACTCTAAACTAATCCTGTAACTCTGAATTTGTTAATCTACCATCATGGTACAGGCCCCAGGTTTCCAGGTGGTCACTCACAACCTGAAAAATAACTATCCTTATTTACATACAGATGGGGACACCTTTTAATAGAGGGCACCTAGACAAATTATCATTTTTTTTTTACTTCAGTACACATTTCTCAAGGTATGCTGAAAGCCAATTTCTGCATAAATCTGAATTAAGTAAATTGCAATTAAGTATATGAAACACACTACATGTTAATAGGGGTAAATTGCGATTTTTTTTTTAATCAAGTGAACATTTCTCTAGGTATGTTTGTTTGTGAAAGTCATGTTGTAGGCACATACCCTAAATAATTTACACCTTTATTGACCCAAGTTCATTTAACACACACTGGCCTCATGCCAGGGCATGTTGTCACAATGGAAACCTGCAGTTTTTGGCACTGATTGAAAAAGCACAACTGGTTATTGAATATCACATTTATGAATTTAATAAAATCACAGTGTGCTTAAAAACATTTCAAACCCCAACCTCGCCCCAAGCTGACATTTGTGACAAATGACGTTATTATAACTAATGCAACTTGCATTTAATGTACACTTATCATCTTTTATGTAAAAATCTGAGAGATCTGCATCATGGATATGCAACCGACAAATCTTCAGAAACTGCGTGATGTTATCATATCAATATAGACCAAAATCTCTGACAAATGTTTCCAGAAGATTGTTGAATCTATGCCATGAAGAATTAAGGCAGTTCTGAAGGCAAATAAAGTCGGGGTCTGTGGAAATAAATCTGCATTGTTAATCCTTTTGATCTTTTATTAAAAAAATTCGCAAAAATCTAACCTTTCATTGGATAATAAGAATTAAAAATGGGGGGAAATATCATTATGAAATAAATGTTTTTCAATAATACACATTGGCCAGAATTAACGGTACTTTTTGAAACTTCCATTTGCCAAAATAACAGCTCAAAGTTTTCTCCTATAATGCCTGATGAGGTTAGAGAACACCTGACAAGAGATCAGAGACCATTCCTTCATCCAGAATCCCTCCAGATCCTTCAGATTCACAGCTCCATGACGGTGCTGCTTCTCTTCAGTTCACCTCACTCATGTTCTACAGGGTTCAGGTCAGAGGACTGGCCATAGCAGAAGCATGATTTTGTGCACAGTGACCCATTTTTGTGTTGTTTTTGAGGTTTGTGCTTGTATTATTGGTTGGAAGATCCAAACATGGCTCATTATAAGATTTATAACAGAGTCAGTCACTTATTGATTTTTTTTATCTGTTGTTATTTGATAGAATCAAAGATACCATGTATCTAAACAAGATGTCCAGGACCTCCAGCAGAAATATAGGCCTACAAAATAAAAAAGACAGCAGTATGTTTAATTGTACACATGGGGTACTTTTTATCCCTGTGTTCACCAAACCCATCTTGAGTGTTTGCTGCTAAAAAGCATTTTTTTGTTACATCTGACCATAGAAGCCAGTCCCATTTGATGTTCCAGTCGTGTCTGATAACTGAATATGCTGGAGTTTGTTTTTGGATGAGCGAGGAGAATATTTATTGAAACCCTCCCGAACAACATATGGTGACGTGGGGCTGTTTGATCATTTTTTAAAAGGTTTTCAGACCCTGAGACTCTTTTTCTGCAATTCTCCAGCTGTGGTCCTTGGAAAGTCTTTAGCCACTCAATCTCTCCTTCTCACCGTGCATTAGGACGATATAGACACACGTCCTCTTCCAGGCAGTTTCGTAACATTTTATGTTGATTTAAATTCTTAATTATTGCCCTGATGTTGTAAATGGGAGTTTTCACTGCTCTAGCTCTCTTCTTAAAGCCACTTCACACATTTTTGAAGCTCAATTATCTTTTGCTGAACATCAGAACTATCTTCTTTGTTTTTTTTCTCATTGTGATGGATGATTAAGGGAATTTGGACTTTGTTTTCCCTCCCATTTATATTTCTGTGAAACAGGAACCCATGGCTGGATCATTTCATGTTTATAATCACCCTGGAGTGCTCAAAATTATTAATATGAATGGGAATATACTTCAGAGATATTTTACTCATAAGAATTTCTAGGGGTACCAATAATTGTGTCCAATGTGTATTTGAGAAAAACTTTGTTTTCATAATGAGATTTTCCCCCATTTTCAATTGTTTTAGTTCAATAAAAAGGTTATATTTGTGTGTGTTTAAAAAAAAAATAAAAGATCAAAAGAATGAATAATACATGTTTATTTTCAGAGCCTTCTTTGATCATATTTACCAAGGGTGCCAACAATTCTGACCACGACCGTAGGTGTTCAACCTGGCACTAAAAAGTGTACCTAAAGCGTACATATAACATTTATCAGACGCTTTTATCCAAAGCGACTAACAGTAGAATCAGGTTATAATTAGTTTTTTTTTCCAGTATGTCTGTTCCCTGGGAATTGAAACCACAACCTTTGCGCTGCTAACGCAATGCTCTATCACTGAGCCACAGGAACAAATATAACAAATTGTTGTACGTTTGCCTGTAAAAGACTGTAGAAATAGAAATGCTACCACAAAAACTAGTTACTACATGAAAAAACGGTTATAGATTCTTATATTTACAGTAATTTATTTATTGTAAAATACTGTAAATGTACCTTTTATGGAAGTAAAAAAGAACAAATCATCTTCACATTTTGTTATTTTATTCAAATAATTGTGTCTTTAATAGTTTTTGTGTAATCATGGCTTTATTTATATATCTTATGTTGTATAATTAATGTGTACACCATTATTTAACATTAATTTAATGTAATTTTTGTTACCATAATGGTGTTTTGTTTTTGTGTGTATAATGCCATGGACCCTATATATTAGTATTTGCCTCAGCTTGTGGAAAGGTCGATTGTGATCGACATTGATCCTTTCTGTGTCACCTGTGTTATTATGGTAATTGTTAGTATGTGTTAAAGGTACAAAACAGATTTTGGTAGTAGTGTGGCCTTGATCATCCAGCAGAAAAAGAGCTGCCAAAATGTTTTTCTGTAAAAATTACAGAATTAATTTTTCATAGCGTAGGTTTTAGTCTACTGTAAAGAGAGATAAAATATACAAAAGAAAGTAATTCCTAAGAAGAGCGTGAGTAGATATCTCTAAAAGGTTATTTTTTTCATCATAAGTCATGTTTTCATGCTTAGTGGTACACTATAAGCCGTCCTTTTCCCATCCTGCGATGCCGTGGCCTATAACTATTATAGCCCAAGGCATGTTTTTATGCCTACTAAACCTGACCTATAGGTCCGGCCTACCTCATATATCCCAGAGACAGAGGTTTTCATGTGGAAAACCCGCAGCAACCTTCATATGTCCTGTCTTCAAGTTCATAAATCCATACAGCTTTATTTTTGGCGATGGAATTTGTCTTCAAGGAAGTCGGCTACATATAGAAACCTGTCTGGTGGCTTTATCATGAAATAGATTTTGCAGCGTCAAATAAAAGCTTCTCTTTAAGTCTTTACATATACATCACCAGAATTCAAACACAGCTCTAGAGGATATTCTAGCTTTAATAAACAAAAAATGTCAGAGGTCATTTAGTGTTAAATTTACTGCAGCCATGTTAACACCTCACTGGCAAGTGTTTACAGAGTAAGAGCTCTGAGATGCCTCTCATTCCAGCCTCAGCGTCACTGTTTGTACTCTTTCAGTCGTGACCTGACAGCAGTGTGAATGGCCATACCAGAGCAACATTCACCTCTCTGGGTATACTTTTACATACCTCAATCTTATCTGCTTTTTTACTCTCTAGGTGTGCACTTGTGAGACTAGAGTTGAGGTCGTTTACAGACCTTTTGGAGAATGTGCAAAAGGCTATTTGTGTTCACCGCATGATCTCAAGTTACAGACCTCATACTGTAATAGAATATGTTGAAGGGCCCAAAATGGGTGCGGATGATCAATAACATACTTTTTATATCACTAGACATTCCTTTGTCATCTATGGTCAGAATACCCAGTTTAGATTTAATAGGCTTTGGTTTAGCAAAATACTGTTTATTAAGAACTAGCCTATTTTAATATTTTAAAGCCATCATGTAAAAAGTAATACATTTTCCTTACACTTCAAATATATGTGTGTAGACACGTTTTTCCCCCTCTGAAATGTGTTTACACTTCTGAGGAGATCTGCAGTACATTACAGGGCAGTTTAAGAGGATGTGGATGAGGTGTACAGTCCCAGAACTGAGATCATGAAGGTCAGGACCCCCTCAGAGAGATAATGTGAAACACCTGAGGCCCCGGAGGAGCTCAGAGCGCTTTCATACAGTCTACTGTTGAGTAAACCTGGAAATGTGAGACCCCACATCTATCAACACGGTTCCGGGGATTACCTTTGCATTATGGGCTGAGTTTCATATAAAATGGGTCATTTGATGCATAGACAAAAAAGGCACGATGATATCTGAAGGCAAAGAATTGTTTTCAAAGCTTATTTAAATCTATGGACACTTAGTGTTTGTATATTAAATGTATTGAATGTTCTCAAATATTTCCATTCATTTTAACCAATAAATGAACATGAATTTTCTTGATTTACTGGAGAAGTATTATCGAATTATTGATTTAAAATATACATATATATATATATATATATATATATAAACAAACACAAACGTATAGTCCTTTTTATTTTAATGTTTGTCTTATTTTAAATCAACACAGTAGTAGCATTTTTTAAATACTTTCATATGTGGTAACACGATATATTTTATATATCAAAGGTATTATCTATCAACAAATGTATTCTTCTCAAAAAAGTCTGACAATAAGCAGGAAGTTTCCATTTGACAGCTTACACCACTGCAGATGTCTAGAGTTTAATGAACTTTATTCTTTCCTTTAGCAATGTTGACAATGTTCAAAAGCTTTTTTGTAATGCTGATTTTAATGGGGTTATTTATTTGAAACTGGTTTATGGTAATATTCACTGGAGTAAACAGATTGACAACTTAACTTTGTCTCCGCTTAGCTCCATTTATTATTTTCATTAAGATCATTTTTCTTAATGTCACATTAAAACAATTTGATAAATGATTTAGTCATTAACAATGTAGAAATGGTAATTCAGCAACATTAGATAATTATAATTTAGTATTTAAATACTGTTCCAAGTTGCTGTAAGTATCCAAACACCGTCTGGTCTTGCTTTAGATGAGCACAATCATCTTTTATGCAAATATATAATCACACTCTCTCTCTCACACACACACACACACACACAAGACCAATGAAACAAACAATTACATTATTAAAAAACACATGACAGAGAGAAAATAACAAGATATGAAAATTGAGGAAATAGTTTCTGCTAGGAGTTGTGAGGAAATGTCTCCCTAAAACACACGGAATCATGATGGTTTAATTGAGGTCAGTATTACTTGTATAGTCAAGTGAACTGCACTGCAATAGACACGCGTGTACCCTACATGCAGTTTTTTTTTATTAGGATGATATATAATGTGCTCATTCTTATCGGTTTCATTCAGTTGTAAGAAAACTGGTATATACAGCTGAAGAATATACTGTCCCACAATCATGCATTTGCTGGTGAGGTTACGAAGCATCTTTTCAGCTAAGCGAGAGGATGCACTTGGTTAAATAAAAACTACTCTACTGCATTTTTGTTCAGCCCGTGTGTTGTAACAGCACATACTACATTTTCCTTAGAGAGTAAGAACACCGATCACATTCTTTGTCATCTGTACTTTTCTCAAAATAAGCCCTGAGCAAAAGGTCCTGTAAACAAGCATCACATTCAGTTACTCACTGCATGCTGCTAATCTAAACTAATTGGTAATAATACATTCTGAATCTACTGTACCAACCCGTGCTGATAACTGATTTGTTACACTGATCACAAGTTTCTTCTCTCTTTTTAATAGATGAAATATCATAGACGTTTTCTTAAAAGAAACAGCACATCCAAAAATGAAACCATCAATCGGGATTTACTCACCCTTGTATGACTTTCCATAATGGAAGATGTTTTGCAGAATGTTGGCACAGCTCATTTTCATACAATACAAGTGAATGAGGGCTGAGGCTGCCAAGTTCAACATACAAAACAAACTATTTATGCAAGCATTATAGAAGTCGTTTATACGACTTGTGCAGTATGTCCAAGTCTATTTGAGCCATATGATAGATCTGTGAAGAAGATTCAGTGAAAATCTTCCTTCCTAACCACTGGTTATGATGAACACCATAATACAATCAAGTTTGGCAACAATGACATCAAATCTAGCATCTCATCCCATATGTTAATATATGCCAATACATATGTGACCCTGGACCACAAAACCTGTCTTAGGTCGCTGGGGTATATTTGTAGCAATAGCCAAACATACAGCCTAAACATAGTTCAAAATTATCCATTTTTCTTTTATGCCAAAAATCATTAGGATATTAAGCATAGATCATGTTCCATGAAGATACTTTGTAAATTTATTACCATAATTATATCAAAACTTCATTTTTGATTAGTAATATGCATTATCAAGAACTTCATTTGGACAACTGTAAAGGCGATTTTCTCAATATTTAGATTTTTTTTGCACCCTAGATTTTTAAATAGTTGTATCTTAACAAACCATACATCAATGGAAAGCTTATTTATTTAACGGATAATCTTAACGCATAATTTATTATGACGTATAAATCTCAATGTCGAAAAATTGACAGTTATGATTGGTCTTGTGGTCCAGGGTCACATATTAAATGTAATAGCTACAGTGGAGGGAAATAACTGACTTCAGAAGAATACTTATATAGTTGCATTATTCACTACCTTTTTTTCTTGATAGTTCAAAGGAAATATTTACTCAAGAATGACAATTTGCCCACCCTCAAGCCATCCAAAATGCAGATGAGCTTGTTTCTTCGTTAGAACAGATTTGGAGTAATTTAGCATTACATTACTTGCTGATCAATGGATCCTCTGCAGTAAATGGGTGCCGTCAGAATGAGAGTCGAAACAGTTGATAAAAACATCCCAGTAATTCAGAAGTGTACGCACAACTTCGATCCATCAGTTAAGGTCTTGTGAAACAAAAAGCTCTGAGTTTGTCCATGATGCTTTTAACTTAATCGTTGCTTCAAGCTAAAATACAAGTCCTCTATCCATAATGCAGCTTTCTCCAATGTCTCATTTGAAACAGTTTAACAGTTCTAAACAACTATATCAGTGGATTGTGATGCGAGATGACAACAGGGCATGGACATTTTCACTGGAGAAGTTATCATTGATTATGGTCTGGTATTTTGGCCAGAAGGTTTAAAGTTTCAAAGCCTTAATGATGTATTTGTTTCTCACAAATATGGAGCTTTTTACATCACAATACATTAATTGATGGACTGGAATGGTGTGGATTACTGGGATGTTTTGATCAGCTGCTTGAACTCTCATTCTGACGGCACCCATTCACTGCAGTGGATCCATTGATGATCAAGTGATGTAATGCTATTTTTTTCCCAAATCAGTTCCGACACAAATTCATCAGATGGCCTAAGGGTGAATCCATTTTCAGCTAATTTTTATCTTTGGTGGAACTATCCCTTTTATGGTGCTTTTTGTAATTATTTGAGCTTGACAGAGCAGTCCAAATTCACTTTCATTTCATGGAACAAATGCGATGTGAAGATTCTGCATTTCACTTCTCATTTTGGGTTTGGAACGAGGTGAGTAAAGTGATGTTGTTCAAACTATTCATTTAAGTGTTTGGCAAAAATGTTTTTGAGAAGTGCATGCTGTTTTTAAATGCAGTTTATTTTGTGCATCCTTTGTGCAGGATTGAGTATGATAAATAAGTGTGTTCACTTTGCCCATTGGCTAATACAGTTCATGCGGGCTTTTATGATGTAAAAGGTCAGCTAGTCATTCCTTGGCGAGTCTCTGTATTAGTGAATACCATTCTGTTCGTTTCCGTGTAATGTAGGGGGGTGTTATGATCTGAGCGGGCAGGTGGGGACAGTCCTCGACTCTAGCACTCTCACATAGAGCCTCAGCATTACAGATCACATACATTCCACAGTCATAGCTGTTCTGTTGCGAGGGGCTTTGCTCCTCCACAAAGGGCACTTTCACTCCAGTGCCTAGAAAAGCCTCCAACTTAGCTGCAATACGCCGGGCATGCAATGAGTTGCTTCCACTCTGAGAGTCGTAGTGGGAGAACTGGTTGGTGTCTCGCCGATAGAGAAGCAGGCTCCAATGGGAGCCACCAGCTGTTTGATTAGAGTTGTCATTGACAGCCAAAAAAACCCACCGACAAGATGCAAGACTCAGTGGCTCCAGGAAAATGGCGAGTTCCTCTTGACACGAGGCGTACTTTATAAACTGAGCGACTTCAGGGCTGATGAAGCAGGCCTTCTCGCCCAAACTTTTGAAGCATTCTGTTGCAAAGTACTCAAAGGCAAAACCTATGACCTGATCGTTGAGCCAGTGGGGTCCTTTTAAAAGTGCCACATCTGAGCACCGCAGGAGACTGTCCTGGTAGCTCAGAACCACTGGATCCATCCTCAAGGCAACCAGAATGACAGCAGCAGCTACTGTGGGGATGAGATTTAAGAGATTTTATTTATTTACATACATAGTACCAAGTTAATAACATGCATTTACATCAAGTAAACTCTTTAATGGTCCCCCCACAAAACACTTCAGCTTATCCAAAATTCAGAAGCTCGGCTATTAACTAGAAAGAGAGAACATATCTCCAGTTTCAGCTGCTTTGTATTGGCTTCCTATACAATTTTACTCTATATTGCCAAATTATATTCCATAAAGAATATTAAGGTTCCAGAAAGTACTATATTTTTATGGATTACGTTTCTTATCTTTCGTGTGATGTATTTGATGTTGTTATTTTTACTTGCTTGATTTGTTTTTGTGTGTGTGCATGTGACATTTGATGTGTATGCTTCTATGTAAAGCACTTTAAGCTGCATTTTACGAAAAAAAGGTGTTATTTAAATAAAGATGTTTATTATGTTACATTTTATTATGAAACTATTTATCCTATCTATCTATCTATCTGTCTATCTATCTATCTATCTGTCTGTCACTGTGCCATTCTTCTGACACAATACTTTTGTAACGGTAATTTATCACCTACACTTTCTGTTCTTACACTTTTGTATGGCTAATACATTATTTATATTAGTACAACTTAACGTTATTCTGATCTGTAGTTTTAAGACATAAGACTATGTATACTGTTATTTTGTGCGTGCTTCATCATTACTTAAAGTGGTCTTATTTGCAAAAACGGTCTTTTTGCACAAATTAGTTCTGCACTGCGCACTGATGCAGGCCAAACAAACAGCGATTTAAAAACAAATACATCCCGCTACTCAGCTTTCTTGATAGTTTTAATAATAACAGTCAGTCATCTAATTTTACAACATGTCGTTTCTTACCTTGCTAAAGAAAGAGTCCCCAAAGTGCGCTCTCATAACATCCACCTTCCTCTACCACAAGCGCAACGAGGGCAGATGCCGTAAACCATTCACTGTTGTTATAGAAATGTCGCACTTTTACACGATTGCGACAGTATTGAGGGCAGAGAGCTTTTTAGCCTCACGTACACGCCTCTTTCTAATACCCGAAGGTGATTGGATGTCATTCGTGACGCAACTAAATACGTATCACATCTCTAAACGGCAAGCTGCCGCCCATCGCGAGCTAGGTGTGGATCCAACTCCGCCCCCTGGTTCTTTGTTCTGCAGTCTCTTTGGTGAGGAGCTACTGCCCATCGCTGCAGCTGGCCCCGCCCATCGCCGTAGCTGACCCCGCCCAATTCTTCCTGATTCCAAGACCAGCGCGTCTAAACGCTGATGAGAAGCAGCACTGATTAAGCAGAAAAAAAACAGAAAGGAGTTTCAGCGAGCGACTCCCACAAGAAAATAATCGCCGCACTGTTGGGACATTTCAATGGTAAAAGGACTGTAAATTAGTCAAAGTGGCACAGCGGCACGTATGTTTGGACACGGGAAAGTTGTAAAGGACAATTTGAGAGAGACGGTTCTGGAATATTAGAGGACTCGCGCTGCGCTGGATTTGATCTGTCTTTAAAGGAGAAGCGCAGCACACTGGATTTTTACATTGAACTCAGAGAGGTGAGGATTAGTGTGTTAAATTACTTCCACTTGTGCTTTCGGCGAATTACACAAACAAATGTATCGTTCCCTGTTAACGTTACCACGTTGACTCGGAAGTTTCCCTGCAGACACCAGAGTTTTATCTGCTGCTTTGTCTATGGGTTCTCGGGACGTTTGCGCGTGGCATTCGTGCAACGCTTTATTGTGATATTTCGTTTGTTTCAGTGTCAGCAGACATCAGGGTCACCAGTGAAGGGTGTAACTAGTATAATTGTGTTAGAATAACCCTGAGCTGACATTTCAGAGCGGCTGAGTAAACCCCTTTTAAAGTGTGACAGATGCCCTGGGTGGAGATGATGATGATGGTGCATGTATTATTGAACACTCACTTCAGCCTCAGTACTGCAGTAATCATGGGCTAAATCTGCACAGTCATCCGGACCCAGTCATAATGTTTCATTTTCCTCTCAATCACCGGTCTTTTTTGGGAGATACTGTGGTCCTAAAGTATGTGGGCACTCAAGTTATAGTTAAAGGTGTATGAATGTCATTGCATTTAGGTGGCATCTAAAAACAAATGATGCTACTGCTTTTTTATTTAATTTAAATTTTTTCTACTACTAACTAACGTCACTTTTCTGAGCTGTTTTGAATAACCTTTAAGCAAGTTAATCAGTGTTTTAAGTGGATATACAAGTTCACTCAGGTTTCCTAGCAGAGAAACCACACGTGTAGCTCATCACATCAACTATGAACCTCTTCCAATAATAATACTTTGTATTATTAATTCTAAACAACATTAGTGCTTCTTATTTGAATTTGAAACCTAACAAACTTTTATTTCGAGTCTAAATACCTTTGGGGATCATTTTACATTATTATGTTTGACAAATGTCACTTTTGTGTTGTCAAAGTGAATTGGAGTTGCTGAGGAAAGTTTGCTGTTATTGGTGGCACTGTTGTTTTCCCAGCACAGCACAGGTGATGTGAGGAATGTGAAGGATCTGTCTCAGCTGTTAGGACGGCCTGAGAGATTGTGCCAAGACATGGCTTTACTCCGACAACTGTCTGGCCCTGTATATGACATCCGAGTATGAGTTAAAAACTCCCCGTGTGGTCAGAGAGCTGCATGCTTTTGTAGTACAGTGGTGATACCATAGTCCTGAATTATTGTGTTCTGTGTTCATGTTTACATGGCACTTGTTTTAAGCATACCATGTTGATCTAATGTATTTAAATAAATTATGTAAAAACAGCAACAACAGTACTACTATAGACTTTTTGTTAAAATATATGAGATTATTGAGAGATTTTTTTTAGAGAGCCTTTCAGTTTTAAACAATCACTTCACAGGTTAAACATTCTTGTTATTAAATATTAATGCAGAGCAGAAATAGAAGTTGCATCACATAGCCTGGGGGAGAAGGTAAGGCCGGATGAGAACACTCTGCTTGAAATGGCCCTGTGAAATCTTTTTTAGTTAAATTTAAAGCATGTTTAACTGAAATCATGAAACTTATACAGTTTAACAGCCATTTATTAAAAGTGTAACATTTCATTTTAGGGCCCTATTTATTACAATTATATTTCCCCTAAATTCTATTTTACTTTCTCATTTATTTTCTGGATTCCATTTGAATGGTTTAATTAAATTTAAATCAAAACACATTTCTATTCAATTTAATTAACACTTGAACAATTTGATAATTTGTTACAATTTCTAAAATAAAAGGGCCCTATGAATGTTTGTTTTTTCTCAGAAAATCTGTCGTCTGTTTAAAAATGTCTCGATGCATAATTTTAATAATACAATTTTAAATCTTTCAAAAATATAATCAAATGAAAATGTACCAATTTTTTTCTGCACATTTCTGGAGCACAGCAGTGATTTGTGGTATATTCCTTAAAATGAAAGTTTTGATAAATGTAATATCATTACATATTACAAAATGAGTATGTTGTGTCATCACAGTTTCTTTAATTTAAACCAAACTTTTATTTTGGCAGGTTGCAGTAGTGAAGACGTTTAAGTTTCCATGTAGGTTATATTTGATGATGGTAGTTTTTATCAAATGAAATGGTGAAAGTGAACTCTCAGAGCAGCTCTAGAGTTGAAGCTCATGCTTTCTTGTTCTCATATAGTGAGACGGCAGGCGTTGAAAACACCACAAGCATCATGCGTGCTTGAGCATGTGTCGTAGACGAAACCGCACCACTCATTCACACACAGACATGTAGAACATGCAGACTTCAGTTTTAAATAGTTGTCTTTCGGCGCCTTAATATTAATAGATGCTAGTCCATATTGTGATTTGATTAAGCATAGCCTACAGCCTTCTCTTGATTTATCTAATATTAGACATATTCTGTGACATACCTGTAATGACAGGTATGTCTGTGATAATTCTGTGACATACCATATTCTGTTATACTGTAATTTCAATTTTTATGACTTGATTCTGTCAGCATTGTTCATATCGTGGGGTTCATAGGGCCTTGTACTTTATGACTTCTGGAGAAGTCTAGCTGATTGTTAGAGGCTCTGTATGATGAACCTAGCTTGTAGGAGAAATCTGAATAATTTTTTGTACCACAACAATAAGAGGAAACTTCCATAGGAAGTAGAAAAACTTTCTGCCATGAAGTTGCCTGGATCGTACTGTGAAGGAGATTCAGTAATCCATACTTCAGAAATATGTTATATGCTAAACCTCTCAGCATAGTATATCTATCTGTTACATCATCTAAACAAACCAAACATGAACGACACTTTCAGTTTTTTATTGTATTTATCTCATAAATGTTTATCTTTTGAGTATGTTGGCTGTTCTTCAGACAGTAAGTTGTTTAGCTGAATTGCAGATTGAGGACAGCTGTAAGCAAACAGACAGCTGAAAAAGAGTATGGGTCATATTCTGGGCTGTAAATAACTGGAAACAACAGTAATTATTCCTTTTACCATTTGTCTGAAACCCTTCTGTATTTAAAACACAGACTGATGTGTGTTGACAATTCATTGTTTGGTTACCATTTCGGTCAATTTTCATATAAAGATGCTCCCACGATTGCATGCTATTTTGCTTGCTTTGTGCATTTTCAGAAATATGTGTATTGGGTTTCCTTAAAGCCAAATTAACCGCAATATGTGCCAGTCCTAAATTATCATCAAGCAATAAATCATCTTGGATTTATGTATCTTACAGGCTGTAATTTTTCTTGGAGCTTGTTTTCGAGATGATGTGAAATTGAAAGCCTGGTGTTATGTTTGTCCAATCCAAACAAATATTTGATGTTATTCAGGTCTGTGTGTTGTCTGATTCCAGAACTTTCCTTTAAAATGACTTTTAAGCCTCTATAAACTCCCAGCAGAATGATTCACTGTGAATATTATTAAATCAATATAATAAGTTATAATGGTTTTCCCTCATAGAATGTGACATTTTAATGGTTAGTTCACCCAAAATTGGAAATTCTGTCATTAGGTACTCACCATCTTGTCGTTACAAGAACATAAGTCTTTCGTTCATCGCTGAAACACAAATGAAAATATGGGATTTATATAGATTTCTTTAACCATCTCTTTCTGAGCTGCATTTGCCAAAAGCATCGTAAGCCAAAAATAAATTGTAGATCCATTGCCACCAATGGTCTCTATCAGCTTATCTCACAATGCTCTTGAGAAACGCTGCCAAAGTTTTGGCTGACTGGACTTTCAGAGGCAGGACAAAAATCTCTCATGTTTTATTAAAATATCTTAATTTATGTTTCAAAGGACAAAGGTTTTATTGGTTTGAAATGACGCAAGGATGAGCGAATATGACATTTGTATTTGAACTTTGAAGTTTTTAATTATCATAGTCATTGTTAACTTAATTTATTGCAAATAGTTACTTACTGATTCATTAAAACTCCAGATGTATCAATCTTTAGGAAGGCCTATATATATTTAACAGACCCTGTTCAGATGGGTTTTCAAGTCGGGGTCTTGCCTTCGTAAACATCTACGGATAGATCAGCGGGGAAAAGAATGCATGTGTTTTTAAAAATGAGAGTATTTTTAAATCAATACGACATCTTAAAACACAACACTTGTGAATGCACAAGATGCAATGTAATGGGCAGAGACATCTTGGCTAGTGGCAGTGGTGTTGAGGGGATGAATTAAAGCCCAGCAAAATGTTGGTATGCTAATTAAAGCTTTACTGCAAAAAAATCACTGCTAAAATAACCAGCTGATGTAGTAATTGACTGGTTGTTTGTTAGAGGACTAATAGACCCATTTCTAATGTTTTGCTCCACTTCGTTGATGCTCTAAAAAAGTTATGAAAATCAATGTCTTAGATTTGACCCTTCAAGACAATCATAATCGCTTTAGCTAACGTCTTTTCATTTAGGGATTTTGTGTTTTGTGCCATTGCCGAAGAGTTTAAATGTTTTTTTTATGGCCATCTTGAGTTGGATCCTCAATTAGACGAGAACAAACTAAATCCATTACTGTCATCAGCTTTTCATCTGCCTGTGATGAGTGTCTACATGATGTATCTTACCTCTGTATCCCTAAGGACAGATCCTGAAGGCAAGCTGTCACAGTTTCTTCCTCCTGCTAGAATAGGAAGGATCGAATGATGTCCAGAAGACAGTAACCATAAACAGAATGTTGCATTTCAGCGCATGTTGTATATTGGAATTTACTTTTTTTTTTTATTAAAACGTTAAGAACATTTAGAATTTCCAAAAATACTTAATGTTCTTTTCTTAAAGGGGTCATCGGATGCAACATTCACTTTACAAGTTGTTTGAACATAAATGTGTGTTGGAAGTGTGTGTAGACATCCATCCTATAATGATAAAATCCACCCAGTGTTTGTTTAAAATCCCTGTTTTAAAATCAAATCAGGCTGTTCTGAGATTCCTGTCAGAATTACATAGTTCTGTACAGGCCGCTCCCACGATAGTTGATTGACAAGAACGTTGTACCTTAGACCCGCCCTGAGAGAGCTGTAAATAGTTCTACCGCCATTGCGTCGACTCTGATGCAGGGGTAGACAAGATGCCTCCGATTACTAGGGATGGGCATTTTAAGCAAATGTAATATTCGATAATCGCTGGGTATTATTACTATTCGAAAATCGCACCCTCCCCCGCATGTACCCGCCCACCCACGCACACACACACACACACGCGCACACACACACACACACACACACACAGAGAGGGGAGAGAGATCATCCAGGCTTTCAATCTGTATGATAACAAACTGTTTAGTTAATTAGAGAATAGTCTATCTTAACCCAAGAAAATTAATGGTTGTAAAGTATGATTGCTGAAACAGATTAATATAACATAAACGAATGACGGCATTTATTAACAGAACATTCCGTCGATTATCAACTGCTCATAAGGCTAGGACATTTCTATTTGAAAAATGAGCATGGACATTAATATTATTAAAAAGAAAATCTTAAATCTGATTAATGCATCAATGAATATTAGGCGTAAAACATATTGCGCGCTAAACAGAATATCATTCTTAAAGCATATTACGCGCTAAAACATATTGTGAACCGCCTGAATGACGGCACTTATTATGTGAACAGTCATTTTAACGTCTGTCTTCATAACAATAACCTATTTCATAGATACAAATATATTAAATGAACATGTTCACATGCTCGGGAAGACAGGAGTGTTGTTCACAATTAGTTCGGTGAACTTTGAATTGAAACAAGGGAACGAATATAGAGCAGAATATATTCTCAGAATTCTCCGCCTGAGTCTGAGCCCGTCTCTCTCTCTCTCTCTCTCTCTCTCTCTCTCGCTGAGCCATTTAAATAGTTCAGTTTTGGTTTTTAATAGCAAATTGGTCATTATTGTGTTTCCTTTCTTTATTAATTTAATTTAGAAATATGATTGGAACATCCTTTGTTTGTTAAATTCAAGTTAGATTTTTTTTTAAATACCAAGCGGCCAGCGCAAGTTTGATCAGTTTATCTTTCTCAAATAAATAACTAAATAATTAACGTCATAATATTTTAAGAATAAAGTCAAAATTACGATCATAAAATCATGTTACATTGCCTGAAGTTAAAGTTAAAATTACACCTGTATAGCCTACTCTGCCAAAAAATAATAATAAGTGTGGCATCCAACCTGTAATTCTTCAAATTTAACACGAAAAACAACACAAATATTTTGCATATAAATATAATATATCAACCAGTGGAATATTATTATTTCAGCAAAAAACGAATAATTTGAATGCAGGGAGCTCGCCACGGCTTCATTAATGGGAAACAGGACGTGAAGGCGACGGAGAAGCACTCTCGTGCAAAGTTTTGTTAACTTTGGTTTATTATTTTGAGTTGTTTAGGACGCTGTAGCAAACGTCCCTCTCACAATATATTGTTTAACAGGTCTATTGTTCACGCAATCAGGCTGCACGTATCAGAAGTTCCGTGCTCCAGCGTGGTTAGTGCTCACACTATGTGTGCCGCGCCCGAGTGCCGACAGTGCAGTTCGCGCATGTACTGAAAGGAGTTGTCTTTCGCGCCCAAATGCTTTTTAATCGCTACATTTTAAACAAACAAGGCTTAAAACGCATGCAAATGATACAATTTAGTGACCACCTGCAGTGGCCCGATCTGGCAAGTGACAACCGAACGTCCCTTCACGCCATCGGACAGTCTTTATTGTCAAGCCCTGTTACACCTTTAGAAAATAATCGCACAACCTAATCGATATTCTATAATAAAATAGAATATTCGAATATTCGATAATCATGACCCATCCCTACCGATTACGCGATTGAAGTGCTTTGATGTTGGATTTAATAATGAATATTGCAGTCGTCATTTACTCCTGACATCTGAGCCGCGGAAGACGCAGAGGATTACATTTGTTTTTGAAGGGAATGCGCTCCCTGATCTACCTAAATGCGTCTACCTTTGAGCGAATCATTCGTGATCCACCCTCACCTACAGAAGAAGTGAGTATAAGGGTTTTTAATGAATCTTTGCAAATTGCCTTTCCTAATAATGTGCTAATTGGCAAGTTTCACGATGAATGCGGCCAAAGTAAACAGTCCCTCAGAGAGCGGCTTGGAAGAGAGGGGCGGAGCCAGCAGAGTTCAGCAACATTTAAAGGAAAATGCTACAAAATGGCTTACTCTGACTAGAGCTTTTTGAAAAGTTTAAAAAG
>CM050413.1:52475007-52587568 GCA_027564155.1 Gymnocypris eckloni scoliostomus | reverse complement strand
GTCAAGGAAAAGTTTCACAGTCTTTAATCAAGGAACTCCGGAGATAATCAACAATGGGAGATGCACATACACACACACGTAGCAACAAGTAGACCTGACAGGATAATTACAAAGACAAGTGCAGGGAATCAACTAATAATCAGACTGGGGAGAAACTGGGTCAGGGAACACATGAGGAGCAAAAACACAACAAAACAGTCCTGGGGCGTGACAAACGCAAGCTTGCAGGGGCAAGTTTAAGCAGACTAAATGATTGGAGAAGTCCTGTGTACGTGTAATTAAACATTAAGAGATGTAAAAATGAAACATGCAGTGATAAATTGTTTGCTATAAGATCTATAACATATAACTAAAATATTTGATGTCATGTCGATTCTAATATGTTCAATCTGGTTTGAGAAGCATGAAAGCTGGTTGACCAGCTAGAAACCAGCTGCTTTCTTGAGCTAGATTTCCCAGCAGGTATGGGGACTGTTTTTTCTCTCTTTTTCATCCTCTCTCACTCTCGGGCTGTCTCTCACTTTCATGCTCTCTGAGCATCATTCCTCTCATCTGTATAAAGAACACTTTGAGTCTGAGTGTCACACTGTCCCTCATTGACTTGTTTTTTCATGTTTGTTTGTTTGGTATGGTCCTCTTATAATCCTCTGAATCTTCTCTTCACCTTCAGAGACTAGATTAGTCCTCTGTCTTTTGGTAGTGAGATAGACCTTTTCTCATCTAAATCCTGTAAACTCCCCCGCACTGTGACCTTTGAGCTCATGGAGCCTATCAGAGTTCAGAGTGACATTTAAAATGAAATGCTAGATGTTAGATTTGTGATTGTGCTATCAGGGTTTGATTCCAGAAAAGATGTCACTTTTTTCATCTCTGTCGGTCTCTCCATCTCAGTGATCAGTCAGGATATATTAAAAGCCAGTTAAACACTGGACTGCTGTTTCAATTTCATCCTGACTGGCTACTAATAGCAGTGCTTTTGCAGTTGCACTGCATTTGGACATTAGGTTTGTGTTAACTTTACAGATGTTGCTGCAGGCCTGTTGTAAATCTCAGAGCAGCTGTCTATCTGCAGGGGTGCGACCTTTTGACTTTAAGGTCATAAGTCAAACAGCCTAAGCACTTCTGTTTTATAGTCATCAATAAACAAATAAACCCGCTTTATCTGACCAAAGATTACTGTCATTTTCATTCTACAGAGAGAGTGGTTTTGAGTGGGGCGTTTAAATGTTTCCCCTCAAGCTACAGTAGAAACAGAGAGAGAAGGTGGAGAATTGGTGAAAGTCAAAAATGAAAGAGTACCAAAGTAAATTACAGTAAGGTAATTTTTTTCTGCTTTCCTAGTCAGAAATTTTGTTTTTCTGGCCTTCCAGCATTTCCACCATAATAATTATACATTTTATCTTGAGAAATTATTTATATACAGTGCTTAACAAATGTATTAGACCTCCACCCCCCAGTGTAAGGTTTGTGTCACAGCTGCCCTAAAGAATTGGTGATAATTCTTAATAATAATTTTTGTTTCTGTAAAGGTTAATCCATCAGTATGTGTGAGCTCTTTAGTCAGGAATGAAGGACCTTGTTATTTTTTTTATTCAGATGCCCAATTAGTCAATGACAGCAGAGACTAGAAAAATTATATAAAAACAATGTCAGCAAGAATGCAGGCTGTTATCAAGGCCAAAGGAGGCCATACAATTATTTTTGGTTATTATGCATGAATAAAGACTCTTTAGTTTTTTCAATTTGTTATTTGCCTCATAAATGACAGTATTACATTTTAGTTTAAAACAAGTGTTTTGACAGATTCCTAAAATTTGTGTTTTCTCTTTATCAGACTGTATTTATTGACTGTAATTGGGCATCTGAATAAAAAAAATTAAGTCCTTTACTTTTATAATAATAATAATTTGTTACATTCATATAGCGCTTTTCTAGGCACTCAAAGTGCTTTACATAGTAAGGGGGATATCTCCTCATCCACCACCGGTGTGCAGCATCCACCTGGATGATGCCACGGCAGCCATCCAGAACGCCCACCACACACCAGCTTACTGGTGGAGAGGAGACAATCAGTGTATGGGGATGATTAGGAGGCCATGATGGTCAGAGGGCGAATTTGGCCAGGATGCCGGGGTAACACCCCTACTCTTTTCCTAAGGACATCCTGGGATTTTTTTTAATGACCACAGAGAGTCAGGACCTCAGTTTAACGTCTCATCTGAAGGACGGTGCTTTTTACAGTATACTGTCCCCATCACTATAATGTGGCGTTAGGAGGACCCACACAGACCACAGGGTGTGCACCCCTGTGTCTCGCTTGCACCTCTTACAGCAGCAACCTAGTTTTCCAAGGAGGTCTCTCATCCAGGTACTGACCAGGCTCAACCCTGCTTAGCTTCAGTGGGAAACCGGTCTTGGGCTACAGGGTGAAATGGCTGCTTTATCTCTGCCTTTCTTGTAAAACAGTAAATTAGAAATTTCATGGATAACCACAATCATTATATTTTAGCATTACAAATATTACTGTGACTAAAGAGTTTCCACATACTGGTGTATTGACCATTACAGAAACATAAAAAATAATTTTGATAATCATCATTACTGTTAGTTTAAGGCAGCTGTGGCACAAACCTTGCATTGGGTGATGGTGGTTTAATAAGCAGGGTTCGTACAAGGTGCTTAAAGTGCTTGAAGTACTCGAATTTGAAGTTTTAAAATTTAAGTCCTGGAAAACCCTTGAAAACAGCCGTATTTATGAAAAGGTACTTGAAAAGTACTTGAATGTTTAAAAGGCGGTATATATTAAATTAGTTTTAATTTTAGTTTTTGATAAAAAATAATATTTTCTCGCAAAATTAACGAGCAGGGCATCTGATAGAAATACAGAGCCGTTTAACCCGGATTTTGGGAGCGCACGAGATCTTGCATATCGCAAGACTACTTATTGAGATGAAAAGCCGTCTTGCGATATCAGTAAAAAGTTTATTTTGTGGTAAAATCTTTGATAGTGCTTGCATTATATTGTTCGGTCTTTTATTGTGTGTGCTGTTTGTTTAGGTTTCATTTGGGAACGAGTATAAAATCTGTCACATTTCATGTTGCACTGATATCATTTACAAGCAAGAAGCGTGTCTCCATCTCAGCCGCTCGGTCCACAAACTCTTCCTCTGCATATGCTGTGAGTTTGTTCATCTGGAAAACTACATTATCTCGCTAGATTTATTACGTAAATCATTTATAAACTTATGCCAACAACACAACATACACTATTTTGCCAAAAGTATTGCGTCACCCCCTTTTAATGAACAGGTTTGACTATTTTAGCCATTTACCATTTTAATGTATATTCTGTGCTTCTAATTTTATAGCAACAGTTTGGACAGGACCCTTTTCTATTCTAGTCTGACAATGCCTCTGTGTATAAGGCAAGGATCAAAGAGAAATGATGATTCAGTCAGTGTGGATTATATATATAATTTCTGATTGATTAATTCGCTTCATTTTGTGTCTTTATCTGTTGTTTGTATAGATGTTGAGTGTATGCATGTAAGAAAAGAAAGCCCATGGATAAATCTTAAAAATACTCAAGTATAAATAAATATATATATATATTTCGATATGTGTCTAAACCAGATGAAAGCACAGGTAAGCATACCTGCAAGGCATCTGCCTGACACACCTCCGCCGGTGCCATTTGCGCTGGCTGCAGGGTCAGCCGGAGTCACCCATCGTCGATGTTTCGCTCCTTTCATCCCGGAACATCTCCGGGTGGTGGAGCGGAGGCAGGGACGTCTCCCTACCGCCCCTGCTGCCAGCCTTAGGATCCTTCTCTTCCCACACCTTGTCCTTTCTCCGGCCAGAGCCAGATGCTCCCTTGCTCTGCCTCCTCCGCCAGCTCTTTCAGCGCCTTTGCCAGCTTGTGGCCTCTTACGCCGAGGGACTTTAGGAGCCGCTGAGTAGATGTTCCAGTGAACCCCCGGCAGCCGACTTCCACTGGATAGATGAAAGCCCTCCACACTGCTTCTATGCACGCAGCTGCAAGTTCTGCATACTTCTCCTTTTCCTCTCGAAAGCTGACTCCAGGCCATCTTCCCATGGTACTGTCAGCTCCACCATTATGACAGTTCTTGTGGTAGAGGACCAGAGCACAATGTCCGGCCGCAGGGAAGTTATGGCGATCTGCTGAGGAAGCTTCAGCTGGCAGTCAAGGTCAGCTCTCAACTCCCAATTACCTCCTGGTGACAATAGGGACCACTGCTTAGTAGTGCTGCTTAGTGCCTCTCCCCCTTGCCTAACAAACTGTATCACCCCTGGGATGTTGCTGGGCTGGCCCTGTTTACTTCCAGTCTGCGTGCCTCGATGACTTCAGCTTTTCTTTGCCATAAACTATTCATGCAATATGACTGTAAATTGTACACACATTTATGGACTATGTATATTACTATTCATAAACAACAAAACATTTTGGCATTTTCAACCCATTATTAATGATGAGACTTTTTAAATTTGTTCAAATAAAACACTTCTTTGTGAATGTTCAATGTGAATGTTTGCCAGGCACAAATACACACATACAAGATCGACAAATGTAAGCTTTAACAATTCTGCTCACACTTGCAATCCTTATTTTTAGATATTGTTCCTCATGTGTCCTCAGAGGGTGGTTACAGTCCCCCTACTGTTTGAGTGGGACCTTTACTTTCAAAATGATTTGGCATGGACTCATGGCGTGTAATTCATACGTGGTGTATGTGGGGTAAATGTGGGTACAGTGGGCAGATGCGGGAGTTAAGCTCAATTTATACTTCTGTGTCAGACCTATGCCGTAAGCTGTGCGTCAGTTTTCATTTATACTTCTGCGCCGTCGTCTGCATCGACGTACAGTACACATGTGGACCGCTAGTCTGCAGTGTCCATGGGCATGTTGCTGGTGTAACTAGGGGTCGACCGATATGTGTTTTTCAGGGCCGATACCGATTATTACAGATCAAGTAGACCGATAACCGATATTTTGAACCGATATACGTGTTCGGTGTAAAATGAAAATTAATGCCAAAATTAATAATAACAAGAGCTCTGACAAAAAACGTTCTTTAAATGCTTTTAAACATGTCTTTAATTCTGAAAACTGTTAATAACAACAACATTTCCGTTGGTTTTAATTTACAGTACAGTGCAAATGAAGGCATAAAACATTAATTTAATTTATCTTTTAATCAAATGAGAGTTAGACTTTATTTTTGGCAAACAAATGAGTTTACTATTAAAATTAAAACATGGAAGAAATAGCGTATTGTGTGATTATTCTCAACAAAAGTTGTAATAATTGTTGTAGTTGTATTACGTATACAGTAATATATTCGGCTAAACCGAACTTATATTTTGACAGGTTGCCATGAGGACCTTTTAAGTTTCTGTAGCCTATGTATATATGATATGACGATCGTTTTACTCAAAAGAAACCGTCAAATGCTCATGAAGTGACTCTGCGAGCAGTTCGGGGATGTTGTTCATGTATTTATGTCCTCATTTAGTGAGACGGCAGACGCTGAAGTCACTGCGAGCATCACACGCTCTTTCAGTATGTATGTGTGCAGTAAATAAAACCGCACGTCTGTGTCATTCATTAACAGAGATGCAGAACATGCAGGATTCATATTTAAAGTGTTTTTGCGGCTTAATATTTATAGATACTAGTCCATAGCGCGAGTCGATTTAAGTGTACTGACCTACTTTTGATTAATTCATCCAAACTTCGACACATTCCGCGTTATACGGTAAATTCCATTATATGACTGCATTCCGCGATTCCGCCCGCATTTTCCGTATCGCGGACATCATAGTGGATTGTGATTTATTGCAACTTCAGCAACGTCTGCTGCTGCCTTACCTTTGAGAGACAACTGATGCGTGATCACTGAGGCAGCTCCAGTTAGCAAGTGCTTTCGGTGTGAGACTGCCTTCAGTTTTCCGCGTTGATTGGTCGGACTCGTGACTCTCTACATATCAGATGAGCGGTGGGCGGAGATTGCTCTAGACAGAGTGTTGAGCTCAGACAGGCTGCATCGTGCCAAATAGTGCATTTAAAAATTCAATAATTTCGCCTGTATTATTTATTCACCAATAAATAATGTCACCTGTAAATAGTATGTTTGTTTCCATTATAAAAAATAAATAAATAAACAATTATCGGCAAATCTGTTTTGAAAATGGCCAATATCGATAATCGGTAAAATGCTTAATATCGGCGCCGATAATCAGCCAGGCCGATAATCGGTCGACCCCTAGGTGTAACCCGCAGTACCACAGCCTCGTCGGAGAAGCCTTATAGTCGTGCAAATAAATATTAAATCATTATTTAAAACAACAAAAAGGGGACAAAATCGGAACAGGAGAAGATGGCATTCTTTCAATCTCCACAAGGACGTGTACCATGGCAGATCGACATTGCTTGTTGCGGACAACAACTGATGTATAATGCTATGTAGTATAATAAATGATAAGACACTTGTTCTTTGCTTTGTTTTATTTTAAATAAAGTGTAATATTAAACTATATTACAGCGCACACAAAACTCAAGTACATCTGGAGGGAGGGGTTCTAGCAGACCAATCGCAGCACTTGCTGTCCGCGTAGAATTGACGCGCTGTTAGATTTTTGGAGAGGTGTACGTCAGGTACGGCGTAGGTTACGGCGCAAGCCTGTGCGTCTCTGCGTAGGCTATGGCATAGGTTCAACGCAGAAGTATAAATTGGGCTTTAACCCTCTGAATGAACCGTCCATCCATGTGTGGCATCTGTGACAATTACTGCACCCTAGTGCTGACTCAGTGGAGCCTACAAAGTGGGAGCAGAGTGTTGATCTAAAGGCCTCTGTCAGTTCCAATGCACATCTGACAGTTTTTTCAGTATTCAGTTCTGTGTGTGTTCAGAATTCTGCTGTGCTCGTGGGAATGCTGCTATATTTAGTTGGCGTGTGAGAACGGGAGACTGAGTTTTGTCCCACCCTAATTATGTGGCCAGAACCAAGCAATCGGAACTACAAGCCCGCCTCTGGAATTAAAGTACTCAAAAAACATGCACATATCTTTTGAAATCTGTTGTAAAGGCAGAATGTTAGTGTACTAGCACAAGAGCACAATGGGTGGGTGTGAGTGGGAGAGATCACAGGCCGTCACACCCTGGTCACAGTGGTCATATCCCTTCTTCCTGTCTGGTGTATCCTATTATGTGGTCATCGCCACACACACAGTTCCGAACAGCAAAGACAGTGCTGTAGCTGGAATGTGATAAGATTTGTTTATGAGAGAAAAAGAAAAGCCATATTTGTATTCATTGTTTCCCAAAGAAGCTATTTGGACATCTGCTGCTGTCGACGTTTGTCTGTTTTTGGTAGGCGTTGTGCTCAGAGCATGCAGCTTATGTCCTGTGTGTGTGTGTGTGCATGTGCACGAGCGAGATTGTGTGTGTGTGTGTGTGTGTGTGTGTGTGTGTGTGTGTGTGTGTGTGTGTGTGTGTGTGTGTGTGTGTGTGTGTGTGTGTGTGTGTGTGTGTGTGTGTGTGTGTGTGTGTGTGTGTGTGTGTGTGTGTGTGTGTGTGTGAGATGTCCTTCCGCTGCTGTCCAAGAAGCCTGGTTCCCGTGACACTCCGTCGTTTGGCCGGCCTGTTTTGTCTTGCTGCCACTTATGTAACCTTGCTAAATATAACGTGCTGATCACACACACGAATGCAGCGCCTGTTCGCCATTAAATGAACATACCATGCTGTCCTCACACAGTCAACAAACATCCTGACATGGCAGATGCCATTAGTTTCTTTAAAAAAACACTTAAATCATGACTGTTGTTGAATAAGTCAGAAAAAGTGGATACTCTTCCATTGTAATTTAAAAAATCTTATCCATAGTTTTCCAGTCTGTTTGTGTTTATTTCAGCACTTCTTGGTCCATATGTTATGTCTGTCCTATTTTTACTCCTCTTTGATTTACAGTGCTCGTTTGGCTTGTCCAACATGCTCAGATTTCTCAACTTGAAAACGTGTAAATCCTGAATTAACCCTGCAATAGCTTCCTATTGTTTTTCAGTTCATCTGAACACCAGATTCAAGTTTTGTTTGCCATTTGTTATTTTTCCAATCTAATTTTATATTATAATAATAGCAATAAGAAGAATATTATTATTATTATAGTGTTATCATCATAATCATCATTGTTGTTTATTTATAAATAAAATAAATATATAAATATAAATGGCGTTGCTGTGGATGTTTACATGGTATTAAAGTGAAATTAACATTGCAAAAGTTAACTAATAATAACAAAAGTAATGGTAACAATAGTAATTAATAATAATAGGCCTAGTAGTAATAATAATATAAACGTATTATTATTAGATATGGGACTAATTATTATTAGTTATTAGCCCCATATCTACTGAATAGCATGTTCTGAGGCTATATGACGTCGCTTGAATGAGTGAGTCTTGGGTAGAGCATTTGTTTGGATTAGTTTTGTGTTCTGAGGCGTGATTATCGTGTTCAGACTTATTAATAGTTAGGAGGCGGAACTGCTATCCCGGCTGTCCGTGAGAGTAGGACACGAGTCACGAGTCTGTCTTAAGGCGCTGTCAGGGAATTCCGGGCCGCGCTGACGTCAGGAGCATGGGGGCGGCGCTGCGTTACGCTGCGGAGAGAGTGAAGAGAGCGTGCGCCTCCGTAGCCGGAGCTGTGTGTCCCTTTAAAAAACCCAGCGCCGCTCAGAGCAACTCGATCCTTGCCTTAACTCACAGACAGTGCTCTGTGCTTAACAACATTAAGTATCAGCAGCACGCGCTATGTGGAGAGACACAACAGACTTTTGGCTTTTGTACTGAAGGATTTAAGGATTTCTATTGTTGTTATTCAGCTGGTATATTCATCTGCACGTCAAGGGGAAGCTACGGATAAACAGCGCTCGCGATATTCACCGGTAACTTACTGACAGGAATTTTAACCAACATAATTCGTGTCTTAACGCTTGTTTTTGTTCTCCGGCAGCGTTGACGCGACGCTTCTGTGTTTTATTCCCGCAGCGCTTATAACAAAAGCGCCGCCTGTAATTCAAGCTTCTTTATTTGTGATCACTCGTAATTTAATCATTTCAGCCGTTGACACCTTTATAGTGTCCTACATCGGACTTCTCGTATCATCTGTAAGGAAAACTAAAAGATGTCCTCGTTTATTCTCCAACAGATCTTGTCTAACTTTTGGGAGCGTTAGTGGAGACGCAAGCTGAACGAGTTTTACTACTTAAGGGTAAGTCAGCTCTCTCTTGTCTCAGTTGTTTTATCATTGTTATCCCCATGATAAACTCGTGACTACTTCATAGTTGAGTGTTGGCCATGACTGAAAAGAAATTACGCTCCTTATTACAGGGTAGCAACAGTCTGTGTGAATGAAAGCATTGTAGTACCGGTGACCGGAAGATCAGCGCTCGTTCCCCACGCGCATTAACTCTTCACTGCCCACGAACACATGCCTTTGAGACAATGAATGGCGTTCTGTCTTTAGAGAGATAATCTTTAGACAAATTAAAGCATGGTTTAATTATTGGGTTGGGCGTGTGATTGTGGAATTGTAGGATGTTGAAGGCAGAAAGTGTTTAGATGTAGGTTGTAAAGTCTCAGTCCCACGTGTGTCCGGTGGAAGGGGTTGGGTTCACTGTGTAAACTGACCCGGCCCACCCTCACTGTCCTTAAACTGTCAAGAAATACATTTTTAATTTAAAAGAGTCCAATAGGTAGCTGAATTTATCCACACACACAACAAAATAGCCTGCATACTGCCTTATATTGACTTAATAATATGTGACCCTGGACCACAAAACCAGTCAGGCATAATTATATGGGTCAAAATTATTGATTTTCATTTTATGCCAAATATCATTAAGATATTAAGTAAAGTTCATGTTCCATGAAGATATTTTGTAAATATCCTAATCCTACCGTAAAAAAAAATTTTTGGATTAGTAATAGCATTGCTAAGAACTTCATTTGGACTACTTTAAAGATGATTTTCTCAATATTTTGATTTTTTTTTTACACCCTCGGATTCCAGATTTTCAAGTAGCTGTATCTCAACTAAATATTGTCCTATCCTTTCAAAAATAATAACCCTTATGATTGGTTTTGTGGTCCAGGGTCATATATTTGAACAGAATTGCTTCTTTGCATATATATATATTTTAAAGGCTATAAAAAGATTATGCCAAACTACTACTATTTATATTTTACAATCTACATGCATCTAAATGTTTTTGACTTTCAGCTCTATGGAGGAAGAAAAAAAAGTTGATCAATTAATTGAAACCGAATCAAAAAAGAGCATCACTTCATTGACCCATTTATGTGTGTGATGGAAAGTGATCCACTACTCTTTGTTTGACACGGGAGGGCAGGGCTCCACTACGGGATGTCCACTGGGCAGTCTCGTAAAGCCGACTGGATTGCCTCCGCCGGCTCGTGCTGAACTGAATACGTCTGTCTGAAAGGAAATAATTTGCATCGTTTTCTAGTACAAGGCTCTAGCCCAACCTGGGGGTGGGGTGTTTTTTCTCTCAGCGTTTGCATGTGCGTTTGAACATATTCCGGTGTCTGGGTTAAGGGAATATGCAGGGGAAATTTCTCTGTCGCACGCTATGGGGAATATTTGTGTTGATGTTGAACAAACATTGCTGACAGCGTGTAAAGTTACAGTGAAACAATTAGGTGTTTGTTGCTTCAGCGTGTCTGGGGGGCAAGTCGGGACACTACGTTTTATGGGCTGTCATAAACACCCGTGGAAGTAAATACGGGGGTATATGAAGGACAGCAAGATCCCTTTGAAGATCGACTTCCGATCAATTGGCATGACTGACATGAAAACAGAGAGAGCCTGCATTTGTTTCCCTTTGAAGTTGTGGGTTGTAAATTTCGAGAGTGCAGCAGCTGCCAGGACTCAGTCCTCCTCAGACCAGTGGGTGTTTTGAATCAGCCGCCTTATTGCAGCGTCACTGCCCCTTTATTGTGACGGCATACACTCGTGTTAAAGCTATAGGCCAGACTAAAATAAGAAACAAAATTGGTGTGTATATATATATATATATATATACTCATTCGCAAAGTGTGTATAACTGTGTATTAGGGCAATGTTTTGATTAGCGAAGTCCAATATGCAAAATAATATGCATTAAAGCATTTTTTTGTTTTTATGAACTTGAGTCTATCTTCCACTCACTAATTTTGAATAGTGATAGAACATTCAAGGGGGTGTGTTTGTGATCCTAACAGGTGGAGTAAAGAGAATGGTGTAGGTTGCACATTTCACATGAGCGTGTTAAACGAAGCAATGATGATGTATCATGTAGGTCAGTGGGCTTGCAAGAGTCCTTAGTCAATGTACGCTTATCACGATAGCCATTCGACAAGTGATGATGACAGAGAGCCGGGCTTATGCGAGTGGTTATACTGGTATTTCAGGAATGAGAAAAAAGAAAAAACAGTTGTAGGCTGTAAAGCCTCCTCGTTCATTCCGTTGAGCTCTAACAGTTGTGTGTGTGGGAGTTTTTCCCATGTTAGGACTGTACTTTTGTGGTTAAAGGAAGTGATGTAGGCAAGCTAGAGGAATTTCACAAGAGAGAGAGTGTTTGAACGTGTGTTATTATTAAGGTTGAGTTGGTCTAAGGTGGTGTAATTAAAGACAACAAGAAATAAGAGTTTAATACAGTTTTACACTATATTTTTTCCCTCGTCTGACTGGTTTATTTTTTCCTTTGTCACTTTGCCGGTCTGTTATCTCACATTTTGGCAGAACACCAGAGTGAGAGAAAAAGGGAAAGTGAGTAAAAGAAAGGAGGGGCGGTGAAACCATAGTGGGAGTGGTTCAGGGAATGGAGAGTGGTGGAAAACAAAAAAGATCAGTCATGTTTCTGTGACTCAGTCAGATGTTTTTTGGATAGAGTGAGCAGCCAGGATGCTACACACAGATCGCTGACGTGCGTCATAACGTGGGGAGAGACATGACCGAAGAGGGATTATTTTCCTGTATCGCAAATATCTTGGTCTGTCTCCATCTCACATTAAAGTCAATGTCACATTTTCCATCTATTTATGTCACTAACTTTTATCATATTTAAATTAGTCCCACTTGGCTGAATCAGTCTCCGACTTTGTGAGCGTCAGACACGAGTGCTACCGTACCAGTTGCCATGGCAACCCAAGCGCCAGCTTGTTTGTGATTTTATCCTTTTTGTTACTAATAACTACTAAGTGTGTCTGTTTTGTTGGTGTCTAATGCACTTGCTTCTGGGAAACGAAGAGTTTGAATGTAGGAGGGGACTTTTGGGGGCTTATACAAACAAGACAGGTGTTCAAGGTTTGACTGTTCCAGTAATGAAAAGCTGCAATGTTTTGATGGCTACAGAGAAAGGTCATTTCTGATACTTTGTATTCATAATGTTAAAAGAGAAGGAAAGAGCGAACTCGTGTTTCCTGACATCTCACAATGACACGATGACACATTTGTACAGTCTGAGTGCATTAAAAGTTTTTTATCGCAGATGGCTGTACAGACACACTCCAGACTTTCATGTCTAGCAGACGTTCGCACACTGAGTCACTGCCATTCACGCTACAGCACTCGTCTTTCAGCTTTTTGCCATTTGGGCTGTCTGTTGTGTAACGTGCTGGCATGTCAGTCACTCTTTCTATACCTTAAAAGTTTTACTCTAGTTCTCAGAAGAACTATTACACAAGTTGAATTGACAGCAGTATGTATATAACCCCAACAGATAGACAACAGCAACATCTGCCGAGCCTAAGGGGCTTAACAGGATGAGAAACTAGACACCTGACCAATGCTTTCGTACATTTTTTTGGTCCATTCATAAATACATACACACAGAATATGTTCCACAGGATGTTACATCATTCCCCCCAGTCCCTTTTAAGACACCCTCCCCTCTTTTGAGTAGCCCACTTCCTGTTGCTCTGACGACGACTTCCTGTCTTTTCATATCTGTTCTGCTTTTTAATCTCACATGCTGGTACATTCACATTCACAGACAAGCTCAAAAGCAGAACTTTTCCTGACTATCCAGATAGAGAAATCAACATATCTTAGGTCTGATCTCTTACATTTCTGTTAAACGGTTGAAAGGGCACGTTTGAAGTCAATATAAGATCAAAATGGACCCTATTGACTTTCCTAATTTATGTATGTTATTTCAAAGCCAACATCATTTTTCATCAAACTAGCTGCTCAGTCCACCTCTGAAACCGGTTTTCTTTTTATATGGTCACCAAGTCACTTTTCAGAATCTAATCAATTTCCAAAAGTCTCATACTACAGTTTTTCAATGAATATCCTTTGTCATTTAGAAACATGGCAAGTTACAGAAGTAAAACGGTTTGTAAACTGTTTCATGTTGACTTCTCCTTTTATGAGTAATATCATTGTCAGTAATACACCTCATTCAAGGTAATGACTAAGGGTGTTTTCTCAGCAGTGCTTACCACAGTGACAGCATGGATGTGAACTCTTAACAGGACATGACCACCAGAGTTACTAAGAAAAGCATCATGTTTCTCTTTGTGTCGACTCCAAGAGAAACAGCTTAGACCTGAATCCATGATTCATATTATTAGTGTAATTGCTGATTTTGGTGTCATGTCAGGAAATAGGGTGAATATTTAGATTAGTAAGACAGTTTTTTTATGCACCGCTAATGTGCCCTGGTTTATATATTAGCCTACATATTTATTCATTAACAGTTGATACCAGATGAACAACATTTTATTGCTGGAGTGTGAATATCATATCGATGCCTGTGATGTTAGCGCTGCTTGTCTTCAAACACTCCATCCAGATGTCTGTCTAGCAACCATAAATCAGGAGCGCTGAACTAGGTCAAGGGCGATGACATGAAAACGAGAGCTGGGAAAGTAATCATGGTATGTGCACAGTAGCCAGTTGTGACATTCTGGAAGCGTAATGGGGCCAGTCATGAAAGTTTTATTGTTATTTTTGTAAGGGTGGTGCAAGGTCAAGGAAGGCTTGTTGCAAAGTTCAATTTAGGCAAGGGCTCGGCCAGTGTCACGCAGAAGCGAGCACTGCGTGTGTCCTCAGTTGAACTCGCTCTCAGGATCAGGATGTACACTGTTGCTTGTACGCATGTTTGTGTGGAGGCTACCAGTGTGGGCTTGGAAGGCAGCGATGCCATCGTGACGACTCAGCCTTGCATCATTGGCAGAGGCAAACACACAGAGGGAAGGGAACAGACGCAAGCATACTGTGACGTTGTGCTTCCTTGTGCCTCTGTGTGTGTGTGATCTCTATCTGAGGTGGGTTATATAATAGCCAAATGTGAGTGCTCACCCACGAGCCCTTCCTTTGCTCACTGAGGAACATTCCAGCTCTCCCATTTACCCTGTTTTTCTCATTTACCTACCTTTATCACAATCTGTTTTCCTCTCCTGGCCTAATTTCTTGACTCCATTCCATGCTGTTCTTTTCCGCATACTCCGAACGCTTCAATCGTACTTTCTGGCAGAAATGAGGACGCTGTCGTCATACTGTGAGATTATATCATTCACACGACCCGTAGCACAATTTTAAAATAGAATTGTTTTCACATTGCCATGTTATTGATGTCAGTCCTCATTTATTCAAAAGTGAATCATAACTTGAATCGTTTTTTTAAAGGGTACTCGTCACTTCAGACGTCATAACTTTTGGTCCAGCTGTATGGTTGGTTAGTTCTCACGGTGATTTCCTGTAGGGGTTTTTTTGTTGTTTGGTTGGACAAGGTTGGTTGGAGACGCCTACATATGTGGCTCTCATTTGGTATGGTGTTTTTAGGCAGTGATCTGGTAAGTGTGAAGATCAAGCCAGTGACTGGAATAGTTGTTTGATGTTTGTTATCATGGGGAATTTTATCAAGCTGAGGGGTGATGTGGGGGTGAATGAGATTTTTTTTATTATTATGATATCATCGTTTTAACATTTATGATTTAAAAGTTATTCGAAATTGCAATTACTTCTAAAGAGTTTTTGAAGTATGAGTAAATACACATGACATTTCTAGAAAACAGTTGGCTAAAGCATGAAAGTGAATAGAGATGCGACGCCTCGCAATAAACCAATAACCACACAGCCTCATTCACTCTCATAATCAATTGCACCGCAAGCCAGCGGTTTTCTCCTGTCTGATCGACATTGATGAGTTTCGGATTCTCAGTTTTGGTGAAATATTAAAAAAACCCACTGTAAATTTACAGTTCATGTTTTGCATCCAAAACAACGCACTGACAGATATCAATGACGGCACACTTTAAGAAATTCCCTTTGCTTTGAGTAAGGTGGGCGTCCCCGATCACCTGACCGTAAAGAGTGTGCGAGAGAAGAGGCTGAGTCCGGCTTTGTGGGGTAAGCCCTTTCCATGGTTGAGTCATGGAGTTCCCCAGTTACACAGCAGAGAGCTAGCTGTTATCAGACATTGTGTATGTGTGTTTCGATTCATCTCTTTTACAATAAGAATCTGTTTCGTGCTGTATTGTTTCCACATTACTAGAAATCTATATTACTTGAAATTGAAAACATGTTCTCGTAAAAGCAAAGCTGTAGCAGTATGATTTGTCATTCTATGTGAATTGTGGAAATGTAGTATGGAGAAGTTTCAGTATGGGTTTGTGTGTTTTCCACAACTGTCTACCTTGGCAGTCTTCAAACTTTTGGTGGGGACAAAAAAACCCAGTTGAAAACATTGCAAAATTTAAGTTATAGCATTTTAGCATAAAGCTTTAGCCTTTTTTTTTTCTCTTTTTTTTTACAAAAACAAAAATTGTTTAAGATCACATAGTTTTGGCAGACTTACTGCTGAAGACCCTTGGTTTACACTGTGAACGGGCCTCTTTACAAACATACTTTTCTCTCATGCTAAAACATGCACATATACCAACCATTGAAAACACTTTCTATAATCCCATCAATTCCACCCTTTATTTTTCATGGGGTGTTTTTCAGAGCCACAGTTTTCACATGTGATAGTTGTCTTTCCACATTGATACGTCTCTATGAGAGCCAGGCCTGTGTTTGTTCAGACACCTACCCACAATAACTCTCACCATTGTGTGTGAGAGACAGTATCATGGATTTCCTCTCTGTTGTCCTGCTCAAACACCCAAGAGCTCCCAGTGTTGCAGACAGATTTCCTTTAGTAAAAAACAAAAACCTGACACTTCATAGTTAGTATTGAATAAAGTTATATATTTATGCATTTATTTATTTGAGTGCAATTTGGCCATATAAAATAGTTAGATTCTTTATTGTGCTCCTAATAAAGTATAGAATATTATGGGAAAAATGAGTATTAGTATTATCGTTTTGATTTAAAAAAATAAAAAAAAAAATCACAATTCGTCAACTTTTCTCTTCTTTGGAGTCATTTTGACCCCTGTCCATGATAGGTTAACTGCTGGCACAGCTGCAGTCCCGGCTGTTTATACTGCACTTGTGCTGATTACCTCTTTATCTTTCTCTACAGCAATCTACGACCACCGAGTCAGCTGAGATGATCAACTATTGGTGCTAAACCCCAATTCTTCTGACGTTTGAGAAGTGGTGCTAGATGCTTATTTGACAGGTAAAGTGTGTGTGTGTGTGTGTGTGTGTGTGACAATATGCAGAAAATGCAGTGTGCTTCAGGGTCACGATTATATCAGTCCCCACTAGCAGCTAGCTAAATCCGGAGTTCCTGAAATATCACAAAAGCTTTTTAATAGTGCGACGCCAAAGAGGAGTGGGTGGGCTCGTGTGCACTGTAGCCTCAAAATACACACTGACTAAACCTGCTGAGCAATGAATAGCTCTCACACACAGTTTCCAAACAGTCTCTGAATATTGCCACTTATTTAGCTTTATACTAATGTATGCCTTATCACCAAATTGCAGCTTAACGATTGGGTTAATTAAAGGAATTTCATCAAGTGTTTCATCATAAGTGTTAGACTTACATGAGTTTGGAGCAGCTCAGGACTAACCCATCAGGTTATACTGCATTTTATGGATACACGTTTTGCATCTGTGGCCTGTTTGATTGTATAATAAGTGTGTGTGGGTTTGTGTTTTGTGCTATAGAAAGAGAGAGCCTGTGCTTGTCACACTTGAAACACTTTTGCCAAGTCCATAATTAGTGTGCACTAGCTGTATGGGTATATATGCATGTGTGCCAAGCGATTTCAGTCGGGTGTGTGTGCACGCTTGCCAATATTTGTGCATCCAATGTGTCCCGTGTGTTCAGAATGCGTGGGAAGCTCAGTGTGTTTGCACGCGTTGGTGTTTCATGGGAGCACAGCCGGTCTTCTCACTTTGGTGTCTCCCTAAAGAACACTTTAATTTTAGACCCGTCTTTTTTCCCTTAATCTGTCCATCCATCCTGTTCAAGCCTTCTGCTGTTCCTTTCCTCCCTCCACCCCTTGCTCTCTTTCTTTCTATCCTTTCCTCTCTCCATCACGCCTGGCCTAATAAGATTAACCTCAGTGTCTCTCTTGTCATAGACACACACTCATACACATGCAAATAATCAAACTCGAGCAACACAACACAAGTACACACACTCCTTTATGTACACATGCACACAGACACCGCTGGCTTGACTCCAGGGCTTTACTTTACTCTGGTCGTCCCCTCCCTCCGATCACTCTCACCCTCTGCCAAGAGGCCCTAGGAAGGGTTATAATGACCTCAGTGTCCTCACCCTACAGGTGAACTCCCACAAGCCCATCTGTGCACCCTTTCCTCCCATTAGAGTACAGAAGAGCACTGCCACCTAGAGGCAGAGAGTGGCACTGAAGGTCTGGAGGGTTCCTTTGTTATTAGCTGCCTTCAGGCCAAACACTCATACAGACTACAAAGGATGTTTTCCCCCTGTATTTAATGAATTTGGCAGTTATTTGTGCCTCACCCCCTTATGTCCCATTTCTTCTCTTTTCTTTCTCTCTCCAGTTGGCAGGAGTAGCAGTAAACAGCTTCTCCCTCTTGTTGGTGAGTGGCCCTCTCTGTTTTGCAGTGGAGGGCTTCACACTCACAGCTAGTGTGGTGAGTAACCATGTGTTCTGTTCTCTTGGTAGAGTGTAGCACTGAACAATAATTTATTTCAGTAAGAATATTTGGAATAATTTATATTTAATATTAGTGTATATGACATTATTTTTTTACACTTCAGCGTTATGATTGACTAAAACTATTGAAAAATGTTTTCGAAGACAAATAAAATATCAATTTGAGATGAAAACAAAAATATTGAGAAACCCATAAGTTAAAAATAAAAGCAGAACAACGTGACTAAAACTTCAACTAAAATTAAAATATAAAAATAATATAGCTAATTTCAAATATTAAAAATAAAAGTTCATAACTAATACTAAAGTAACGCTTATACACTTAAGTGTATCTAAATGAAAAGTGTCTGCTCTGCCATCTGACTTAAGCCAAGATATTGAAGGCAGCATAATGGTTTAGTAGTTGAGTAGTTCAGCGTCACAACCACTTCACTACATGTTGGAAAGAATTTAAGTATTTTTCCTGCCAGTTATAGATGTATTGGCTAAGATAATAAAGACATGTAGGAAACTAAATCTTCTTAGTTTATTGTCTAGGCTGGATGCATCACACAGCAGAACAGTTTACCGGGTGCAGCACACGGGACCCTTTTCCTCTGGATGGACTCAACCGGGGACCATGGGCTCCCGTGGGCAGCCGCGCCTGGCCACCTCCCTCCAGGTAATATAACTCATTATCAGGGCGCATCATGCTTTTAGTCAATTCACTGATAAAGTTATGCTAACTGAACTACGAGAAGGAATAATCAAAGCAAAACCATGTTTTCTTATGTCTCTATAGGTGCTTACCAGGTGTCAATCAGCACCAGTTCCTCCCCCATATGCCACCTAGTCACATGACTGGGCTAAATCATCCTAGTAAATTCTTAAACAATGGGTGCGTTTTTAATTAGCTTTATTGTTGTTTTACAAATATTTCTGGAAAAAGTTTGTTAATGTCTCCTTGTATTTGCAGTCTCTTACATCGAGGAGATAAGCAAGACCTGTCTCAGGCTTTGTTGCCAGGATTACAAAGGATACCCCCTGCTCCTCCCAGGCCTTGGGAATCAACCAGAACTGGCCAGGGATATGAGCCATTGCCTGGTGATAACCACAACCGACTGCACAATGGCTACAATGCAGGACCTCCTGCACACCTCACAGCTCGAGCCAGTCAGCTACTGAAGGTGATTATTGAGCTTATATTGAATTACTGTGTCTTTTTGTTTGCTCTCTTGTTATATAAAAATGAATAGTGTTCCTGTATAAATCAGTATTATTAAATGTATAAGTTATGAAAGACTAGCTTTATATTACACTAAAGTTGTCAAATTATTTGTTTAACTGAATGTATAGCGTGTTTAACTACGTTGTGGTTGAGAGTACTTTTGCCAACTTCTCTTTCTTTTGCTTTATCCACAAGTATGGTGCTCCTTATCCTCAGCTCTCAGCCCATGGCTCGCGCCCATGCCTCCATTACCTGATATGTGGACTCAAGCTCAGACTCCAGCAACCCAGGGGACCTCATTCTCATTCTGGACAGTTAAACGGCCTGGGCCCCTCTTGGAGAGCACTCTGTCATTCAGCATACCCCTGCTCCATCTCTGTACCGGCCCATGGAGGACTGCCCCAGTCCGAACAAGAGAAAGAAGAACTCTGGGTCTGAACAGGTTAGTTGAGAACATATCATGTCTTTTGATATGCTCACTTCTGCATTTTTCTTGTCCTAAAACGCACCTTAACCATTCCCTCTTTTTTACTGTTTCTTATGACTGACGCCTCATTCCACCATGCAGCGCATATCTGGGCCGCCTATACATTTGAATCAACAGCCATCCTCCAACTACCCCCCACCCAAACCTGGCTTTTGGAACCCATTGCACAAAGGTGGAGCACCATGGAACCCGATTGAACACAAAAGCGGACCCATTGATTTCCAGGTCCGTCATTGCTGAACTGAATGTTACTATTCAATAATATTTTCTTGTATTCCGTCTTACAGTTTAATAAATGGCATCATCTGTCACTGCCGCTTTATCAGCTTTCGCTTTTAACCTTTTTTGACAAAAGATTGTGACAAAAGCCAGAAATCAGGTGTAAACTAATTTAGCGGGTTAAATATCTAGACCTGTCTGTAATCCAAGTCCTGTAGTGTGAAATGTGGTTTGACTGTAACGGAGATCAGAAAAGAGAGACAGTCGTGTAAAGAACAGCAATCCGATGACTTTTAAAGTTGTGTATTGTGTATTGTTGAATCTTCCCTTTTGTTTTACATTAGATGTACTTGGCTTACTTGACCAATTACTATTCTCAATTTACAGGATTCAGCTAAGTCAGGAATTGGAAGCTTCCCTATAAACCGCCTCCCTTGAATCCATCAACCACGCCACCATTCCCAACACAAGAGGCTACGAAGAAAGCAGGGTCATCCACCGCAGTCCCACAAGACTGCTCAGTTGCCACAGTCTCTGGGACCACCTTCACAGAACCCTCACATCCACCATTCTACATATTCCTACCCCAGCAGCAGACATTCAGCCCAGACCCAAGTGGAACCACGTGGTACTACCTCACAAAGAGGACATGATTCTGCATTGAGTTATTTGAATAAACAGGCTCCACCATCACCTGCATCCTCATCATCACCACGGGAAGATAGGGAGCGTCCTGCACCCTCACCAGCAAACCACACCTCTGTGCCTTACAGTCACCCCCAATTCCAGCCTCACCCAGGGCTGGTCCATTCCAGCCCACCAGCCAGCAACCAGGCCCAGACCACAGTACCTCAGCACAACTCCCATAAACCCTGGAGGAACCAGGTAACACACACACAGTTTTGCATTATACAAAACCTCTCTGATGCACAAACAGATCTACCTGCTCAAGACTTAAAATTTCTGGCTGTTTAATATTAGTAAATAGTATGCTACACAACATGTGCTGTAAACTATAAATGTTATCAATAGTTAAAATTTTGTGTCCTATGATTTGATGTTATATTTATTTATCTTTAGGAATCACGTGACTTTTCATCAAGAGGATTCTCAGGTTGCCGCACGCCTTTCTCAGGCATCGAATAGGCTTGCTCGGAGCAACCAGAGTCCAGGGACCCCCAGCGTGTGAGCCCTCCTCAGGCCCCTGCTCGAAAACCTGTCATTACCCCAAACCTAGAAACCCTCGTCCACCTTGCTCTCTGGAACTATACAACAATGTTAGAAGCATCCCTACCACAAGCTCCGCACCTTCTACCGCCTCCTCCATTCCCAGTACCCTGAGCAGCTGGAGAGCAATGGATTCCTCAGTGTTAATCTCAAACCCAAACCATTTATCCATGATTGGTCAAAATGTAACACATCCAGGGTATCAGGGTGTCCACCCTGGTGGTGAAACCCATTCAAACCCACATAGAGGGGCACAATCTCAGATTCAGTCCACTCTACCCCACACAGGACAAGGTAGACCTAACTACACCCCAGTGTCCTCTTCTCCCTCCACCCTAAACTCAGGTCTTCAGAGATCAGGGGAGAGCGTCATCACCAGCAAGACTTCTCAACACTTCTTCAACACTCTCCCTCAAGTCAGTTCACCATTAAATTGCCCTCAACCTCCAGAACACATAAAGGTCAGCTCAGCCCTCAAGCAAATTTCTTGTAATTCATACAACTCCGCACCCATCCAAGCTTCGTCCTCAATTTCTCAGGCAACTACTACTGTTCCAGTAGTCCCAGTCTACTCAAGGTCCTGTTTGCAGCCTGCTGCCCCAAACACTCAGTCCATAGTTGATGCTTTGAATAAACTTGATGCAGAGCTACAAGGCCACATGCAAGCAGAAGAGAGGAGGAGAGACCAGGATGAAGAAAGAAAACGAAATGTAGAACGCCAAGAAATGGAGACAAAGCCACATGGTGAGTCTGCCATCAAGAGTCTGGAACGTTTGCTGTCAGGTAGTGCAGCTGAGCCTCCACCTCCTCGTTTGTCTCCAGCCAGTGTACTCTACTCTATCTCACCTCCTAGCCAGAATTCACCACCTTATCCCTGGTTGAGTCGAGGGGAGTGCCCCATGTCTTTCTGGAACTGCAGCAAACGTTATGGAACTGTCACAACCACCTCCCTCACCCCACAGACAGAATATGCCCGTGAGAAGCAAAGGCAGAGAGAGAAATGGAAGAGTGGAGGACCGTCTCAGAAATCCACCTGGAATCCCACATACCCTCAAAGTCAGGCCTCATCAGCCCCTCAAACAACCACAGCCACACCATGCAATTGAAACCTGACCCATCCAAAGATGTCACCATGTTGAAAACCTCTCATAATGCTGAGATAATAAATGCAATTCCCAACCCTCCACCCCAGAGCCACCCAAACTTTACCAGGCTTTCCCCAAGGATGTTCGCTCTTCATGCATAACTATCAGCACAACTACAAGTAGCCTTCAAAAACATATGCCCAGTACAGGACTTGGTAGTTTGGGTAGCAGTGCTAGAAGTTGCAGTGGTGACTCTGATGGTGCCCAATTTGAGGAAGAAACTTCTGAGCTCTTGCCCGATGGATTGGCTAACATTATAAAGATGCTGGATGAGTCCATCAAGAAAGAGGAGGAGTTGTATTCTGGCCAGAGCGTAGAACAGGCAGTACCGAAACCTCAGTTTTCTACAAATGTGGCACCTATGAAGAGTTATTTGTGTGCACCAGACCTTATGCCTGCCCTAAAGCAATCTCCAACTGAGAATTATCTGCCAGAAGACCATGCAAGCCCACCTGTGTTAAGTCGGCAAGGTTCACTGACATCTCCTTGTAGTCGTACTTCTTCACTTGAGGAAGAAGAGGGGGTTCTTAAGGTCATTCCCAAGCCTGCCAATTCCATTTGCATGCAGTCTCAAGAAAGCAATCTTGCCACAACAGGAACCAACTATCGCCATAGTGACTTGGCCAAGCTGTATGGCCTTCCAGAGGTAGAGAAAAGTGAGTGTGAGGATGATGATGAAGAAGCGGATCGGGATGAAGATGAAACTCCATCCTGTTCACCACCACCACAGCGGCCACACCTCCATCAGACAGGTGTGAACAGAATGTTTAAAAACCTTGCGTCTGCACTTGAGAGCCAGAAGTACACCTACCGAGGAGGACCTTTTGGTCGTCCTCCTCCCTCTGCTTTTATGGGAGTGAAGTACTCTTCATCTCTTTCTCTGGAGCCTGACATTTGTAGACAACAACAAAGCACTTCTCCCACATCAGGTTCATCTAATCACCCAGGTTTTAGCAGTCCATCGCAAACCCCTGCCATTAGTAACTCAGCACAGCCCCGTCCCCTCTCACCTACAGATTGGGCATCAGAGAGGATGAGAGGGAATAAGATAAGCCTGTCAGATCTTTTGGGCAATGATGATGAGGAAGATATTTCAGAGGAATCCGCAGGAGAGACGGATTCTGGAACTTTGAAAGACTTGTTGAAAAAACGACCAATACTGACCACCATCTCAGAGTCTTCACTAGCGGAGCTTGGTCATAGCTATGAGGTGAACAAACACATACTCCCTCAAAGGCAGAGCTCAAAGGCACCGTCACAGGAGACATGCAAACCTGATAAAGAAAAGGACAGAGAACGAGAGAAGAAACAAAAACACAGTAGCAGTAGCAAAAAGCATGAGGACAGGAAAGAGAGAAAAAAAAAGCACAGAGAAAGACACGATGATGCATCTCTTTCCTCATCCTCATCTTCCAGCTCCAGTCGACGGCACAGGGATGGAAAATCACACAAGGAAAAAAAGAGCAGGCAGGTACTGGGTAACCTGGACCTTCAGAGTAAGGACTTTAGGGAAAAGGAACAAGACCGTGGCGGAGACAAGAAGAGAAGGAAGGAGGAAGGTAGCCGACCCCAGAGTGAAGGAGTAGAGTGGGCACGGCATAAAGACAAGGGCACCAGCTCTGGAGATTCATCTGATCTCCCATCAGCTTCTTCAGCATTATGTTCTGATGACTTTAAGAGACTGAAAGCACTGACAGAGGGGCCACCCAAAGAACTGAAGATACGCCTCATAAAGGTGGAGAGTGGGGACAGGGAGACATTTATTGCTTCAGAGGTAGAGGAGAAGAGGATTCCAATGGAGGAAATCACCATAAAGAACACAGCTAGTGAAATCATCAGAGCCTGCAAGTAAGCAATATTTGCATGCAGGAAATCTTTAAAACCGGTTATTTCTTAGCTTGATGTGATTTGGACAGTGAAAGGCCATATCTAATATTTAATATATTGTTGTTTCAGGGGGGCTCGCTCGAAGGGGAATTGTAAGGAATCGTACCTCCTACCTGCCCTCTCTGTTAAACCAGTTTTGACCACAGAACTGCCTATTCCTCGAGAGAAACTCAACCCCCCCACACCTAGCATCTATGTAAGTGCTGCAGTAGCATTGTCTGCATCTCCTGCCCCCTTGTGGGTTTTTTTGCATTACATGCACCATAACCTCTGTGCAAGTAATAAAGGTTTGTCTTAATGATTCCATGTTGTTGTTGTTCTCTGCAGTTGGAAAGTAAAAGAGATGCATTCTCTCCGGTCCTGCTACAGTTCTGCACCGATTCTAAGAACCCCATTACTGTCATCCGGGGACTAGCTGGCTCCCTCAGATTAAGTACGTTGTATTGTATTATGGATGGATGGACAGATAATCAAGTTGTACATTTTGTAACTATAGTGTTTGCTGTTGTGGAAACCAAGGTAATTTTTCATTTCTTCCTCTTCATAGATCTTGGTCTGTTTTCCACAAAATCGTTGGTGGAGGCAAATGCGGAGCATGCAGTAGAGGTCCGGACCCAGGTCCAGCAGCCAGCTGATAAAAACTGGGATTCCAGCGGCACTGGCCAGACCTGGCCTTGCGAGAGCAGTAGGTCGCAAACAACAATTGCCAAGTATGCCCAGTACCAGGCCTCCAGCTTCCAAGAGAGCTTACAGGTATGAACACAAACATGCAACCAACACAACAAAAATTAGGACAGTGTTTGTTAGTTTCCAGAGATTTGTTTTGTTCCAGAGATTTTGCAAATACTTTGTAATTCTTGTTTGTACAATTCTGTCTGATATATATGAAAAAACATATTTCCATTTGAATCATATAAATCACGCACTGAACATGCACATACCATTGTCAGCCTTTAAAGGAAGAGAAGGGCAGTGATGATGATGGTGGTGATGAAGATGAGAAATCAGCCTCTAACTCTGAGAATACAACCAGTATCTCCTCAGCTCCCAGCTCCAGGTAATTCTTTGCAAGGTAGCACAGCGCCTAATTCTTGATTTTGTCCAAATATCTGCTTTTTGTTTTACTTTTTTTTATTTTTTGTAGAAGGATGTATAAAATACCTATTTAAGATGTTATTAAATTGGTTGAATTTATCTTTATAGTTTAGAGCAGAAACCTGTGGGGAAGATAATCAAATTTGGCACCAACATTGACCTGTCCGATCCCAAAAGGTAAGACTACTGTGCATAATTGCATACATGTGTAACCTTTTCTTGTCATCTCATTTGGATGATATAAAACCCTTAAATATTGAAAACTTCAAGACATGTTTGTGGATATAGAAATGGGATGTAATGTGCAAGAATGTATACAAATCTGTTTTAACTAAATTGTGTTTTGTCTTTTTCTTTAGATGGAAGCCTCAGCTGCAGGAACTGCAGAAGTTGCCGGCGTTTATGCGTGTGTCCTCCAGTGGGAATATGCTGAGTCATGTTGGCCACACCATTTTGGGAATGAATACAGTTCAACTCTACATGAAAGTCCCTGGCTGCCGCACACCAGGTTTGACGCAATCACTAATAGCTTTCTTTGTTTGTGAGTTGTAGAAATCAAAGATAGATAGTCTGCTTTGGGAAGTAGTTTTTTATTGATGTTAAATGTTTGTATCATCAGGACACCAGGAGAACAATAACTTCTGTTCCGTAAACATCAATATTGGTCCTGGAGACTGTGAGTGGTTTGCTGTTCATGACAACTACTGGGAGGCCATCAGTGATTTCTGTGAAAAGTAAGAAAGAGTTTACAAAAACTCTGTCAAATAACACTAATAGCCAAACAATGTTTAATTCTCATATATTTTTGTAAAAATAAGTACTTTATTAAGAAGTTTGTGAATTTTTCCCTCAGGCATGGAGTCGACTACCTGACTGGATCATGGTGGCAGTTCTGGATGACTTGTACCGCGCTAACATCCCTGTTTACCGGTTCATCCAAAGGCCAGGAGATCTGGTATGGATCAACGCAGGCAGTGTACACTGGGTTCAGGCCGTGGGCTGGTGCAACAACATTGCTTGGAATGCGGGACCTGTCAACTGTGAGTAACCTACACATTAACTTCTGTCTCTTTATCAGAGATTTTACCTCGTCATTTCAATTCCATTGAATATGTATGATGTGTGTCAGGAATAGCCTACTTTAAGTAGAAAATAAAATCTAGTCACTTTAAACTACATTTAATCAGTCATAGCAATTACATAAACGGTTGCAATTAAATGTGTAAAACTAAAATCCTGTGAACAGAAATGTAAAAAGCTGTTTTTCTGATTTTGTAGCTTATCAGTACCAGTTGGCTTTAGAGAGATTTGAGTGGAACGAAGTTAAGAAAGTCAAATCCATCGTTCCCATGATTCACGTATCCTGGAACATGGCACGGAACATCAAAGTCACTGACCCAGACACTTACAAGATGATCAAGTGAGTATGCAGCAGTAAGTTACATCACAATTCAGTAGCATAGACATTTAATCAATTTGCCTTTCCTCCTTTTCAGACATTGTCTCCTTCAGTCTATTAAGCACATTCAGATTCTGAGGGACCAGCTGGTGGCAGGAGGAAATAAGATTTCCTACCAGAGCAGAGTGAAGGATGAGCCGGCCTACTACTGTAACGAGTGTGATGTGAGTAGATTGTGCTTGGTCATTTGTAAATTATAGGCAGGTTCTACAAAGAAGAACCCACCAAAGACCTGCAGAATTCGGTTCCAAAATAAGAATATATTTAACATACAGCAGTGTCATCTCAAGTTGCACAAATAACAATGCAAGTTTTTCTTTATTTTGTTCTTGTGCAGGTGGAGGTGTTTAACCTGCTGTTTGTGACCAGTGAGAATGGCAGTCGAAAGATGTATGTGGTGCATTGTGAGGACTGTGCAAGACAATGCAACCCAAACTTCTCCAATGTAGTTGTGCTGGAGCAATACCGCATGGAGGAGCTCATGAGCGTGTATGACTCTTTCAGCCTGGTGAGTGCACCCAGCTTTGTCACAGTGAACAAACAACAGCAAAGCTTCAAAAGAGCTAACCTCTATCATTTGAATGTGTGCTTTCTCAGACCAGTTCCAGCTCCCGATGATGACATCTCATCCCTTTCCCTCACACAGCCATAACCAAAACGCCTGTTCGCAGGACAAGATCTCTTTTATTTTAGTCCAACTAAGACTTAAAACATTTACCGTTGAAAAAAAAAAACTTACTACTGTTAATATTTGTTGAACAGCCAACCGAGAACCAGTTTACTCTGCATTGTTTACAGAACCAATCAGCCAATAAGACAGTTTACTTCTGTCGGTCTTGTGTACCTGGCTCTGCGGGGCATCAAGTGGAATGCAGTTTGGTGCTGTCATGGCTTACAGCGGCAGAGTAGGCAAGATCCTGTCCGTTTGGGTTTTGTTCTTAACTTTATTTCTCTCTCTTTTTGGGGGATTGAATACTGAAATGTGTAAATGCTCTTTGTATTTTTCGTGGGTGCTTTTTTTTTCTCAATTATTTATTATTTTTAAACCTAGAGCAGCCTAGATATATACCACATTGGCCTTGTGACTTGTATTTAGTGAAGAGATACAAATTAATAATACTAATAGAGCTATGGACATTTTTCTAAAGCATTAAGAATTAAAAGAAATGGTTGTTCAGAATGCTTCAAAACATACGGGTTTAAGACTTTTTCAGTTTCAGTAAAAACTGTTGTTTATATCATCAGTACAAGCATTTTAGGATTGCATTTTTAATCATTTTTCATGCATTTTGTGAGTATAATTGTTCAGTTTCATATGCTTAGTTTTGTTCAGTGAATTGTTTCTCACCTCTATACAGATCTATTCTCTTTGATTTTTTTTTTTATTTAAAATATTCTTCTATTTATTGGATATAAAATGTTTTCCCCTGCCTCAACTTTGTTATCAGAGATGTATTAAGGGTTTCTTCTGTTAGTCTAAATCCTCTGTAAGAATTCAAGGGTGCTGAATCTTTTTGAGTTTTGGTGCTTACCCCTTTAAATATCTTTCCTGTCTATATATTAAATATCTCATAACTGACTCTTTATCCATGTAGATTTTAGAGCACAGAGGGTAGGGTTTGATTAAGCAGAAGTTGTCTGTTATACACAAATGTTTTAAAAAGACCGTTTCCCCCATGTATTTTAACAGGTGACTTGTATGTGATCACTTTTATATATTTGAACCCCTGCTCACTTGCCAGTTTAAATGTTTCTTTTAACAAATAAAAGAAAGATTAAATGTTCATATGAATTCTCAGAATAGACCTGTGCTCTTGGAATCTCTTGTTTTGTTTTTTACCAAGATGGTGATTTGGACTGATGTCAGTAATTCTGAACCTAGGTTAGCAGCTACTCTGTCATGAATTTAGTTTGTTCATGAATTGGGGATAAAATAATTTTTGATACTCTTACACATTTAATGGTGCTTCTGTCCTGTTGTAAATGCTGTTTAAGGACACCGTTGCCGTGCTGAAAAAAGCAGGCATAATCTTTCTATAGACACAGTATACAGTAATTGGCTGCAGTGGGATGTCATAATGTAAGGTGACCAATCACATTGAACTGTAAATTATGCATTTTACTGGAATGAGTAACAGTGTGAAAGGGATTTAATGCATTATTGTTTTTGATTTATATACTGTAATTTGTTACAGCTTTAGAAGCGATAGCGTGAAATAATGTATTATCAGGTAAATGGTTTTGATTATAGATGGTGCTGAGTTCTTGAGCTACTCTCAATTTTTAAGAAATATTTTTCCTGTTGCAATATACACACTTTCCTATTTTCATTTTATGTTTGTGGTTATTTAAAATCTGCACTGTTTTGGAATTCACACACGAAGCAAACTGAGCCACACATGTCTTAAACACTTTGTGAATTCGTGTGTCATTGATATGATTACTCTGAATAATATTAAATGCTTTTTGATAAACTTTGATCTGTGCCATGTCTCTGGATTTATTCAGTCAAAGCAATAAGGTTTCAAAAGCCTTAAAGGGGTCTTATTATGCTTTTTCACTTTTTAGTCAGTGTGTATAAAACTATCTACAAAGTTACAAATCTCAAAGTCCACTCCAAAGGGAAAGCCCTTTTCAGGAACTAAAGCGAACGGCTTGTTTGAACTACAAAGTAGTTTTTTTCTCTGTGACATCACAAATTGTAAATCCCGCCTACTGAAACTCGATGTGTGGGAGAACACTTGGTTGAGTTCTGCACGTTTCAAAATCGAAACCTAGTGCGGGTGTTTTTATATCACCGTATTTCTGATAAAACCAACTGTTTTCAGAAAATGTTTTGTCATTTTCATTTCATCTCGTCTGATAAAACAGCGTTTGTGAACAGATGTCTGTTTTGTGTATAGCGTTACCGGGGTTCTCTACCACTACAACAGCACCTCCGCTGGCAGAGAATTAATCTGCATATATATGAGTGCCAGTCTGTAGGACTATGGTATAAATAAATTCTACTGTATAACAGTTTCAGTGTAATTCATGTTATAATGTTAGAATGAAAGAACAATAAAAATAATACGTATTACCATGCAGTTATTTTTAAGCTGTTGTTGACATCCATCTAAAATGCGATTTAGCCACAAATAATAACAACATTACCACTTTAATATGTCTTGCAATATCCGTGCATGCAAAGGATCCGCACGATCCTCTTGTTCAATATTCTGGAGGTCTGCATTTATATGGCAATATTGACAAACTTGTTGTTTTTGTAAGGGGTGGGGCAGTACTGAAACGCTGTCTAAGCTGTTCACCAATCACAACGCACTGGGACAGCTAACCAATCACAACACATTTCATTTTTCAGGAGGCGGGCCTTCATCAAACCCGGAACTAATCGAGTAGTTTGTGACAGGCCGGGGAGGAAGGTATTTTAATAATGTGAAAAATATAGTTTTTGCAAATGTTTTCCTAAACACGAATCGCAGTCTTGTCATACTGCCATTTCATCACCCCGTACCAAGCACACTGTTATCTACAGTAGAGTATTTATCTTTGTTTATTCTTCTCATGTTTTCATGTCAGGTTCATCCCTATCAAAGTTATTTCCTGTTCTTCTCTGCTGACGCAGGTTCAGCGGAACCAGAGCTTGTTGACGTTTGTGATCAGCTCTCAGTAAAATGCCCAATCACTAAACTTTGAGATACTAGAGATTCTGTCACTTTACGCTTTTAAGTGTTCCATATTAACACACCCATGTGGGCTTCCATATTAACACACCCATGTGGGCTGGAAATAATGGCTCCTGGGTTGAAATGATGGTCAGATACATCAAGCAGCCTAAGGCATCAACCACCAAGCATTCATTCCAACTGACAACAAATTATTTTGAATTGAATTGTAATTCATGCTCCGTTATAGCAGAAATTTACTCCCAGTATGTTAGCTGACACTTTTATCCAAAGTGACTTAGCACAAAACTACCCAGGACCTCAAGTAAAAAGTTCAAAAAGGACATTAGAGGTTAATTCAGAGGTTAATGTAGCACAGGCTTGCGGATTTCCTACTTCCTGTAAGTACAGGAAGCTCCTTTCACCCTTCCTTTATCACATTACTCAATTTTGCTCCATTCAGAAAGCCTAACCTTTGTTTAATTTACAAAGCCTGAAGACAAGCATCACTGCTGAGAACGCAAAATAGCTCTTGCCACAAACCAGAAGTTGATGAATACAAATCAATCAAAGACATGTTTAGCCTTAAAAAAAAACACAAAAACAAGCAGAGGTTACAACTATTTACCTCAAACATTGACACGTAATATTTGGGATTTAATTTGCACAACAGCATTTCTAGGCAGTCTTCAGAGTCAGACTGATTACATCCATAATTATCAATCTTCACGCTTCATTGTTTTTCTTCCCATATATATATATATATAAATAGAAGAAATTATTTCACTTTTCTCCTGGTTATGTCCCATTAAGTGCTCTTATATATTGAATATTAGCACAGGTTTTATCTTTTCATTTGGATGGTCTTAAATTGCCCTCCTTTGAGTGAGGTCAGGGGTCACTGCCCAGGGGAACAGAGAGAGAATAAACTCTGACTCTATAAAGCAGTGGGAAATCTTATATCTGACAGACATTAATTGATTTGTGTATGTTTTCGACCCCAGATGAGCTCTTATCAGTTACGCAACCCAACATTTACTCTATTCCTCCCATGTGCAGCCACTCCCACTGTATTTTCAGAAATTCTTTTCATCATAAACCATGCTGCTTCACTCCAGCTTTCTTTCAGCTCTCAATCTGTCCTTGCCATCAGTTGTTTGTGATCACTTCTGTTCTTATCCCATGTGGCCTTCAAAACTAGAGTCTGATCAAAAGACCCTAAAACAGCCTCAGTCACATAACATTTTCAAATATGTTAACCTTGGTGTGTGTGTGTGCAGAGGCGTACTGGGGCCAAAAAGTGGCCCTGGACGTTTTGGCGCAGAGCAGCCCACCACACCATAAATTAGTGGCATATTCTTGACATTATAATTGGTCTTTTTTGGTGTATATGGCAAATAGTAAATAATTGTAAAGATTTTTTACGAGGGACAGTTTAATATCACTAAAATTAAATACCTATATTATCAGTCCATATGACAATTGACAGGGGGAAGTCATGGCCTAATGGTTAGAGAGTCGGACTCGTAATCCAAAGGTTGGAGTAATGATGCTGAAAATTCAGCTTTGATCACAGAAATAAATTACATTTTAAAACATCCTAAATAGAAAACCAAGATTTTTAATGTAATATTTCATAACATTAGGCTATTGTTTCTGTATTTTTGATCAAATAAATTAAATCTTTCAAATAAATAAATAAATAAAAAGCAATATTTAAATATTTTTACCACCAGTGTGTATATAAAATAGACTAATGCATGTGAATTAATAAGCAAATTATATTTTTATTAGGCCTTTAATATAAATCACTTTCCAATGCACAGCACTCGAAAGCAAAAATCTTCAGATTTACAATGTTCTAGAGTAAGTATAGATTTAAAAATTCTTAGAAACGCGAAATAGCGGATGAAAGCAGATTTACATGAACTCTTATCTCACTTAATTTGCCAGGATACCAGCTGTTCAGAGCAGATCGCATCACAGATAACAGGGAAAACGAGAGGTGGTGGACTATGTTTCTACATAAATGAAGGTTGGTGTTCAGACGTAACTACTCTGAAGAAGATGTGCTCTCCTAATTTAGAGGCGCTCTTCCTAAACTGTAAACCTTTCTACTCACCCCAAGAATTTTCCTCTTTCATTCTGGTGAATGTGTATGTGCCTCCAGACATGTGCGTTAGTGCCGGGATGCAACAGCTGGCCGAATAAATATCTGAAACGGAGCAAAGGTACCCGGACTCTCTTTTAATCATTCTTGGAGATGTTAATAAAGCAAATCTACCGTGAACTGCCAAAATACAGACAGCACGCTACATGTCCCACCAGGGATAGTAATATATTAGATCACTGTTATACAATATTTAAAGAGGCATATCAATGTCCCACGAGCAGCTCTGGGGCTCTCTGATCACTGTTTGGTTAATCTTAAACCAACCTATAGGCAGAAACTCAAAGCAGCTAAAACTGTTATAAGAACTGTTAAAAGATGGACTAATGAAGCAGAGCAAGATTTAAAAGCTTGTTTTGACCTATAGTGTTTTTGAAGCTGCTGCCACCGATCTGGACGAGCTCACAGAGACTAACTTCATATATCAGTTTCTGTGAGGATATGTGCATCCCCACCAGACATTATGATAAACCGTGGTTTACTGGGAAACTCAAACAGCTTTGTCAGGCCAAAGAGGAAACCGCTTCGTCAGGCCAAAGAGGAAACCGCTTCGTCAGGCCAAAGCTTACAGAAGTGGGGAAAAATCTTGTATAACCAGGCGAGGAACAAACTAACAAAGGAGATCAGAGTGTCTAAAAACAACTACTCTGAGAAGTTTAAAAAAGAACTTTCAGCAAACAATCCGCCATCAGTATGGACTGGTTTGAGGAACATCACCAAGTACAAGACACCTCCCCCACAGTCTGTGGAGAATTAACAACTGGCTGATGATCTCCATGAGTTTTACTGCCGATTTGAAAAGGCCAGACTGACACCCAGGCTGCACTCTGATCTGCACTTCACATATTCACCTACCCCCCCTGCAACCCCCATTCCTCCCTCCCCACCACTTAACCCGTGCTTAAGGTCTGTGTAGAGGATGTGAACCGTGTCTTCAGAAAACAGAAATCTAGGAAAGCTTCAAGACCAGACTGTATTTCACCTGCCTGTCTAAAAGTATGTGCTGACCAACTGGTCCCCATATTTACATACAGATCTTCAACAGATCTCTGGAGCTGTGCGAAGTCTCCTGCTGCTTAAAATGCTCCACCATCATTCCCCTCCCCAAAAAAGCCCAAAATCACTGGCCATAATGACTACAGTTCTCATGTCTGTGGTCATGAAGTCACTTGAGAGACTGGTCCTGGCCTACCTTAAGGACATCACTAGACCCTTGCTGGATCCTCTTCAGTCTGCCTACAGAGCAAACAGGTCTGTGGATGACGCTGTCAATATGGGACTGCATTACATCCTACAACACCTCGACAAACCTGGGAATTACGCAAGAATCTTATTTGTGGACTTTAGCTCGGCCTTCAATATCATTATTCCTAACTTTCTCTCAGAAAAAACTGGCATAGCTCTCTGTGCCCACCTCCATCTGTCAGCGGATCACCTGCTTCCTGACAGACAGGCAGCAGCTAGTGAGGCTGGGCAAACTCACATCCAGAACTCTCACCATCAGCACTGGCACCCCTCAGGGTTGCGTTCTCTCCCCACTGATCTTCTCCCTCTACACAAATGACTGCACTTCAAAAGACCCCTCTGTCAAGCTCCTGAAGTTTGCGGATAACACTACAGTCATCGGCCTCATCAAGGATGGAGACGAGTCTGCTTACAGACAGGAGGTGGAGCAGCTGGCTGTCTGGTGCAGTCTTAACAACCTGGAGCTAAACACTCAAAACTGTGGAGATGATAGTGGACTTCAGGAGGAACCCCCCTGCTCTCCCCAACTCACCATCATGGACAGCACTGTGACTGCAGTGGAGTCATTCAGATTCCTAGGCAGCACCATCTCTCAGGACCTGAAGTGGGACAATCAAATTGACTATTGCGAAAAAGGCCCAGCAGAGGCTGTATTTCCACCGCCAGCTAAGGAAGTTCAACCTGCCACAGGAGCTGCTGAAACCGTTCTACGCTGCCATCATCGAGACTGTCCTGTGTTAATCTATAACTGTTTGGGTGGGTTCAGCTACCAAAACAGACATCAGAAGACCACAACGGACAGTCATGACTGCTGAGAGGATTATCAGTGCCCCTCTGCCCAGCCTCCAAGAACTTTACACCTCCAGAGTGAGGAAAAGGGCTAAGAAAGTCACTCTGGACCCCTCACACCCAGCTCACTCTCTCTTTGAGTTGTTGCCCTCTCGCCGGCGCTACAGAGCACCAAAACAGCCAGACACAAGAACAGTTTTTACCCCCAGGCCATATCCCACCTGAACAACACATAACACACCCCAGTACTGTACATCTGTAAATAACTCATCAAACCTTCATCTGTACATAGACCACATGCACAGTTCTATGGTCATTTTTCTTTTCTGTATATTTTAATTGTATTACTATTGTTATTTATAAATATTGTCTATTCTCTTCATTATTAGTGTTTTTCATTACCTTAATTATATGTTGTCTGCTCTAAGTTTGTTCTTTCTGTACTGGAAGCTCCTAACACCAAGACAAATTATTTATGTGTGCAAACACACTTGGCAATAAAGCTCTTTCTGATTCTGATGTCTGCTGAAAACTGCATTATGTAGCCTAAATTGCTACAATTCGAATAATGGCATTAAAATCTGAGAAATATAACAGGCTAGTAGTAGTTTGCATTCCTGAAAATTAATGTTTGCCGTTTAACTAAACGGTTGCCAAATATTGCTGAATTGTTTCATCATGTTTAGCCACTTATCTTACCTGTGGTGGATAAGGAGATACCCCCTGACAATGTAGAGCGCTTTGAGTGCTTAACAAAAGCTTTAAAGCGCTACATCAAAATTCTTGCTTTCATCTCTGGCTGTTCACAGTATTCTTAAATGTAGCCCATATATACACACACACACACACACACATATATATATATATATAAAATATATTTAAAAAACAATGTATGTGATATGCATGATAAACAGCAAAAAATCACATTGTCGTATCGACTGAATGGTACTATGCAACTTATACATCAGTGTAATTCACAACTGCTCTATATTAAAGGGTTACTCCACCCCAAAATGATTTTTTTGTCATTATTCACTTAGGCCGCATGTCGTTCCAACTCTATAAAAGCTTTGTTCGTCTTCGGAACACAATTTAAGATAGTTTAGATAAAAACCGGGAGGCTTGTGACTGTCCCATCGACTGCCAAGTAAATACCACTGTCGAGGTCCAGAAAAGTATGAAAAGCATCGCCAGGGAAGTCCATTTGCCATCAGTGGTTCAATCTGAATTTTATGAAAGTGACAATAATACTTTATTTACTTTAAAGTGTTTAAGTTGTAACATTTTCTTTGATTGTAACAAACATGAAGTGACAATAGTTACAGTGCGAGTTAAAACCGTAATGCTTATTAATAGATTTAAGACCGGAAGTCCTACGTTCTTTTGTTTTCCAACATTTCTAACTATTTTCTGATACGGTCCTAAAAGCTATGTGAATAGCCTCACTGAAATAAATAAATAAATTGCACAGAAAATTAAGACTTTGGATTGCTGTTATCTCTGCAATGCCTCCTAAAAGACCAGTGATTGTTACATAACAATTGCATTATGGGTGGAGGATGATGGATAACATGCATTTATATACAGACCACGTAGAGACGGCATTATCAACCAAACCAACGCATGATTACAGGAAAACAAACACTCTCCACCATGTGGTCAGAGCAATTTCTGGTATGAGAAAAGAAGAATGGAGGTTTGGAAGATGTGGTGTAAATATGAGGGGTTTTCATGTCTTCTCTATCCATCAGGAGTAATTAAAGTCCTCACTTCGGCTTTTTAAATAAACATTCCTTCCCCCACACAAAGAGTGAAGAAAGAGTGAGAAGAGAAGGGTAAGGGAAAAGGGGAGGGGGCATGAGGGAGGCACAGAGAAAGGCACTGCTATAACAGCCAGGCAGGACACATTCATATCTCAGTCTGCCTCACAGAGAGAGAGAGAGTGGACAGTACACAGCAAATCCGAACTAAAACCAACTACACTTTAGAGAACACAAGAAATGAGATCAACCATCAGATTAGTACGCAAGGAAAAATATTTTTAGAAATTCTAGAAGTTTTGAACAAGGAATTCCAAACAAATTCCAAAAAAACAAGGAGTGCATATTGTGTTCGTCAATTCAACAAAAAGACAAGGACTACTGGAGTCACACCACTGGGTGAGTGGAGGGCTTGATAAGGTGCATGTGAGACTGACCTATCAGAGTCTACAGCAGCGGAATGTTTGGAATTTACATTGATACATGTATCCACTTGATTATTCTTTTTACATTCATTCACATAACCGTTAGCTCAGCAATAACTGCAAGTGCGCTTCTGCGTAACCTAGTGTTGAATGATGCACATCTGTAAACTCTAACATGTAACATCTGATAAGAGACTGTTTACCTGTGAAACAAAATAATGTTGGATCAATTTAAATACCACATCAGGCAAAAGCATACATTGGTGAAAAAAACGTCAAACCAATTTACATGTGAAGTACTGAAGCCACATCAGACCTTCTAATGCACATGGAAAAGTAAACCTATTCCACCTTGAGCCAACAAAATATTTAAGGTTCTGTGTTTTGGATGAGTTTACGGTATAAATTGAGATAATTTCAGCTTTATACATCATAAAAATATTAGCATTTAGTTAATAGTACCAAAGTTTTGACTCAAAAGTTGTCTCAATTTTGTGATTCCCAGAAAAGTGGGTGGGTGGCGCAATCTGGTGTTATGCAGGTTTGGCATGGTGTGCTCGTGTTCACGTTTCCTGTGAAGGGTGATCTGGTGTTTGTTATACGTCGAGTCACCTGCTGTATAGCAAACAGAATACAAAGGCAGGAAGACAACACAACGGTCAGCAAGCACACAAACGTGTGCATGGCTCCCTCATCATGCATCACTGATGGCATATTCAGTATTTAGTGTTTAAGGGTCAGAGTGCGTGCGTGCGTGTGTGTGTGTGTGTGTGAGAGTCGTAGACCATCCTGTATCCATTTTTAGATGATCTGCGTATGGCAATGAGGCCACAGATGTATGGCGTGTAAACTATTTGTGTAGTTTGACCTCAGTCTATTGTTCTGAAGTGCTATCTGGATGTTCAGCCCAACCGTCTAAGTATTGAGGGGGGGTGTAGGGCATCTCTTTTCAGTGCTCCACACTTTACTGCAGCCGACAAGCTAAAAATCTAGCTTGAATCACAGGATGAGTAGAGAAAAAATGAAAACAAAATGAAGAAAATTAAGTCTCTTAAGGATCATAAATTATAAGATTCTGTTAGATTTTCATTTCTGTACTGTAAAAGTAGTATGCATTCATCATGGTAGCATTTGTTGTACCGCCATTAATTTATGTTAAAGGAATTTATTTTTGTAACAAGCATTGAGTCCTGACAGGATGGCTCTCATTACTGTTTTACATTAAACTTTGTGCAAATTTATGATAAATGTATATTACAAACTAATTAAAAAATAAAATATTTATTTTGTTATTTGGGTGAAATGTGACCTATGTTCTTGGTGAGGTTTACCCATAAAAGATTATAAAAAAATATATAATTGGAGGTAAAAGATGTAATCCCAAGAGGTGAGGGTTACTGCAATGTCAAGACCTCTCACTCTTCATCACTTGATCGTATCGCCTGTGCTGTTCCAAACACACTCAAATACCAATTAGTTTCCACCAGTTAGCTTTCAGATAACAATCGGTCTCTGATAAAAGACCTAATTAAAGATCACAAACCTAGCTTCCTGGCGATAAGTGATTTAACCTTGCTCTGAACTTTTTTGAAGCAGTAAACTGTCCAAACAAATATCAAAGTTGACTATGACCGCATCCACCACTGACAATATTTAATGTAACACTTTCCAGGGTTTTGAACAACTGCTGACAGGGATTGAGAGAGAAATATCCCAAGACAGTTTAGTGCAGCCACTGCTGTCAGCAAACACAGAGACTACATTAAGATTTTTCAGGATGATTCCAGCCGAGTTTGATCTCAGATTTTAAGAAGGTTGAGGTTAAAGACGGGGACTGAAAGCCCATCTATGGCCACTTTCAAATTCAATTAAAATTCACAGTTAAATCCAGGCTCTGCGATTTAATATTTAAAAGCATAACAAAAAATGGCTGTTTTTGAACCGCTGTCAACAATTTCCTGAGCTGCAACAATGTAGTTCAAGCCCACGGAAAATACAAAACCCATCAAGCACTTTCCTTTGTAATTTCCTTCATTTTCTATTATCATCAGATCAGGATGAGCATGAACGACACACTGGAGAAGGGGCTCATCACCAGGCCCTCGACCTCTCTGAAGAGCTCCCAACCAACAGCTATCATCACCACCATCATCACAATCACACCAGTCTCCAGCACACAAACTCCTTGGCCTCCACTGTGCCAGCCGGGACCCCAGTAGGTGGGTCTGAGTGGTTGTGCCGCCGCCTACTCTGCTGCGGGGCTGGGGAGGTGAAGGTCCGCTGGAGCTCCGGGCTCTCTGGACTGCTGGGCGTGTTCAGTGCTGGTGACAGCGCAGAACCTTGTGATCGCGGCCATCAACGCCTGTCTGGCTGGGTTGGTTTTCGGCCTCATCCTAACTCCTGCTATTGTCATGGTGGTGTTCGGCTTCATCTGTCATTCAACGGTAAGAACTGAAATGAAAATAAAAGTTTTCCAGGTTTTTCATTTTTAATGTGTAGAGGATTTTTAAGTAAGGTCCACGGGAGAAAAATAAAAGCCATTTAATTCCATGGTCAGAAGGTAGGAGACATTCATAAAATCATAAAAAAGTGGATTAAAGATTTATTTTTTATTTATTAAGATTAATATTTATTTAAAATATATCTGAAAAACACTGATAAAGTACATTAGTGCCTTAAAATTGACTCCAAAGTTTCTCTAAAGATCAAATATAATATGGGCCAGATTTACTAACAGCTTGCACCAGCGCAAACAGTCTTGGCATTAAAATAGTACTGTCAGGATTTACTTAAGACATGCAGTTAAACATTAGCGCTGAAAAGGTGTGGACAATTTTTTTCCACATGACCTTATTGAATATGCATTTGTAGGAGTTTCCCTTTCACGTGCAAAATTTATGGGTGGAGATTATTCAAATCGCAATGCGATTTACTAACGTTTGCGCTCATCAAAATTATTTAACACCAAAAAAAGCATGTCAGCAGGCAGCAATTTGCACTTGGTAGATTGCACTGGTAATTATGGAAATTATCTGGCTGGGTCTGTGTTCTTTATTGTGCGCATTGTTAATAAATCACATGCAGAATTTTCAACTCCCATCAGCGCTTTTATGTAATTGCACTCTAACGCTAATTTGCCCTATTTAGTAAATCTGGCCCTATATGTAATATCATGGGTGAAAAAGGTGACAAAGACACCTTTTACGTGACAAAGGTCACATTTAGATCTTGGAACAATAAAATCCACTGAAAAAACTGTCATTTATGCTTAAATCATAGGCCCATTGAAAATTGTGTCCCCGATACAAAGTGTTGCCGCTAAAGGAATTTCCTTTATAATCTGTGAAAAAGACCCAGAATAAAAGCTAATCATGATTCAGAGATATTCTTCAAGGGATTTATGGGAGTTTCTCTTTGATTCACCAAGTAATCTCTTAATCTCTGGCATTTCTCAGCAGTCTGAGTGCAGGAGTATTAGCAGGGGCACGTCAGGAGTTGGGAGGATGACATCAGATGAGGAGTGTTTTCAGGACAGAAGTGGATTACTGAAGTTTAAAAAAACGTTTTCTCACAAAGTTGTATAGCGACCGTCCTCGACATTCTTGCACTTTGACCCACAGAAGTATAGATCTACTGCTGTTCGATATAGATCTACTGCTGACCCTGCAAGTATATATCTACTGATCACCATATCAGCTCTGTTCATTTTCAACAAACGACTCACGTTCTACTACAGAATTAACAGACAAGTTTCTGTAAGATACAGACCTTTCATCTCACTATTACAGGCTCTTCGTCTCTTGCTAGGAGAAAACCGCTTAAATTATCTTCACGTAGCGCCCATGGGTCAGTAAGTTCAATGTGTAAATAAAGGCTGAATTCTTCTGACCTCTCCAATTACCAGACCTTTAGGATCCAAGATCAATGGCCACCCTGACCAATTAGTCCCCATGTGACACTAGATCACCTATGAAAGAGATAAATCCTTAAAGATTAACATTAAAGCAACAGACCACCATGGTATTCCATAGAGTAGTTTGTCATTTCATATAAGCAGTCAACTACTCTGTTTCGGTCAAGATACATAATAGGATAATATATAAACAAAGCATTAACTCCATTTAATTAATAAAAAGGACCAAATCTAAAAGACTGAAGTGATGAGTGTACATTTCTTCTGTTGGATCCTTTCTAAATATATGGTTAACATCAAGGCCACATACGTGCATCAGTTCCCTGAAACTACTCTGTTCAGCTCTAATCTTATCTGCACACACAACAGTTCTACAGACAGCTGGAATCCCTCATACTTTAGAGACATACCAATGAGAACTGGCTGATTTCTAGCTTTGAGAAGATTTACATATTATTGCATCACATCACCCTTTGAGGTTTTCTAAAAAAATGTACAGCACGAAATTTAAATGTGCCATAAAGAAAAGGTAAACATGGTCAAAAAACAGACAAATTTTAATGTTCTGACAATTTACTCACCCCTCAGGCCATCCAAGAAGTAGATGAGAATGTTTCTTCATTGGAACAGATTTGGATAAATTAAGCACTACATCACTTGCTCACCAATGGATCCTTTGCGGAGTCGTCAGAATGAGAGTCCAAACAGCTGATGAAAACATCACAATAAATACTACATTTCTAACCACTATGAAATTCATAAAATAAAACAGTTTGCATTTCACAGATGCAGCTGTCACAATTTAATGATAGGGTGATCTCTAATAAATGTCTGACTATAACTCTCCAAGAATGATCTTTTAGTTGTGATTTTACCAAGCATCTGTGAAGAAACCTGTCAAAGTGAGAAAGTGCAGCTCAAAATGCAGACAGGCTTTATCAGTTGTTTCCCTCCTACTCTGTTTACTCAGTCGCCTGTTCCATCTAGCTCACAGGGGTTTAGATGAAGAATGTGGGGGTTGTATGCCTTAATCCTTTCCATCCTGTGCAATACCACTTAACCAAAATAATTAAAAGGATGTATCATGTATATTTGACGTCTCTGTGCATATAAAATTATTGTAGCTTTAGGCAGGCTGATGCAGAATCTATATTTTGGTACTGATCAGACACAGAAATGCTCAGAGGGGGAAAAAAAGCCTTTACAAGTTTATCATATATACTTCAAACAATGTCAACTGTACTTCTAATATTAAATGTTTGCACATTTTAGCGATACTTTCCCAAGGACATTTTTACAAAGCATATGTGATATATTGAGGTTTTAGTGAATCATACCAACAGTGGTCCTCTGATAAAAAAAAGTAAATAAATAATAATAATAATAATTAGAAAGAAAAAACACTACCTTGGAAGTAACAAATTATCAACTCACAGAAAAAACAACAAGCATATGCTGTTGGTAGACATTCTTGTCCAGTGTGTCTGTTCTTTGTCTGTCCACACCTCGATGGCGTTCCTCCTGGGACACTATTTCTCTTTGACCATCCTCGGCAATGCCAACATGCATTCCACCACTCATCCTTGACCCACACAGGTCCACACCAGTCAAATGTCTTTCTTTTCAGGTGCGCCCACAGGGTGTATCTCCATACTGTTCGGATCTACTGACTGACGGTGGCTGTGTGGCTCTGCTGGTCGTGGGTTTCTTGCTAGTGACTCCACTCCTGGTTCTGGCCTTGGCTGCATACTGCCGGCTTGCCCGTCACCTTCAGCTGGGTCTGTGTTTTATTCCGTACAGCCGTGCAGTCTACAAGAACCTTCCAGCTACCCAGCACCGTGGCATGACGGCGGGCTGCTGTGGACAGCGATCTGGGAAAGGAGAAGGGAAGGGGAAGGTGTGGGTGTAAAGGGAAAGGGCTACACTTCTGTTGTACTAGAGATATAAAATGTTGTGAAAGAACACACTACACATTATAGAGCAAAACATCCCCTCATTAAATATTTTAATCCTATTTACCGATTTACATTTTTTATTATAGCCAAATACACCATGCTCATCAATTTCTGCTGCCTATATATTTCATGCAACTGTTATAGCACAATCAATTTTAATTAGTCAATTTCAGTACTTTATAATCAAATTAAAATATCCAAAAGTGATGATTATGTACTCTTTGTATAATACTATTTGTCTTATAGTCACCACGTTTTTCTTAAGACATTGTCAAAAATATTTCTATTTTTTTTGTATAACATGTACAGTGTTGTGTATTTCCCTTTTCTTTAAATGTTAGGCCTATATACAAATCATTAAATACTGTAATTCCACAGAACTGATGGGCTGCTCTCCTAATTTTGCACAAGATTTATTCAAACAAAATAAACTTTACTCATAAGACCCGATTCAGAGGTTAGTTGTTTCTCATGGGGATATGTACATACCACCACAGCTAGTCGGAGCTGTTAACAAAAAGAGGACAGACAAGCAGATAAAACTTTAAATGGGTCATTATTATGGGGAATTGGATTATCAGGGATTATCCCTGATATCAGTATAAATTATCATTATTAGGCATTATCAGGGAGAAGTCGTAGCCTAATGGTTAGAGTCGGACTCGTAATCGAAAGGTTACAAGTTCGAATCTCTGGCCGGCAGGAATTGTAGGTGGGGGGAGTGAATGTACAGCGCTCTCTCCACCCTCAATACCATGACGAGGTGCCCTTGAGCAAGAAAAAACCCCAATTGCTCCACGGGCGCCGCAGCATAAATGGCTGCCCACTGCTCCGGGTGTGTGTGTGTGTGTGTGTGTGTGTGTGTGTGTGTGTGTGTGCCTTGGATGGGTTAAATCCAGAGCACAAATTCCAAGTATGAGTCACCATAATTGGTCGTATGTCACATCACTTTTGTCACTATTATGCAGCAATACACTTTTTAAAATTATGTAGCCTATTATATAGGGCCACAAATTCATACATAAAAATATAAACCTATCAGATTTATGTTTAACTTATCTAAGAGGTTGCATTAACTTATTTCTGCTAATCCCCACATTTTTATTACATCCATTGTTTTGAGAGATAAAATTCAAGACAGAAAACCATTTCAACTATACGTCTATTTTAAACCGATTTTAATGATCGAATAATAAATAGGCTATTATTTATATATATTCGTATTATTCCAAGCATATGACATTTTATTTACAGCAGACAATCATGTGACTTGTCACGTGAGCAGCGCGTGTTCCCAGGTTCATAGGATCACAGAACTCGTGTCTCCACTGTTAATAAATCCATTCTGAATCCATGAGTTTTATCACTGAAGAACCAGATGAGAAACAATTACCGTCCGAATAGGGCTAAAGACAAAAAAGCCAGGGTGTCAATAGATAGGCTGCTACAAAAGTTATGTCAGTGTCGACATTAAGGACAGACACAACCAAGCTACTTAACTACAATTTATGGAAAGCAAGTAATCATTCCAGATTTCAAAGATAATATGGTATACGATTTAAAACATTTTCAAAATGATATACTTCTACAGAAAAAAACAGCTTGCGATTAGAAGACAAAAAAGCATATAGCCCCCTCTAGTGTTAGAAACACTGATCTATATAATAATGCAAGCTGTTTAGAAAGTCCTAAACAAGAATTTGTAGAAACCGAAACTTCTACTACTACTATTAATAATAATAATAATAATAATAAGTATTATTATTATAGTGGCAAAATTACATACTAATAATTCTAATGTGCTTTTAGCTTAAATTAATCTTCACAATGACATATAAAAGGTTAACACGTTACTTATATTACCTATGCTTTGAGAAAAAATATAAAAACACCTATAACCGAAAACAATAGAATACTCTTAAAGGGACTTTGCTATAACAATGGGCCTCATTTACGAAAAGAAAGTAAGACAGAAAAGTGGGCGTACAGTCGTTTCAACGTGAAACTTGGAGTTTATAAATATGGACGTGAATGGTGGCTACGCTCAAATCTCACGTCTGATCTCAGCTTGTGTACGAAAGTTATTTTAGCCTGAACTTGCGCGCAGCATATAAATATAGTGGAGAATTGTTAACATAATTTTGTTCATTTAGGTTATTTTCCTCACCGACAACCGAAGCTCATTAGTCGATCACTGACCAGCAGTGTGCAAGTTACTTCCAAACTGCAATACATTATAGATTACTTGTTACTGTTATTATTAAGTAATGAATTACCTTACAATATTACGGTCTCAGAATTGTAATGCGTTGCATGACTCCTGTATTACTTTTGAGTTACTTTCACCAAAATAACTACAGAAGTAGAACTTAACATTATAAAATGACAACATTTATGCTACTAGAGCCTTGCACTGGCCTCAAATTTAGGCCCTAGCCCGGCCTGTGTTTGACAGTTTATCGTTTCTCCCAAAACGACTCATTTTTCAGCTATTCAAATTGTTCAGTTTAGTATTTAATGGCAAAGTGTTTATATTTTGTTTTGTTTTTTAATTTAATTTAGAAAAATGTTTAGAGCATTTTTTGTTCATTGAATGAGTTTTTTCTTAAAGTAATAACAAAGCAGCCAGCGGCTGCCTGAGCTGATCATAGCTTATGGTTGATCAATTTAGCCTTCTCAAATCATCATGACTTGCCTAAAATAAAATCTATAGATATACTAAAACAGTTCAAGCATATAACAATGTTTAAACATTAAACCTAGATACATGTACGCAGCATCCAATAGTTTGTTGAGAGTGGAAGCTAAAGCGCAGGACATGGAGGCACTAGCATAATCAATTGCTATTTTTTCGATGGAAATAACTTACGCCGTAATTTTTCTAGTTATTCTCAGCTCATTTGTTTGTCATAGCTTCAAAATAACCTTGTACAGCCGTCACACACTATTGGATATCAAACTTCACAACACAAACACTGATGTGGATACAACACTAGATCTTCATCTACTACCGCCCGAATTACTCCAGTCCCCGGGCTTGAGTGAACCAGTTAATCTGACAGGAAGTGCCCGTTGTCGGCGCTACGAACGTAAACAAAGACGGAGCGGGCTGCTTTTTACGGATACTTGGCTCATTTGCACCATTCCAAATAGTGTGATTGATCAAGAGGGGCGCAATATCTACAGGGCTGATAATGACGCAACTTTAGCTTACTAACATCCGCACATATTCTTTTCTTAACAGTTTTAGGGGTTGCACCGTTCCGGAAGTACTGCAATACCGGGTCGATGCGTGGAGTGGACGGAGCAAGCCCCTATTCCATCTCCCTGCTCCAAAAATCAATTTAATATATGGTGCCCGGGTAGGGCACGTATCAGATATTAAACTGATAAGAACAGATTTTTCTTTCGAAAAAGTTTTATTGTCACCATTTTCACCATTGAGAACATTCTCACACATATTTTTCCATTTTCAGGCACACATTTTAAAACAAGCAGTAATCAATACACATGGTTTAAAAGAAAAGTACAAACTTTGCTAAAAACAAGCAATTAAAATTGTGTTTGTCTTGTTTTTTTTTAAAAGTCCATTTGTGTGTGTGTGTTAAAAGATGTGAGCATCTCAAAATTAAATACAATTTAAAATAAGCATCTCATTTTTTATTACCAATAAAAAAACAATTTCATTTGGTAAAACACATTAAAAACCCCAATTAAGAGTCTTTAAAAGTCATCTGTTGTGCAAAACCGGGGGTGAGTCCGTATCAATCAGTCTTCACCCCACTTTCCAGAACAGGCACGCGAGCTGCCACTTTAAAGGGCTCAGCGGAGATCCCCTCTCCTCCGGCCCGCTGGCCCGCTGTTCCCGTAGCCAGAGTGGTGAGGGTGCATCTACGGGCGGCCAGGAGCGGTGGCGGCCAGGACCCTTCCCGTGCGACCCCGGCCCCCCCGTCCGAATATCGCCGTCCGGTACCCCTGCAGCATTGATGTTACCTTTAGCTCGCATGCATGGAGGGGTACCGTAACGCGCTTCCCCACCAGCAGGTTTCTGGTGGCCCAGATGGCATCCTTGATAACGTTGAGGGTGAGCCAGAGCGAGGTGAATTCCTGTGCTGTCAACTCCTTCAAGCTCCGGCCCACCCCAAGGACGGCGAGCTGGTACCCTATCTGGGCCCCACCCGCTGGTAGGCACGGGAAAAACAGGGGGCCGGTCTTGGCCCACAGGTCCCGCGCAGCGCCGCACTCCCAGAGCAGGTGGTGGACGGTCTCCGGGGAATTGCATCCGGCCCGTGGACAGACGGGGTTTTTGGCCATGCCTCTGGAGTGCATAACCGCCCTGACCGGGAGGATCTCATGAGCCACCATCCACGATAGGTCCTTGTGCCTGTTCTGGAGAGCGGGGTGAGAAGCGTTCCTCCAAACCTGTTTGGCCTCACATAGTGTGAGGCCTGGAACTGGACTCACCGGTTCCCGGTCCTGCACAAGAGAGACAAGATGCTTGTGGTTAGTTAAAATGGTGACATCTTCTTTCTCTAAAAGGTATTTCTTTAAAAACTTTTTAATAAAGCAATGCTCTTTGGGCAAATTAAAAGACACTGGGGTTTTCAGGTCAACTGGTAAAATCTTTAAAGTTCTTAGGTAAGACCCCATCCAAAATCGCGCCATTGCCGCCGTTTTATTTTCTTTGGATGGGGTCGTGGCGTAGTTGATGTGCAGGGCGGTGAAACGGCTGCCTAAAAACAGGTGGGGGTCTGGGAGGCCTTTTCCACCGTTCTCCGGCCTTTTCTTCACAATCTCTCTTTTCAGTCGCTCCCACTTAGACCCCCACAGGAAGTAAAACACCACCCTCTCCAGTTTCGCCAGGAATCGCCGCGGAGGGCTAAAAACAGAACAGACAAGTAAAACCAGAGGTAAAATCACCGATTTAAAATTAAAACCTTGCCCTCAAAAGTCATCTGTCTTAGTCCCCAAAACCCCAGTCTTTGCCTGACTTTCCTAACAGGTCAGTCCAGTTCTCCTGTCCACCGCCCTCTTTATCAAATTTGACCCCTAAAATCTTAAAATCTGTCTCTTTAAAATCCACGTCCAGTCCACCTGTGTCCATTCCCTCCCACGGCCCGAAGAGCTGGGCCTCGGACTTGCTTCTGTTGAGCTTAGCACCCGAGGCCCGACCGTACCAGTCAGTCAAGTCCATTGCTCTTCGTATTGATAAAAGGTCCGTAGCTAAAAGGGTTACATCGTCCATGTATAAAACACAAGTGGCTGTCAGTCCACCCGTCCCAGGAACCTGAAGTCCTTTGATCCATTTGTCCCTTCTCAAGATCTGTGCCAGTGGCTCAATACAAGCCACGTACAGAAGAGGAGATAACGGACACCCCTGACGGACACCGCTGTGGATATTCACAGCCTTGGATAAATGCCCATTTACTCGGATTTTGCTGACTAGTCCCTTGTACAGCAGTCCCACCCAGGCTATAAACCTCTTTGGAAATCCCATTTTTTCCAGTACCTGAAAAAGATACTGGTGCGAGATTTGGTCAAATGCTTTTTCAAAATCTAAATTTAGGACTACTAGCCGAATATTTCTGTCTCTCGCATAACAGATGGTGTCTCTGATCAGCACTAGGCTGTCTGTTATCTTTCTTCCGGGCACAGCACAAGCTTGATCCGGGTGGATCACGTCCTCTAAAACAGTCGACATACGTGTCGCTAAAATCTTACTAAAAAGTTTACAATCAAAATTTAAAAGAGTTATGGGTCTCCAGTTTTTCAAGTCAGTCCGGTCACCTTTTTTGTGAAGTAAAGAAACTATCCCTGTTCTAAAACTGTCTGGAAGTCTGTCGAGGGTCTCAAACTCTTTAAAAACTGTCAAAAGCTCACGTCCTAAAATGTCCCAAAATGTTAGATAAAACTCTAGGGGAAGTCCATCCACTCCTGGGGACTTCCCCTTCTTAAAACCTTTAAGAGCTTTCTGGATTTCTAAAATGTTAAAATCTTGGGATAAAATCTCATTTTGACAGTTAACCCTTGTCTCTATAAAATTTAAAACTTCCTTTACAGTGTCAATATGTATATCTTTAAAACTGTATAACCCCTCATAAAATTTTTCCACACCTTCTAAAATCTCTTTTGTTGTGTTAACCTCCCTACCCCCTGTTTTTACACTGGTTAACCCCCCACCTCTTGTAATTATCTTCTTAAAAAAATATCTTGTACACTTTTCCCCTTCTTCTATTTCTCTCTCTCTACTTCTTAAAAGGACCCCTTTACTTTCTATATTGGCTAAAACTGACATTTCTTTTTTAACCTCTTGAATTTCGTTGTTAAAATCAAAACCCTTATTTAAAAGAATAAAATACCTTTGTAGTCTTTTTTGCAGCCCCATCATGCATCGCTTTTCCCTATTCTTCTTTTCTCTCCCTACCTTCATAAAAAACTGTCTCGTCCGGTCCTTTACCATCTCCCACCACTGTGCACGTGAATCATATAAGTCTTGGAGGGTCTGCCATTGGCTGAACTGCTCCCTATACTCTCCGACTGCATCCTCATCCTGCAAGAGGGAGCAGTTCAGCCTCCACAGCCCTCCACCCACCGTCACACCCGTGGGCAGTGAAAGGGTGCAAGACAGCATCATGTGGTCAGAAAAAAAGGCGGGGGTCAATGTAGCATCGGTTGGCGGGCAGTCACGTGTAAAAACATAGTCGATACGAGAGGCTCTGGTGCCATCACCACTGAACCAGGTGTAGCCCTCCTCTCTTTGATGCATTGCTTTAAAACAGTCAACTAATTTAAAGTCTCTAACTAAACCCTGCAATAAAACCGATGTCTTGTCAACTTTAAAATCCTCCCCTACCCTCTTCCTGTCCTTTTTTGATACAACACAGTTAAAATCCCCTGCCACCACTAGAGGAGCCCTACCTAGCATGTGGGGCTGCAAATCTTCTAAAAGCTCATACCTTTCCTTTTTTTCTGTAAAACCATACACATTAAGAATGTTAAAGTCCTTCCCTAAAAAAGTCAGATTTGCTAAAAGTGCCCGCCCATCCCTCACCACAGTGCTGCCCTTCACCAAGATATTAGGGTTATTTATTAAAATGGCAACACCGTCATTTTTGTTAAAATTGGACCCACTCCAGATGGAAAGCCGTGGGGTCCAAAGCTCCTCCCATTCCCTGTAATTCAATAAAAAAGGCAGACCACATTCTTGCAATAAAAACACATCTGACTTAAAAGATTTTAAAAAGGCTAAAACGCTCTGTGCTCTAATTTTGCTCTTCACACTTCTCACATTTAGAGTAGAGATGGTGAGAGCCATGAGCAGTATGGTTAAAAAGGTATAAAGCATTTTAAAACAGAAGACAATAAAAGACTACAAAAATATAATTAAAATCACGTTGTATCTTGTTGCACTTGCCTTTCCTTTCCCCCAGAAAGACTGGGATCAGGGAGGCAAGTGCTCGATGCCTCAGGTGCCACAGAGAGAGCCTCTTGCGGCTCCTTTGGTGACGATGTTAATGTGCAAAACGAAACCTCATTTGGGGACTTTAGGGCCATATTCGCTCTAGATCTTCCAGATCGGAACTATCTAGGCGATGTGCTGCCTAGCTTTCTTCTCCTCTGTTTCAAGCAGAGGAGATCCCCATAGTCTTTTTGCACCTGAGCATTTGGGAGTGAACACTCTGTTTCACTCCCACTAGATTCACGGAACCCGTCCGAAACCGTCTCTAGGGAGGACAATGTTTCTTCCCCACTCTCCTCTCCTTCCATGACCTTTTCCTGTTCACTTAAAACATTTGACTCCGCCCCTGTGGCCGCCCCACTTCCTTCCTCCTGCCCAATCCTTGAGGTTGGCAGGGATTTTGAATTTCCCGCCAAAACCTCAAGGACCGCCTCCTCCTCCCTTTGTTCCTCTGTTTGCTGTGGTTGTGGGGCGGCCATTTTGTTGCCTTTAAGCTTGTTGGCAAAGCTTTTTGGGCAATCTCTGTAGAGATGATTTAATTCCCCACAAAGATTACACCGCCTGCCATTGGTGCACTCTTCAAAAATGTGACCAATTTCTTTGCATTTCCCACATACAACTTCCTGGCACGCTTCAACTAGATGTCCAAACTTGCCACACTTCCTACACAGTTTGGGCATTCCCTGGTAGTGAATGTAGCCTCTGTTTTCTCCCAACACAATCATGGAAGGCAGATGTCTCAGGCCCTGGTAGCCCCCAGCGTCTTCCCATTGTTTGATGGGAATTCGCCAGGAGCAAGTCCAAATGCCATCCTCATCTAACACTTTGACTGGCTGGCCTCGAACAGTGCAAAATCTCCCCAGCCATACACAGATATCTTCTCCAGTTACTGTTTCATTGAACATCCTGACAATCACAGTTTTAAATGTGTTGTCAGTCAGTTTTTCCACAGTAAACATGGAGAACTGGGCTTTGAACCTCTCAAACCTTTGCCAAAAATCATTCAAATGGGAAGCAGCTCTAAAGCTAACATCAAAACCTTTGTTCAGGGGCAGAGTCACAATACAATTTAAATCTTCCGGTTTAAAATGTAAGGTCTGCTGGATAAGCTTTCTCGAAAAGTCCATTCGGGACATACCCAGTAGCTTTCCCTCGACCTCCTTGAATAAAAAACGCACGCTGTGGTGCCTCCTCACGCCAGCACGAGCAGCCGACATGGTGGAGGCACCACCCGCACGCAGCGGCTAAAACCAAACAATAAATTACTACAATAAATAAGTTAAAACCTGACAATAAATAAGTTGAAACCTTCTTACCTTAAAAAAGAGTAGAGTCTCCGCAGAGCGAATCGTCTCCAATAAAAGCCGCTTTTCGTTTACTTCCTGAAGGATGAGGGCACCGTATGACAAGCAACACACGGGCCCAAAAGGTCCTACAAGAGGCGATCGCTGGCTCTACCTTCGGACCAGACCACTTGATCTTAGCCAAAAGGCCGAGAAGCGATACCCACAAATGGTCAAAAGCAGGAACCAAATTCTTTGAGACAGTAAATATGACGACGGCGAGTATTTTATTATCGTTTCTTTTTAACCTAAAAGCTTCTTGTACATAATGTTATCATGACTACACACTCATATCACCACTTGATAATATAATTTAGTTTAAACAAATCAGTACTTTCTTTTACAAAGGCTGACAGGCGGAGCGTGTATTACAATGAGGTACTTGTTCGCCAATCAGAAACATGGATGCAATTCCAGGACTATAATAAAATGAAGCTGTTGTCATCATAAAAAGCTTTAAACAGAGATGTAAATTAAGTCACTTGGGACATGACAGCATAGATAAAAATCACGGGATTTGCTAAATTAAAGTGAAATATTGCCTTCAAACACGGAAAGGGTCTGCCCCGTCTTCCAAACATCTCAACGATGACGCGGGTAAAAAACAAAGTAAGAAAGATACTTACAGGGGAACTAACTTTATACAAAACAACGCTATGACTAAATAAGTACATGCATCGTGCTTTTTTATTATGATAAACCACCTATAAGAACATGCAGTGCCTCCTTCCTAAACGTTTTTAACACTTTAATAAACTTTGCAAACATTTAATCTTAAATGTACAACATGCACGCACAGCCACTTTTGTATCTTCCAGTCTTGGACACTAGCTGTCCAAGTTTACGACGCACAACTAGCGAAAATGTTAGTTTTCGAAAACGCACAAAAGCCTAATTATTAGGCTACTCATCTTCATGCTACGTATATTACTGAATTTGTTAAGTCAGTTAACGCAACAGTTAAAACAACACCTCAATGTTATAAACTCGTTATGTATATATTAAAACGTTTTGTGAGTTCAAACAACTTCATGTTAATTGGATGGCGTTACCTGAATTTGAACTAACGTTAGCAACATCGAAAAATATTCGAGTGAGAACAAACCGTCGACATCTTCGACACAACTTATGAAATAGAATTTAACCTTGGGTTAATGTTACACAAAACCTGTTTTAAATGACTTACCTTGCTTCGAACCCGAGCAGTTTTAACACTTGTCACGCTCATCGACACAAATCCTCACGCAAACTCGAAACAAACTCACGTGCGCCCCTTAAAGTGTCAGTTCACCCCAAAATGAAAACGATCCTGTTATTTACTCACCCTCAAGCAATCCTTAGTGTATATGACTTCCTTCTTTCAGATGAATCCAATCGGAGTTATATTTAAAATGGTCCTCCTGGCTCTTCTAAGCTCCATCATTGCAGTCAACCGGTGTTTCTGTTACACAGTCCAAAACACGCAAACTAAAGTTAATTTAAGTGAATAAAGGGCTCCTGTAGCGAATCCATGCGTTTTTTGTAAGAAAAATATCCATATTTCAAACGTAATAAACACACCTCTCTCACTTGATCTAACCAAAGAGTATAGAAGACCAAGAGGCGAAATTCTGATGCTTTTTGGGTAACAGCCAGTAGAAGCGCTTCGGTAGCGCGGCCGCCATTTTGGACTGAATATTGAATATATGAATATCGTTACAGATATACAGAAATAGACAGAATAACAACGAAAGAGAAGTCAAAGTAGAATACAAAACGCACATGTTGGGCAATCCACCGCGAAAACTATCAACGTGACAGTAAACATCTTTCATTTGCACTGTTTTCTCAAAAGACAATGACAGGTAATTATTCACAAAAGTATAAAAATATTGTGTGTTTTGAAGTGGGACCTAGCGCTGTCTTATGCACCTGCTAACTCTAACATAAATCATTTTAGGAACTGCAGGTCCTATCCACATAAACCATAATAATGATTTATATGGTTATGCCACTAAGGTAGAATGAGCTTATGCAACTTTACTTATTACTTACAATATTATTATTTACTATTAACGTTACCCACTAGGTCTGAACTGTATATTGTTTTACACAGAGAGCAAATTTGTAATCCCCTGGAACACACTACAAACATGATGATCTATATATAGATCATGATGCATTGCTGTGTTTGTCATAATTAAATGATTAAACAATTTTGGAGAAAGTGACTGTGTGTTTTAATTTTTTTACATAAAAAAAGATGTGTTTGTTTACAGTCTTCTTTTAACGGGCATTAATATAAGACAATACTTCAAAAACAGTTTACATATTCACAGCTTTTATATTCTGGTTATCAGTGTTGTGGAAAGTTACTTTTAAAATGCATTACAATATTGCGTTACTCCCTAAAAAAGTAACTAATTACGTTACTTAGTTACTTTTATGGAAAGTAATGCCTTACATTACTTGTGCGTTACTTTCGCGTTACTTTTTAAATATGAGCAGGGCTTATATTATTAGAAGTTATATTTATAGCAAATGTAAAAATTATGCTTCGTATTTTTATACAGCAGATTCAACAAGGATATTTACATCACACTCTCTTTTCTCCTATTTAGTCTTGTTTTGGTGTATAAATCTTTTTAGTTTGTAAGAAGAATTCAATAGTGATTCATACTCTAAATTCATGAAAACTTATATTAATCACATCCTTCATGACTACATTTTCCTGGATTTTGGGTGTGAATCATTATTAAAATTATATTTTTTTAAACAAAATGTCACTGTCTCACATAATATCAATCTAGTTATCAAGGCCACAATCTAATCTTTATTCCACTTGATTTTGTGCCTCTATTTAAAGCCTGATTAGGAATATATGGTTATGAAACTTTATGACTTATAATTTTGAGCATCAAAATAGATCATTCATTTGTTTAAATGATCATCATTATGTATCATACAGTGCACCATGGTCAAAGAACAGATGAGAGCGAGAAACATCAGTGTAGGTTACAACATTTTTCTTAAGTCTCTGATATGGTGGTGAACGTTATTTCATTCATTGCCAGAGAATGACCGTTTTAAAACATAAAAGGTAACAAGAGTCTAACAATAAATAATTGAAATGGTTGTTGGTTCACATGTCTATATCTGCACTACTATTGGAAATCAGTGTAGACATAATCATCCAGGTGTTCTGGGATTCTTGGTACATTGGAAACATGAAAAAAACAATGACAATTTCAACAAAATGTTTTTCTTCAGCAATGTATCTGATAGTTTACAACCAAACAGTATAAAGAATGTTGAACAGAGTAAGTTGAGACATGAATCATCACACCCTATACAAAAATATGTCCACAAATACATTAATTTAGGTTTATTTCATATGTAGCAGGCAGTAATGTTTTCAAAAAATAATAAAACACAGTTTTGCGAACAACAAATGAACAGCACAACGAACTGATAACAATTAATACCACTAGCTGAGGTTTGCAGTGATTTATCTTAACATTACACAAAGAATGCCTGCTATCATTCAGTCAGGGACGACTGCACAAAACACAATGAAATGCAACACTGTAAATATATTTACCTTTTAAATATTCAATTAAACCTGCTGTGATACAAGGAGCATTAACTGAAATTCTCAGTTCCACGAGCATGTACGGGAAACTCATTAATGTTCATGTATGCTCTGCCCACTGAAACCAACAATCTAGTAACACCGGAAAGTTTCTTGTGAATGCACATACAACAGATAACCTTTTTTTTCAAAAAGATGCATTGATTCGCTACAGGAGGCCTTTATTCACACCCCAGACAGAGCCATGATGCGTGTTTTAATATGATGGATGGATGCAGTTTATTGGACTTGTTTTGGACTGATGAAGAGAAACACCCATCCATTGCCATGATAAAACTTGGGAGAGCCAGGATCATTTTTAATATAACTCCGATGGCATTGTCGTAGCAAAACGAGCAAAGGATGGATTTCTTCAATGTAGTCAATGAGGCTCAAGAAAACAGGAGTTCCAGATGTCAAAATTAGACTTTATTATCAGAATAACAAAGCCGAGATGGCAGGCCCGCAACATCTGAATCTTTGTCTGTCCGCTCACCCTTTATACCTGTGGCACTGCCCAAACATGGGAGTTCCTGTTTTTAATTGGCTATGCTTGTCTGACTTGCCACCAATGATTTATTACCACACTTGGTCATTTTTAATTGTGGCGAGCATTTTATCAGTCCTTTTTTAAAAAGATAACCAGCTCCCTTCTAAACACCAAGTTAGTTCTCTCCCTTCAACCAAGGACCTTGACAGTGTCAAGAAGACATACATCAAAAGAAGACATACATCAAAACTGCTCACAGATGTTTGTCATATTCTGGGACGCCAGCCAAAGTTCATAGGGTTATTCAAGTTCACTGATACACTCCAGTACTGCCCAATAGACTGGAATACTTTCAACATATTGATCAGATTGTAGGTTACATTCTGTGAACATACATCATATTTTAAGTAAAATAACAACATATTGAGTAAATAACATACTATAAAGCAAAATAACACAATATATTCCCCCCTCTGAGACTTTACGAAGTCTCACCACTAATAACCCTTGCCCAGAGTGCAACATCACAAGTCCACCCATCCTTTTATCCTTCTATGAACCAATAAAGGTCCTCCATCATATTTTCTCTTAACAAATGGCTTTTTCATGTTGCTGCACTCCAGAGGAAGCCAGATCCAAACATCTCCTCTCACTATTGACTAGAGAAGAGTAAAAGAATCTACTTCCCTACCTATACATTCTTGGGGGTCCACAATCACTCAAAACAAATCAGCAATGTGTTTTAAAGCATGTGCATGTCTTTTAGCCTTGCCCATGGTTGTCATGGTTATGTAGAGTACATGAATGATTAGTCAAATGATTATACTTATCAAATATCAAAATTAGAAAAAACAAAGTAATATAATGCAATATATTATGCACTGGTCTATCCCATGCTGCCAGAGGAACTCCAAACATTTCCGGTAGCTTGGAGCGCTATCTGGTGATGTTGTCCTTTGTAGCCAGAGGAGCTCTTAGGCAGCTTCAATGCCCTTCAGCTCTATCTGGTGTTGGAGTAGATGGTGGGTTTTTAAACCTCCAGTTGAATCTACTCATGCTGCTAAGCACTGAGATGCTCGCTGATCCTTTCTTCTTTTCATATTTTCCAGTGATAATTCTCCAGTGTTAAAAGAAACAAACTACACACTGATAATGAAGGTTAAATGATGAATACTTGCAAATAAGTAATAAACATACAATATTTTCTTATCGTCCCCTTTTCTGGTTGCATTGCCTCGTAACACGGACACTGACCTGCTTAAAACCTTCAGCGTTTCCTTTCTTTCCAAAAATAATTACATTTCACATTTGATTTATGTAGGAGATTAAAATGCTACTTTAGAAATAAATGATTTCAGAATAAATGATTCAAAGATAAAGATTTCAAAACAAATGACTTCAGGAAGGGGCATATGCCAAAATAAAATACATAAAGCCATCTAACTTCCTTCCTACTCTATCCAAATATTCTAATGTTACTACATAATATGAAAATAAAATACAATGAAGATACTAACTCCCTTTCTATCAAAAATGACAATACAAGGTAAAAATAATAAATGAAAATAAAAGGCACCCCTTCCCTACCACTCAGAGAATGTTTTACACAAATTCATCCAGTTCATCCAGTCCAGGTCCCACTGTATACGTGTTGGTGCATCCAACATCCATTCCAGTTGGTCTCACTGATACATTAATCATCTGTTTGGCTGCAGCACTGGCCAGCATTGATCTGATGAAAGGCACAATACAACAGAACAACAAAAGAAACATAACAACAACAATGCCAATTATAATGCCCACTTTTGTTAACCATTGTCCCCAAGACCCAAAAAGTGAATTAAACCAATCCCAGGTATGCATGTCTGCTCCAGCATTCTTGGTCACCTCTTCTCTCAGGTTTTTCAGTTTCCCCATTGCTTTGGTGAATGATCCATCTGGGGCTGTATTGTTTGGAATATAAGTACAACAGTCAGAACCAAACATTACACATACTCCTCCTTTTCAGCCAGGAGCCAATTTAGAGCTTGTCTGTTTTGCCATGTCATTTTGCTAGTGGGACCCAACTGCTTTCCCAAAGCATCTAAAGCATCATCAGTATAATTTATGAATCTCTGCTGATTATAGTAGATGTAATTAATCCATTCTAAGTTTTTATTTGGGGTTATCCATATCCATATAGACTCAAATCCAGACTTTATCTCATTTCTAGCTTTATATTCCTCTGGGATTCCTCTTGGTTGGCCTATGATATCTAAGGATACATTTGGATCTTTTTCATATGCTCTTTTAGCTCTACGTCTCTTTGGCTGAGGCTGCTTAACTTCATCTAGATCTCCTTCAATCAACGTTATCTCTTGTAGCATTCTTACTCTTGTACACATGCCTTTCCAGTCTTTTGGCAATGTTGCCCTTAGTCTTTTTCCCCCACATACCCAATAGTAGTCTGCCACTGCTTCTAATTGATCTTCCATTGTTCTAATTAGAGGAAAACTAATAGTTGCTTTTGGGCAATTGTCTTTAATTTGTATGATTGACATGTTTGTCGATATAGTAGCTGTTGCATATATCAGACTAAATGATTTGAGCACTCTTGAGTCATAGTACATGTTTTGATTCAGGTGCCAAATTATAACACAATTCCCTTTAAATTTCCCCATGTCATGTTTTCCTTCTGATTTGTTAAAACACTCAAATTCCAATGTGCGATCAATTACGTAGGCTACAGGGGTTTCTCTCTTTGTGGCTTCAATTCTTATGTCCATTCGCTTACATTCATCCCCCCACCCTTGCTGTCTGTAGAATCGGTGGAAATTCTTGTTCCCAAGCATAGTTAAACATTCTGCTGGACAATAGGGGTATACCTTTCCAGTCATATTGTTACAATACTGTGAGTAAAATCTACCACAGTGCATGTAATCATATGGGTTTGGCACAACTACAAGTTTCTTAAGAGGGGATGGAGAACAAAGCACACAACTAAACATTCCAGCTTCTTTTGCAGTATATTCTGCCCATTTAAACCAATCATTGTGATGTGCTGCATCTAACAGCCCTTTTTTTTGTAAGTAGGATTCCATGTCATAGATTAGGGTATCAGTCTCATCATCATATGTCCATCCTGCTGACCTCTTTCTGACATGTATGTTTGCATAAATACCTGGTGTTTGATCAGTCACATTAATGGAATAGATCAGCAATGGTGTCTGGATCAAGTGTGAGGAATTCCTCAGGTTGATATCTGGACTGGACACTAGTTGAGGGTCTTGGTTCAGGGGACCCTGTGGGTTGCCCCGAGTCTTGGGCAATCGTCGCATCAGGTATATCAGCACTAGGACCAGGATCAGTGTCTCCCTGATCGTCCTGTTCTGTTTCTGCAGGCAGTATTTCATCTTCAGCGTGTTCTGTTTCCCTTGATAGGTGAATGCAAACAGTGGTTGGCTTTCCTCAGCTAGGGGAACACTGAAAAAAGCTGAGCAGAGATCAATCACAGTAAAATAATTAGCAGCAGATGGAACATTAGTTAGCAACGTATGCGGGTTTGGTACTTCAGCAGGTCAATCTTCCACAACCTCATTCCCTGCTCTCAAATCATGCACCAAACGCCATTTGGATTTGTCTGCCTTAGCTACTGGTAATATTGGGGTGTTAAAATAACTTGCACTTTCAATAAGTACTCCTGCTTTCACCAATCCCTCAATTGTTTTTTTGATTCCCTTTTCTGCTTCTGGTTTCAAAGGGTATTGCATCTTCTTTGGTATTTTAGCTCCTGATCTGAGTGCTATTCTAACTGGATTGGCTGATTTCACTAACCCCACATCTGTGTCATGTTGAGATCATAATTCCATTGGAACTTGTTTTTCCATTTATTTTAACAATTCAGCTTGCTTTGTTTGATGTTCATTGACTTTTGGATCAATATTTGTATTTATCACCATTCTGGGAACCCCCAACATTGGGGTAGCACACACAATTTTGAGATACACTTTATATACTGATTGGAAGATTAGAGGATTTTCTGTGGCTTCCCACTTGCATTTTTCTGCCTTTTGCATCATGGGGCCTAAGTCTTTAGAAACACAGTTTTTGCTTTCGCATAAGGTAACATGAGGAACTGAGTTTGGTACTTCAAACCACTCATCAATGAATTTTTCCCTATCTACCTGCAGAGCTGCTCCTTCTGGTCCTATTATTATGTATTGTGACATCATAGGGATTTTCAGTCCTTTAGTGTTTTCTAACCATCTTTTTTCAAGTTCAGAGTCTTTGTTCTCATCATACTTCATTGTACAATGAAATTCAGTTTTTGGTAGGCTTGGCTCACAAAGCTGTTCCCTTATGTATCTTCCCCATTTGCTGATTGTTTTTTCCACATCTTCTTTTAGCTCTCCTAACCAATATATGTTAGCACATGGTTCTTGTGTTTGTTGCAATGTTGAGACATTCATTTGTCTAATTGCCTTATCATCCACATAAATTCCATCAGGGGTACACCATATTTGCATTTTTAGTTTACATATGGCATCTCTGCCCAACAAATTAACAGGTGTATGTTCTGAAACTAAAATTGGTATTCTTATTTCAGTGTCTTTCAGGCTTATGCTCACAGGGGCTGTCATAGGAAGTAGCTGAGTTACCCCCGAGAATCCTACTGTCTTTATATATTTCCCAGACATGGTGTCGCTTGTGCTGTTGCAGTCTGATATGCTGGTGGATGCACGTTCATTGGTGCTGGTGGATTGACAGGCACTGAAGTATTGACAGGTGCCATTACTGCGGACTGATCTTCCTTCTGCACTGTTTGGACTTTTTTCTTCTTATTTAGCAGCTCCTCAAGCTGCATCTGGGTCAGTTTTCTTTGTAGTTCTTTTTCTTGATCTTTTACTTTTAACTTTTGTCTTCTGTATTGTTCCACAGCATGGACCACATGGTCTCTGAACTCTTTGTGTGACTTGGAATTCAGTCCTACCACATCTTCCAGTTTTACTTTCACTGTTGAAGGCATGGCTTCTACAATGGCGGTTCTGAAGAGTGCTGTCAATATTTTGTCTTTTTCTGGATCCCTTTCCAGTTCCTCTTTCCAACGTCTTAGTTGTTTCTGGATGTAGGTGATGGGGTTCTCAGTTTCGTCCATTGGTTCCCCCAGGAACCCTGGGTCTGTTGCATTGGGTATTCAGCCCTCAGTGTCGTCCAGATGTTATGTCGATGCTTGTCAAAGGAGATTCCATCTTCCTGAGGCCTATCCACTGCTTGAAGGAGGCTAGATTGCTTGAGGATGTCATTCATCTTGAGGCTCCCAGGCACTTTGCAAGCAGGGCTTTGATATCACCCAGGGCCAGGAGTTTTCCAACTGTTTCTTCTTCGAATGTTCTGATCCATTTCCCGGCACCTTCATGTATGTCTGGAAGGCGGGAAACCAAAGTGTCCAGATCTTGGCCGGCCCAAGGTATATATTGGGCGTATCCTTGCTTGATGAGGATTGGACATTCAAATCTTGGGGCTTCAGCTTCTCTTGTTGCCCTGGTTGATCTGTGTTCCTCCCTCCCTCTTTGTCTTCGTGTTAAATGAACCTGTAGCTGGTCTTCTGGAGGTTCTATGTCTTGCATGACTAATGTCCCAGCTACTTGTTTGTATTGTTTTCGCAAGACATAATCATGTAGGCTTGAGTGCGACTGCATTGGTTTACGTTTGTCAATTAATTCATTCAACTCTTGATGCAGTGAGTTCACAGTCTTTTCAAACTCTTCTTGTGTCATGTGGACAGCTTGTTTGAGATCCTCTCTTGTTCTGTTGCATCTTTCCTTCATTTCATCCTGCACTTCCTGGATGGAGTCAGCAGGTGTCAATCTTCCTTCAGGTGTTTCCTCAGGCTCTTCAGCTTGATAGTTTTCCACACTTTCACAACCTGATGTCATATGTCTGTGGCGGCCTGCCAAGTCTTCGAGCATTTCTGAAAGATAATGATATGTGGGTGGCTCACCTGTTTTCCCCTCTTCTCTGCAGTTTTCAGCTCTCTCTCTTTCCATCCTTGGCTCCTCCTTGTGGGCTGTTCTCTCTCTCTCTCTCTTTCTGTCTTGGCTGTGACAGCGGTGTGGATGCTCTCCGCCTCGCTCTCGGTTGCTCCAGCCCCTCCCTCATGGCTGTGTGAGTGTGTGTTTTTCCCTACTGCCTACTGTCCCTCTTACTTCTCTTGTGCAGCTCTGCTCTTTTTCAACCTCTGTATTTTCATCATGTAGGTATCCCTCAAATTCTATTGGCCCCTTTAAATCTATTTTTCCCTGTCCTACAGGCATTTGGTTAACAGTTTGATCACAGGAAAGAGCATATGGAGGTGGCCTGTCTTCTTTTGTTTCATTGTTTTTATTCTCTCTTTCTTGTTTTTCCAATTTTATTAATTTAATTCCATATTGTTTAAACAGGGTTAATACCCCTAATTCTCGTTCTCTTTTCTCATTTATCTTTTTTGGAGGTGTAATTGGTCTTGTAATTTTTTATCAAGACCTCTATTTCTTTACACATTGCCACATCAAATGTTCCTCCTGCCGGCCACTTTGTAACCAAGTACTAATTTTAAAATAAAAACAGAAAATAAATATGTTTAGCTAGTTGCTAAAAAAACTAATAGAAATGACAAAACACAATATTACTTAAACTGTAACTAAACTTAAACAAATATAAATACAACAATATATTTTATTTTATCTAGTTACCAAAAACACACAAAAAAAATGACTAAAAGTTCTCTCTGCCCACTTTACTGAGAGCTCCCCTATTATTTCGTTACAGGCTGGATTTCTAGCTGCCAAGAACTCTACTGGACTTTGACATCTTTGAAAGCCAGATTTATTAACCTGTTTAATATAATTAATTATTACTACTATTATTATTATTATTATTATTATTGTTTCCTTCAGTGATTTACCTCTCTAATCCCAGCCCTTTAATTACTTGTTAATCTTCACCAGGCTCATCAGACGAGGATCACTAAAAGCATCCGACCCCTGATTTCCACCTGGATTTTTTGCTGGGCGGAGGACTTATCACTTATTATAGAATTTGGTTAGACTTTCTCAAATATTTTAAAATAATACCAATGTGTTTTCTAATTAATAATTCATCTTTCTCATTGCTCCATTCATTTGGATTACCATAATATTTATAAACTTTGTATATTTTACTCTGCTTTGGATGAGTTTTTCATCCTTTTCTCTCCCTCTCCTGTATCTGACCTTCACTGCCAGCAGTTTACTCCCACACACATACAGTCACTCACACACTCACTCGCTCGCACACACACACACACACGCACACACACACACAGTGAGCTCACTTTCTCTCTCTCTCTCTTCCTTTCATACACGCACAGTGGCTCGCACACACAGTGGGGCCCTCCTTTCTCTCTCTCTGTCTCTCACACACACAAATCAAAAGAGAAAAACACCAACAGGTCTCATTCTCTTTCTGGGAATGAAAAATCAATCAGTTTTTATCTTTTTCTTTATCAATAATTCAGTTTCACAATTTGGATCACAATGTCAGCAACTTGGATGATGGCCAAATAGCCGACAAGACAATTTATTGGTATATTTTTAGTTTTTTCAACTCTTATATAGTTCTTAACAAACTCTTTATTCTCCATTCAATGTATTTATCTTTATAGATATAGTTTTTTCATTCCAGTTCCAGCGAAAAAACATTTAACATAGAACATATATCACGCACATTTAACACAGAGCAAAGCAGCCAGCATGGTTAATGAGCAAGCCAAACATGCAAAGCTTCAATGCCTTAACACACACACATAGTGGACAGACAGACAAAAGACTAACGATTTCACTTTTTCCGGTCTGCAGACACCTGCGCTGGCAAACCAAAAGAAGTGGGAGCCCATCAGAGCCACACTCAGCCAACCTACGAGTCGCTCTCTGACTTCCTGGGCGCCCCCACCTCTAAAGGCTGCGGCACAGGATTTTGTGCCTCTCTCTTGGGCACCACTTTTGCCTGTCCCTAAGGCAATGCGCAATACACCTCTTGTGTATATAAATCTCTTTACCACTCTTCCATATGAGTGTCTTTTGACATCTGGAACCCCTTAAATCATACTTGCCTCTTCATTTACTTTTCCTTAATTTTAATTCCAATCCAATTTCTTAGATTCTGGTACTGGTGAAGCCCTGTCTCAGATCACCATCCCAGGCATGACCTTAGTCAACCACGCAAACAAGCTCTTTATTTCCAATTTAAGCAAAATATTGCTTACCTTTTTAGGCGCCTTGGTTTGTGAGTTGTTTGCGTGTCAGAAAGGCCCTCCGCCCGTGACGGCTCTCAGGACTCTGGACCTCAATCCAGTCCCATCTGGGGTGCCAAATTATGTCGTAGCAAAACGAGCAAAGGATGGATTTCTTCAATGTAGTCAATGAGGCTCAAGAAAACAGGAGTTCCAGATGTCAAAATTAGACTTTATTATCAGAATAACAAAGCCGAGATGGCAGGCCCGCAACATCTGAATCTTTGTCTGTCCGCTCACCCTTTATACCTGTGGCACTGCCCAAACATGGGAGTTCCTGTTTTTAATTGGCTATGCTTGTCTGACTTGCCACCAATGATTTATTACCACACTTGGTCATTTTTAATTGTGGCGAGCATTTTTATCAGTCCTTTTTTTTAAAAAGATAACCAGCTCCCTTCTAAACACCAAGTTAGTTCTCTCCCTTCAACCAAGGACCTTGACAGTGTCAAGAAGACATACATCAAAAGAAGACATACATCAAAACTGCTCACAGATGTTTGTCATATTCTGGGACGCCAGCCAAAGTTCATAGGGTTATTCAAGTTCACTGATACGCTCCAGTACTGCCCAATAGACTGGAATACTTTCAACATATTGATCAGATTGTAGGTTACATTCTGTGAACATACATCATATTTTAAGTAAAATAACAACATATTGAGTAAATAACATACTATAAAGCAAAATAACACAATAGCATTCGTCTGAAAGAAGAATGTCATATACACCTAGGATGACTCGATGAGTAAAACATGGACTAATTTTGTATTTTTGGGTGAACTAACCCTTTAATGACGTTACAGATTTACATACAGCTTACACGACAAACAAGGCCAAATATTTAAAATATTAAAAATGAGTTTTTTTAATCAACCTTTAAAGTTTCAAATAGTAGTATTTTAGTTTTCGCAACAGTTGAATAGTTACACTTCATTATTAAATCCTTTTTTTAATATTGTAAATGTATAAACATGTTTTAATGTTCTACCGTTACCCAATTATATTAAAAGAAAATGATACTTCTTTATGACTACCCTTAATGTAAATATTTTATTTATTTTATGTCAAATGTCCCTTCAGTAACCTCAACAGTTGTCTTTAACCCAAACCACTGTGTTTTAGGCATTAAAAACCATTGCTATAAACTTACAGTACTTCTGTTATATATTCCATGCAACTTTTCTGAAAAGACGTTATTTGTCTTAATTGTCATTTCAAGCTCTTTTTTAAATAGTTTAAAAACATTTTATAAGGGTAAAATAACATCTATAAAAAATAATTCAACAAACAGTAAAGTCATTTATACGTTTTTTAGTGAATTGTACTGAATGAAGAAGATCCAAAAAGAAACGACGATGCAGAAGTATCATTACCATTGTAAATAAAGTCATATATTTGCCATTTATGACACAAGATAAGACGAGCTATAAAACGGCCTTGTTGTTCTGTCAGGATTCATTATATGGCTTTACTTTAACTGTACTGTACTCTCCTCACACATTTTACAATCAACCGGCCACAATACACATATACACCAGTGGTGTAGTCAACGTGATACGGCGTGTACCCACTCAAGGATTTTGGTATACTCACTTCATGGCCTATTTTTAAAACTCAGAATCAAATTCTGACCAGTTCTGTCAGAAAGCTGCTAGAACTTGAACTCGAAGCTCCCAGAAGCTGACGAGGCAGAACAATTCCTTCAAAGGTTCAACTCTTCACAGGTAATGTTGAACAAATTTAGTTATGACCAATTTGTTTTAATGAACGCATCCTTATTTTATGTGTTAATAATAACTTCCTCTCAAATATTTTCCTTCCTCTCAAATATTTTGGTCACAGATCATTTTAACATACTGTCTCATCATGCGTATATTTATCTTAATTTCAGCTGAAAAGGAAGGCCTGCCATGGGATTTGAATTTGGCCATCATGTGTGTACACAGAGAAGACCAAAAGCTGCAAAGGCAAACACTTCCAATGGTACCTCTGTGTTGGTCTGAGCCTTTGAGCACCCTGACTGAAATTTACTGCAGTTACATTTTGCACAGCATGTAATATTTATTAAATTTGCTTTACATATCCCACAGCCCCATCAGGAAGAACCCCCAGAAAAGGCTCATGTTGAATTAGTAATAATTCATACAATTTACCAAGTCAGCAAATTCATATGACATTGTACAAGCGTACTCATACAAAATTCTACGACTTTTAAATTCTACGACTGCTGATATTGGCCATTGCCTCAACTCTCATGCAGATTGTGCTCATAGTAAGTAGTCAGAGTGTTTATATCATAACGTTTATTTTAAGTCCATTCTAGTCTTTATTAACCTTTACAAATTGGCGCAGCGTCTTCCTTTTTCAACAGTTCGTGATATCTGTTCACACCTCACAGTCTGCCTTTCTTTCCATGTTGATCTGTCTAAGAAGCAAGAGTATGGAAATGCTAGTTTAACTTGTCACTTGACAAATCATATCTGCAATTAATTTGGCCAAATCAGATCACTTAAAGCTGTTCACACCAAGAACAAAAATATAATGGTAAATATTTTAGCATCTACACCAACAGACAGTAATGTTCTGTTTATTATAAGCATGCGTTGTCTGCCATTTAAATGCTCAAACTCTTTAAAATTTGGTGGATTCTGAAATTGTTCTGAAAGAGATTTTGAGAAATTGTAGCTGCGATATAGATTCATCCTTGGTGTGAAGATGCCTTTAAATTGCTTAAAACAATACCGACAGCATGTAATCATATTTCAAATAATTCATATTAATATAGCTTTCTATTGAAGAATGCAGCCTTTAATGCTGTTTTTCTCTTATTCTGTTAAACTTACACACAAAATGATGCCTTTCTCTGCCTATTTATCTTCATCTTATTCCTTTACTCCCTCACTCACTTACACATTATTTTATACTCTGTTGTAAGGTAGAAACTGAGAGTTTGCATGATGGCCTTTTCTCAGACTCTGAATCTGATGTGTAAAGATGAATTTAGGAGCCCGCTAGAGTTGCCAGGGAACTTGAGCTTGAAGTTTATTATTAGAACTGCTTAATTTATGTTTAAACAACAACAATAACAACAATAATTAAACATGGGGTCAATAGATATTTTCTTGTTTTACAGCTGAAGACCAAAAACGCAAAGAAAGTCAGTCACTGCAAGCCGGTCAAACCAGTCTTGATGAATGAGCAATGAACATCAACTGTGCCATCATCTCTGTGATTTGGGCAGGAAATGACTGAATATGGTCAGTTCTGACACCTGCACATGTATTCACCAACACTATTTCTAAGTTATTGTTTTGTCTGTTTGTTTGAAGGAGGATGAAGCCAGTTGATAAAGCTATCAATTCTATGGCCACCAAGTGCTGCACTGCTGCCTGAACCCTGCTTTGAAATCTGCTTTGAAAACTGCATTCATGAACAGATCTACTGCGACAGCTCAGATGTTATGGCCCATAAAAGTAAACTTCACTACTGAACAATTGCAAGATAGTAGTGGAGGGATTCTTTTAGCACATACCTTCAACAACCTCCAACAAGAATCTATGGTAAGTCCAGTGCAACGATTATAAATAAAAATACGGTATAATGTTTATTAATTTACCACACCCTAAATACATATACAGTAGTTTTATCCACTCTTCCTCACTGACACTAAATGTAATAAAATCAGAATAATACTTGCGTTTTGGTAATTGCCTGGTTATTTTTGGTTACTTGTCTGACGTTAATGAAGCGTTAATGTTGAGCCTTGGATAATAACATAATATTGCCACACAAATGACATTTGGGGAAATCATTGCAGTGCAGTTTGTGTGCAAGCACGGAACAGAATATGCTCTAAAATAAAACAAAAATGTCAAGTTGATACTCTGTACTCCAGTGTATAAATTCAATATAGATTATTGCTAAAGTTACTTGCCAAGAGGGGTATTTTGACATACTTTTTGTATGTATTTGCTAGGGGTGTGCAATACTGAAAGTTTTAGTATCGATCCGATACAGAGTAAATACAGGGCCAGTATCGCCGATACCGATTCCAACAGCGATACAAAAATTAACAATACTAATGTTGATATGACTAATATTATATTTACCTTACGTTGGATATTGTTTGCCTTTCTAAAAGGACTTTGCAGGCAGAGGAGCCCAGAACACGAAAGCAATGCACATTTTCTTGTTAAGTATTTTCCTCCATATAGAAAAGAGTTATACAAATATTTAATGTGGCTTAATAAATTAAGAATGTAATATTAAAAGACAAAACTCAGTATATCAATGTTGCAAACTAGATATACAGATGTGCCCAGAATATGAAAGCAACGCTCAAAGTTCACATTATGCATTTTCCTCCAGAAACCCATTATAAAGAAAACATTTACTTAAGTGGCTTATTGAATGAAACCCGTTATATGAAAAATAACTATTAAACCCTAACTCGTTTATTATTAAAAGGATTTTATGTACATAATGTATTTTCTGTTTGTATTATACATACTTTAATATTGTTTGTAATTATTTCAATAAAAAACTGTGATATGAAAAGGACGAATTCGTTATAGTTGATAAAATATATAGGCCTTCTATGACCAAATAAAGACTAAATTCAGTTTACTGAATATGTGACAAACAGCTGAGCCCAGAATATATGCTAACATGCTAAACAACATGTAAGCATTTTAACGTACTCCCATAGAAAACTGTTATAATGAAAACATTTAAAGTCTTAACGCATTAAGAAATAATATTAAAAGGCCAATCTCAGTAAACACTGATACTGCATAAATAGGACAAATTCGGTATACAGATATATACAATATGTACTATGTGAAGGATTTCCTCCCCTTTCCATTTGTTTTGTAGCTCGGAGTTCCATTTCATCTCTCACTGTATACGCTCACGCATGGAGCCGCTGAGTCACGTGATGGCATGACAACAAACCAGCGTAGCAGCGGAGGAGGAGCAATGTTTGCATCTGGTCTCTTTTTGACCACCTTCCTCTTCAGTCTTTCCCACTTGGACCCCCACAGAAAATAAAACACCACCCTCTCTAGGTCCATCAGGAATTTCCTAGGTGGGTTAAAAAACAGAACAAACAAGTGACATTGAAGGAAAAATAACAGATTAAAAAATAATTCTACCTTCTATTGTCAGCAGTGGTAGTCCCTAAAAACCCAGTCTTTTCCTAACTTTCCCTAGCAAGTCAGTCCAGTTTTCCTGTCCACCTCTGTCTCTTTAAAATTCACATCCAGTCCACTTCTGTCCACTCCCTCCCACGACCCGAAGACCTGGGCCTTGGACTTACTTCTGTTGAGTTTAGCACCCGAGGCCCCGGCCGTACCAGTCAGTCAAGTCCATTGCTCTTCGTATAGATAAAACGTCCGAAAGGGTAACATCATCCATGTAAAAAACACAAGTAGCTGTCAGTCCGCCAGTTCCAGGAACGTCCAGTCCTTTGATCGATTTGTCCCTTCTCAAGATCTGTGCCAGTGGCTCGATGGAAGCCACGTACAGAAGAGGAGATAAAGGACATCTCTGATGAACGCAACTGCGGATATTTACCGCCTTGGATAAATGCCCATTTACTAGAATTTAGCTGACAAGGCCCTTGTACAGCAGTCCCACCCAGGCTATAAACCTCTTTGGAAAGCCCATTTTTTGGAGTACCTGAAAAAGGTACTGGTGTGAGACTCGGTCAAATGCTTTTTCAAAATCAAAATTTAGGACTACTAGTCAAATATTTCGAACTCTCGTAACAGTTGGCGTCTCTAGTCAGCACTAGGCTGTCTGTTATCTTTCTTCCTGACACAGCACAAGCTTGATCTGGGTGGATCACGTCCTCTAAAACAGTCGACATGCGTGTTGCTAAAACTTTTCTAAAAAGCTTATTCAAAATTTAAAAGTGTAATTTGTCCCCTTTTTTGTACAGTAAAGACACTATCCCTATCCTAAAAATGTCTGGCAGTCTGTCAAGTGTCTCAAGGTTGTTAAAAACAGCCAATAACTTATGTGCTAAAATATCCCAAAACGTAAGATAAAACTCTAGGGGGTGTCCATCTGCTCCTGGGGCCTTCCCCTGTTTAAAACCTTGAATAAGAGCTTTATGCATTTCTAAAATTGTAAAATCTTGGGATAAAAGCGAATTTTGACTATTAACTTCCTTGGCTAAAAAGTTTATAATTTCCCTTGCCGTTTCCTCGTGTACATCTTTTGCACTGTACAAGTCTTCATAAAATCATTCTTCCTCTTTTAAAATCTCTTCTGTTGTACTTGCTTCTCTCCCTCCTACCTTAACCTTAGTTATTGCCCCTCCCCATGTTATTATCTTTTTTTGTATCTTGTACACTGTTCACCTTGCTCTATTTCTCTATCTTTGCTTCTTAAGATGACGCCTTTACTTTGGATGCTGGATAGAACTGACATTTCTTTTTTTTACCTCTGTTAGCTTCCACAGCCCTCCCCCTACTGTCACACCAGTAGGTAGTGAAAGGGTGCAAGATAGCATTAAGTAATCTGAAAAGAAGAGTGGGGTCAATGTAGAATCGGTTGGCGGGCAGTCTCTTGTAAAAAGATTGTCGATTCGAGAGGCTTTGGCACCATCACCACTGAACCAGGTGAAGCTCTCCTCTCTTTGATGCATTTTTTTTAAAACAGTCGACTAACCAAAAATCTCTGACTAAAACTGATGTCTTATCAAGCTTAAAATCTTTCCCTACCGTCTTCCTGTCTGCTTTAGATAAATCAATTTGTTTGGTGTCATTATGTTGTGACTGTAGTACATGATGAAGATCATTTTGGAAAAATTGTCTCTATTGGCTGCACTACCACAACCACAACAACAACAACTGATGGCTGTACATCTTGCAATGTACAGGAGATCTTTTTTTATCCAACTGGTATGTGTGTGTTGCAGGTGGTGTGTGAACAATGGAACATTTGGAACAATGCAGAGGAGCACGACCAGTAGCCACCAAAGTTTTAACCACCTGTTCCAGACTGCACTTACTGGGGGACATTATTATAAAAATGGACAGCATATTATTGTCATGAATTTCTATGTGTCGCTGAATTAAAATAAAGATCAGACAAAATCAGAAAAATAGAAGTTGTACAAATAGTTTAACTGTTTGATTGTTTAATTTTGAGTCATGTTCACATTGACATTTTTACACTTCAAACATCAGCATATTCTCAATTATCTGAACTAACTTTGTTTAAAGTTAAAAGTGCAAAGGAAATAGTTCTGAACAAGTTGTTTGACCTGCTTGACATAAAAGTTAACACAGTAGATGCATTTAGTGTTCATAATGAACAATAGCACCCAATTATTATTAGTTATACTATTATTGATGAAGCAACAGTTATAGGAATAGTTATAGATTAATAATACAAGTGCTGCCAGGTCAAGTATTCAAGGTCAGTAAATCAATAAGCATACATTTGCCTTAACAGCAACAATAACACAATTATAAAAGTCAAGTATTATGTACAGTAATGTGCACAGTGGTATAGACACTTGAGGATGTCTGCTTAGACTCACAGGCCTGAGATTGAGAGCCCAATTGGACATGGATGATTTTAAACTTTCATAGTAGCTCTTTTTTTTCTGTACTTTTTGGGGCCTTGCGTGGGTTTGCCACTCATTGCACAGATGTACACTTTAACTGTGGCTGGATGTCCCGTGCCACTGCGCTCTGCTTTTTTCCTCTTGTAGAGCACCGATCTTGCTGATGACGGTGGTGGAAACCAAGAATCCCAGAACACCTGGATGATTATGTCTACACCGATTTCCAATAGTAGTGCAGATATAGACATGTGAACCAACAACCATTTAAATTATTTATTGTTAGACTCTTGTTACCTTTTATGTTTTAAAATGGTCATCCTCTGGCAATGAATTAAATAACGTTCACCACCATATCAGAGGCTTAGGAAAAATGTTGTAACCTACACTGATGTTATTCGCTCTCATCTGTTCTTTGACCATGCTGCACTGTATGATACATAAGGATGATTATTTAAACAAATGCATGATCTATTTTGATGCACAAAATTATAAGTCATAAAGTTTCATAAACACATATTACTAATCAGGCTTTAAATAGAGGTTAAATAGAGATAAAAAAAAAATTAAGTGGAATAAAGATTGGATTGTGGCCTTGATAACTAGATTATGTTATAATGTGTGCTGGTGTGGTAGCTTGATATTACGTGAGGCAGTGACATTCAAAAACCAGGAAAATGTAGTCATGAAGGATGTGATTAATATAAGTTTTTCTGAATTTTGAGTCTGAATCACTATTAAATTCCCAGGGAACACACATACTGACAAAAAAAAACCATTATAACCTGAATGTACTGTAAGTCGCTTTGGATAAAAGCGTCTGCTAAATGCATAAATGTAAATGTAAATTGAATTCCTGTTACAAACTAAAAAGATTTATACACCAAAATAAGACTACATAGGAGAAATGAGAGTGTGATATAAATATCCTTGTGGAATCTGCTGTATGAAAATATGATGCATAATAAAGCTATTCTAAGATCATATATTAGAGAGGTAAAACAATAACAACAACACATTTCTAAACCTGATTCTGGCATTTGACTCATGACGTTACCATTCAAACGTTTTGGGATTACTGTTATTTTTGTATTATTTAATTATTATTTTTTAAAGAAATGTATGCTTTTGTTTGACAGGGATGCATAAGAATTATAAAAATTACACTTAAGTACATTTATAATGTTACAAAAGATTTATATTTCAAATAAAGACTGTTTTTCTGAACTTTCAATTAATCAGGGAATCCGGTCCCTGTAATGGTTTCCACACTTCATTAAGCACCATTTTCAACTGGTAATAATCAGAAATGTTGCTTGAGCAGCAAATCAGCGTATTATAATGAATTCTGTTGACACTTAAGAGGAAAAATCTAAATCTGACATCACCGAGAAAAACCTTAGAACAGTAATCAGAATCAGACAGAATTTTGTGTTTCCATACACAAGGAGTTTGTCTTGGTGACAAACTACCAGTGCAAAGAAAAAAATAATACAGACAGTGCAGACATACACATACAGGTACATCTCAAAAAATCTTAATGTAGGCAAGGCAAGGCAAGTTTATTTGTATAGCACATTTCATACACATTGGTAATTCAAAGTGCTTTACATAAAAGAATGTGAAATAATCATTCACAGCAATAAAAACAAGAAGTTAAAAATAATAAAACAAGGAGTTTTAAAATGATATAGAAATTGATTTAAAATGAGATTTAAAACAGTTAAATAGAAAATGATTATACATAAAATGCAATGCAGTCAGTTCGGACGTAGCACAGTGCTCATTCAACAAATGCACAGCTAAATAGATGAGTTTTGAGACTGGATTTAAATGTGGCTAATGTTTTAGCACATCTGATCTCTTCTGGAAGCTGGTTCCAGCTGCGGGCGGCATAATAGCTAAAAGCGGACTCCTTGTTTTGTGTGAACCCTTGGTATTTCTAACTGACTCGATCCTAATGATCTGAGTGGTCTGTTAGGTTTATATTCAGTGAGCATATCTGACATATATTTAGGTCCTAGGCCATTGAGCGACTTATAAACGAGTAGAAGTACTTTAAAATCGATCCTAAATGTAACTGGAAGCCAGTGTAAGGACCTGAGGACTGGTGTGATATGCTCAGATTTTCTGGTTCTAGTCAGAATCCTGGCAGCAGCGTTCTGGATGAGCTGCAGCTGTCTAATGGTCTTCTTTGGAAGGCCGGTGAGGAGACCATTACAAAATCCACCCTGCTGGTGATAAAGGCATGAACAAGTTTCTCCAAGTCATGACTGGAAACAAAACATCTAATTCTTGCAATGTTTTTGAGATGATAGTATGCTGATTTAGTTACTGCTTTGACATGACTACTAAAACTAAGGTCTGTCTCCAGAATCACCCCAAGATTTCTGACTTGATTTTTAGTTGTTTGACCCTAGAGTCAAGGTATGCATTCACCTTGAGAACTTCATCTTTGTTTCCAAATGCAATGACTTCAGTTTTCTCCTTGTTTAACTGAAGAAAGTTTTGGCACATCCAACTGTTAATTTCATCAATGCATTGGCAGAGGGAGTCAATGGGGCTATAATCATTTGGAGATAAGGCTAGGTAGATCTGGGTATCATCAGCATAGCTGTGATAGGCAATTTGGTTCTTCCTCATTATCTGACTTAGTGGGAGCATATACAGGCTAAACAACAGCGGTGCAAGAATTGAGCCTTGTGGGACTCCGCATGTCATGGACGTCCACTTAGACTTATGCTCTCCTATACTCACATAATAACCTCTCCCTTCTAAGTATGACCTGAACCATTTGAGTGCCATCCCAGAAAGCCCGACCCAGTTTTCCAGTCTCTCTAGAAGTATGTTATGATCGACAGTGTCAAACGCAGCACTAAGATCTAGTAGTACCAGCACTGATATTTTGCCAGAATCAGAATTAAAGCGAATATCATTTATTATCTTAATGAGTGCTGTCTCTGTGCTGTGATGCACGCGAAACCAGATTGAAAATTATCCAGGTATCCATTTGAGTTTAAGTATTTGTTCAGCTGATTAAAACTACCTTTTCAATAATCTTACCTATGAAAGGAAGATTTGATATTGGTCTATAGTTGCTCAACACGGTGTTATCAAGATTGCGCTTTTTCAGAAGGGGCTTAACAACTGCAGTTTTCAGGAGTTTGAAAGTCCCAGAAAGAAGTGAGGTGTTCACCACTTCTAAGAGATCTGCTTCTAAACAGTTAAGCACACTTTTGAAAAAGATGTGGGAAGTGTGTCAAGATAGCAGGTTGACGATTTAAGATGCTGTACTATTTCTTCCAAAATTTTGCTATCAATTTTTTAAAACAGACATAGTCACTTCTTTTTGAGATTGCTGTCGAATCTGTGTGACCTCTGTATTACAGGAAGATGTGCCAATCTCCTTCCTGATATTACTGATCTTCTCTGAAAAGAAGGAAGCAAACTCATTGCATTTGCTGTCCGAGCATTTCACTGGGAATCTGACTTGGGGGTTTGTCAGTCTCTCAACAGTAGCAAAAGAGTGCGAGTGTTGTTTAAATTACTGTTTATAAGGTTTGAGAAGAAGGTCTGTCTAGCTGTGGCTAGTTCCAAATTGAAAGCATGAAGGCTGTCTTTATAGATGCTATAGTGTATTTCAAGTTTCGCCTTCCGCCACATCCGCTCAGCTTTTCTGCATTGTCTTTTCATATTCTGAACTGCTGTTGATTTTCTCCAAAATGATTTTTGTCTGCCATTCTTCTTGCTGACCTTTATCGGTGCAATATCATCAATAACATTCTTAACTTTTGAGTCAAATGAATCCAGGAGAAGATCAACAGAGTCTGCAGAAATGCTTGGTGTTAAAGATATTGCCTTCATAAATAGCACACTAGTGTTCTCATTAATGCATCTCTTTCTGACAGAGACAGATCTAGATTCAGTGGTGACAGAGATCAATATATCAAAGAAAATACAGAAGTGATCAGACAGAGCTACATCCTTAATGACAATGGATGAAATGTTTAGACCTCTACTGATGAGTAAATCTAAAGTGTGTCCACGATTGTGTGTCGGTCCGTGCACATGCTGAATCAGGTCAAAAGTGTTTAAAACAGTTATAATTTCTTTTGTAGTTTTGATTTCAGCATTATCTATGTGAATATTAAAATCCCCTGCAATAGCAAAATAGTCAAACTCTGTGGAAATCATTGATAACAGTTCTGTGAACTCTTCAACAAAGGCTGGAGAATATTTTGGCGGCCTGTAGATTATGATAAACAGAATGCGTGGGGCACCTTTCAGCACAATACCTAGATATTCAAAAGACAAGTACTGACCAAATGACACTTGCTTGCATTGATAAACATCTTTAAACAGAGCAGCTACACCTCCACCTCTCCTAACAGTCCTGCAGACACTTATAAAATTAAAGTTAGGAGGGGCTGTTTCAGTGAGGACTGTTGCACTGCAGTTGTCTTCTAGCCATGTTTCAATTAGAAACATAAAATCCAGGTTGTTTGTGGTTATTAAATCATTGATCACAAATGATTTATTTTTTAGTGAGCGAGTGTTTAAAAATGCTAACTTGATGGAATTACATTTTGTCTCTACAGCAATCTTAGACTGATGCATAACAGGCCTCAGATTAGATGGGTCAGTCAGACGCTTTTGAAGGCCTTAGACCTTCTATCACGTGATAAAACAGAAATAGAGAAGGCTACAGGCACACTGGGTTCCCGCTTGTATTGTAAATGTTCGTGAATGTTGTTGCTAATATAGCGGGGACCCGACACATATCACTGAGAGCTGTTATCAGTTGTTTTTGGTTCACCTACAGCAGATGGAGGAGGGTCTGTAGTGAAAAAGGTGATTTTTTTTTCTTGTAGCTTATTTCAAAAAGTGAAACTTTCATCTATTTTAGATTCGTTACATGTAAAGTAAAACAATGCAAAAGTTTTTTGTTTTCATTTTGATGATTAAATGTTACAGCTAATGAAAGTCAAAAATTAGTATCTCAAAATATTAGAATATTTACATTTGAGTTTCAATAAATGACCGTCCATACTCTACTCAACTCAACTCAACTCAACTCAACTCAACTCAACTCAACTCAACTCAACTCAACTCAACTCAACTCAACTCAACATTATCAAAAGCTAAAGAAAACAAATGAGTTTTAAGCAGACTCTTAAAAACACCTACAGTTGGAGAAGATCTAATAGACAGAGGAAAAGGGCATTCCTGAGCCTAGGACCTGCCACAGAGAAAGCACGATCACCTCTACATTTTAGACGAGATTGCGGAACCATTGGGAGTAATTGATCATTTGAGCACAGATATCTACTGGATTGACAGACACTAATTAAATCAGTGACATAGTCAGGTCACATTAATGTGATGTCCCCAGTGCAGTAGACAAGCTTTGAATATGGAAAAGCTTACATTCAGCAGATATAATTATTGCATTATATTGATTTTGTCAAGAAAAAATATGATCTGAACAATATCTGTTGTGCAAGTTGTGGCTTTACTTTACTCTGGCATTACATCCCACTCAAATCCCCCCGATCAGCATGTACATTATATTACTAGAATTAAAAATCCTTTTGGAAAATTCCTCAGTTTCTTACAAACTTATGTGATTACATAAAGTACACAATGAAATATAATCGTATATGGGTAATGAAGAAAATACAATTAGCTTCAAGCTACACATGCGAATTAATGAGATTAATACAACACTTCCACTTGAATGTCACTATCAATCTCTATTGAGTGTTTGTAATAACTTCTGATCGCGATCCAGTGTGGATTTTGGTCAAATGATGGGGCAGAAATATGTTGTTAGTAACATTCTACAATAATTTTATGTGGAAGATACACAGTTACAACTTCTGTGGGGAGTGAAGAAAAGTAATGTAACTAGTAGTGTAACTAATTACTGTTGCCAGAAAGTAATAAGTAAAGTAACAATATTAATTTTGAAAGGAGTAACTAGTAATGAGTAATATATTACATTCTTTGAGTAACTAACCCAACACTGCTAGTTGGAAACTCCAAATTTTCTGTAAGCCCGAGCTTCCGAGTTGGGGGCGTGTCAGTGGAAAAAAACGTGTCGGATTTGCAGCCAAAGACTAAAGATATGCAGCATCAGTAATGTTGTTGAAATTAATAAAATATTTGTGTTTTTGTAATGTACAATACAACTATATAAGTTACACATACAAAATACGATATTATTTTATAATTATAATAGAATATATAATTGTTCAGTTTACATCACCTTCATAAATTAAATTAAAACTGAAAAATGTACAATGATGCACATTCTTCATTCATCATTTTATAGATGTAGAGTTTTTAAAAATCATTACATTTTATGTAGAAAATTTAAAACGCCATCTTGTTCCGACCAATGTGACTTGAACATACCCGACGTCGTAATAACGACTTGTCAACTCGTAAGTACGAACGTCCCAGGAGGACTTGAACGCAGTGAGAGAGGTGTGTTTATTACCTTTGAAATATGGATATTTTTCTCACAAAAACGCATGGATTCGCTACAGGAGGACTTTATTCACTTTAATACACTTTATTTTGCGTGTTTTGGATGAACTGCCACTTTAAGGGGCGCACGTGAGTTTGTCTCGAGATCGCGTGAGGATTTGTGTCGATGAGCGTGACAAGTGTTAAAACTGCTCCGGGTCGAAGCAAGGTAAGTCATTTAAAACAAGTTTTGTGTAACATTAACCCAAAGTCAAATTCTATTTCATAAGTTGTGTCGAAGATGTCGACGATTTGTTCTCAATCGGATATTTTTCGATGTTGCTAACGTTAGTTCAAATTCAGGTAACGCCATCCAATTAACATGAAGTTGTTTGAACTCACAAAATGTTTTAATATAACGTTATACATAACGAGTTTATAACATTGAGGTGTTGTTTTAACTGTTGCGTTAACTGACAACGTGTGGGTTGGTGGATGACATTACGTTACCTGCAAATTCAGTAATATACGTAGCATGAAGATGAGTAAGGTTAGCCTAATAATTAGGCTTTTGTGCGTTTTCGAAAACTAACATTTTCGCTAGTTGTGCGTCGTAAACTTGGACAGCTAACGTAGTTTATTTCTAAACGTATTGACTGGAAGATACAAAAGTGGCTGTGCGTGCATGTTGTACATTTAAGATTAAATATTTGCAAAGTTTATTAAAGTGTTAAAAACGTTTAGGAAGGAGACACTGCATGTTCTTATAGGTGGTTTATCGTCAGAATAAAGCACGATGCGTGGACTCATTTAGTCAGCGTTGTGTTGTATAAAGTTAGTTGCCCTGTAAGTATCTTTCTTTCTTTGTTTTATACATGTTTTTTACCCGCGTCATCGTTGAGATGTTTGGAAGGCGGTTCTTTTTTGGTCCACTGGGGGGCAGACCCTTACCGTGTTTGAAGGCAATATTTCACTTTAACTTAGTAAATCCCGTGAATTTTACTTACGCTGTCATGTCCTAAGAGACTTTATTTTCGTCTCTGTTTGATGGTTTTTATGATGACAACAGCTTCATTTTATTATAGTCCTGGAATTGCATCCATGTTTCTGATTGGCGAACAAGTACCTCATTGTAATACACGCTCCTCCTGTCAGACTTTGTAAAAGAAAGTACTGATTTTAAAAACTAAATGATATTATCAAGTGGTGATATGAGTGTGTAGTCATGATAACATTATGTACAAGAAGCTTTTAGGTTAAAAAGAAATGATAATAAAATACTCGCCGTCGTCATATTTACTGTCTCAAAGAATTTGGTTCCTGCTGTTGACCATTTGTGGGTATCGCTTCTCGGCCTTTTGGCTAAGATCAAGTGTAGTATCTGTTCTTATCAGTTTAATATCTGATACGTGCCCTACCCGGGCACCATATATTAAATTGATTTTTGGAGCAGGGAGATGGAATAGGGGCTTGCTCCGTCCACTCCACGCATCGACCCGGTATTGCAGTACTTCCGGGAACGGTGCACCCCCTAAAACTGTTAAGAAAAGAATATGTGCGGATGTTAGTAAGCTAAAGTTGCGTCATTATCAGCCCTGTAGATATTGCGCCCTCTTGATCAATCACACTATTTGGGATGGTGCAAATGAGCCAAGTATCCGTAAAAAGCAGCCCGCTCCGTCTTTGTTTACGTTCGTAGCGCCGACAACGGGCACTTCCTGTCAGATTAACTGGTTCACTCAAGCCCGGGGACTGGAGTAATTCGGGCGGTAGTAGATGAAGATCTAGTGTTGTATCCACATCAGTGTTTGTGTTGTGAAGTTTGATATCCAATAGTGTGTGACGGCTGTACAAGGTTATTTCGAAGCTATGACAAACAAATGAGCTGAGAATAACTAGAAAAATATGTTTTCTAAAATATAAAAACTAGAATTTTCTATAACTAGAAAAATAAGTTTCCCTATGAGTGTTAAACAACAAATGGCATTTGTTATCAGCTTGTAGCAATTGTGAAAGTGATGAAGATAGTGAAATATATGGTGGGCTTTGGAAAATCTTAAATGTTTGTCCTTGGTTTTCGTAATGACAGACTATCTGCCCTGAAATAAGGAAATGCTTAATCAATGTTTGGAAGTATAATTTTAAAAAACTTGCTTCATTTGTTCATGATAGCTGTAAATATAGTTTTTTAAGCTTCTTTCTTTGGTCATATATGGTCATATTTTTTAAATGCAGTGTGTCCCCAATTCTTCTGTCTTTATCTCCGCTCATTGTTCTTTAGTGTCTGTAGTGAGTGTGATTTGTAGGACTGTTGAGTTGTTGTTTTTTGACCCCCTCCCTCCTTTTTCAATTCTAAGGTGTGAACGACCCGGTGCTCAAGTAAGGGGTTCTTAACCCTTAAGCCTTATCTTACCTGAGTTGTTAACCAGTCCCTCCAGGATTTTTGCGGGACTTTTTATTTTATTTTTGTGGCCTAAAATGACTGATTTTGCTGCGGCTTTTCTCAAAATTTGTGGTGATATTTGTGGAATTTCGTATTGTTTTGCAGCGAAAATATAACACACACAAACAACATTCATTTGACATTTGTCAAAAAAAAGAATTTAACGGATTTCATAGGGCCCGAAGTATGATTATCTTTGGGATGGTTTGTAGTAGTTTAACCTTTTATAAAATGTGAAGTAGTTAATTATGGCTATTAAAAATGAAACACCTTTTGTAACAACGGTTTACTCTATTTTAATTGTTTAGTTTGGTTACCAGATGGTTTAAATAAACTGACAATTTTTTTTTCTTCTGATAAACCACCCTTACAGTAAAAAAAAAAATGCAGAAATGCTTCAGTACGTTCTAAAAACCGTAATTTAGGTCATAAATGAAAGCAAAGAAAAACCTACTTGTAACTGTAATGGATCCGGGCAGCTCTTAAAGTGACCACAGTCTAATATTCCAGCTGTCTGTCATTCATTTTAATCTTAACAACTAAAGAGAGAATTTCTCACTGCTCTTGATTAAATCACTTTTGTAACTTAAAGGAATATGTTCACAGCAGTCTTTTTATACGTTTGATTACTTTACACAATGTTACGTTTCTTATTCAATTGTTCTACTGTAGTTTTAGTCCTTTTGCCTTTAAGTTTCTTATTCTTATTTAATTGCTGACAATTTTCTTGTCTTCAGTAAACTTGATGTTTTTTAGTTGTTGTTTGCTAGTAGTAGGCTAGTTGTTTGTGAAATTGTCACGGTGTCAATAATTATGATTCTTCTATGGTATCAAACATTTTGAAATCATAAAGACCTTATTTGAAGCAAAAATAACTATCTTGTGAGATACATCATTATTAACTTGAAATAAAATTACTCTTATATTGTGATATAAGATTTGTCATTTCGCCCACCCCTGCTTACACGGATAACCACAGGAGCATTTGAAAGCCGCGTCTATCAGCAGATCCCTAATATATCTGCTCATAGACCGATCCTCTGATAGATGCTGTACAAGTCTTGTGATTTCACGGATTTAACTTAACTTAAAATATAATCCGCATGCATAAACCATAGTAAAATTCACGTTTTCCATGTTTTAATACAAATGTAGGCCTATTTAAACAAATCAGAATCAGTGTTGTCATGACATTAATTTTATGAATTTTTTGGACTGTATTTGAGGGAACCACGTCAGTTCCGTGCACTTATTTTGTTATTCTATTTATAGAATCCTGTATAATATTCCTGTTAAATCTGAAAATATGATGTTTGTGATGGTGTCAATGAGCAGAAAAAATTAGAGCTCGGAGCTACTCTTGTCTGATTGTGGACCGTCAGAAGCAAGTGATACTAACTGCGGAGTCAAATGAATTCCAGCTACACCTCTCTGGACGTCTAATGGGGTGGGAAGGATAGAGTTCTGGGTAGCGTTAGGGTGCGGGTTGATATTCTACCTCCACCCATTTGGCACAAATTTCATTCGCTCCTCGCTGGACTTCTAGCGAGGTGGAGCTCCACCAAGCTCCACCCATTTGCTCTGCAGTGAGCAGCGTGTCATCAGAAGGCCCAACTGTCTAAATATAGTTGTCAATGATCAGTGATCATGATTATGATAACTTGAGGAGCAATGGTTCAAACAGATCTAGAGTTTAGAGTAGATGGAGAGTTTAGATCGTGATGAACCATATGGAGTGAAGTAAGGTCTCGTCGTCACTGAAAATATGGTTCCCTCAAGTGCTCCCCCTTCAGGGTCGGTGTAGAATTCATACTTACCTGGCAGGGGAGATACCATGATCAAGAAGGTGGTTCACCCAGGGCGAGGCTCAGCCATTGCACTCCGGTTGTGTTGACCCTGCGAATTCCCCAAATGTGGGAATCTCGACTGCATAATTTCTGGTAGTGGGGACTGCGTTCGCGCTCTCCCTGATTTTCTGGTTAAAAGTAGAATTGTAATATATAAGGAATTGTACTAGTTTATACAGAGTTAATTGTTTGTGTGAACAAGTTGTGGATCAGTATGTTTGATTGTGATAAAACAGTGGATTGTTGAAATTGACATAAGGTAATGGTGAAAACCAAAATTCAAAGGAGTATGGACTGAAAAATAAATATGCCTGTAGGTTAGATTCAACTTTATTGTCACTGTGCAGAGTACAAGTACAGAGCCAATGAAATGCATTTAGCATCTAACGAGAAGTGCAAATAACAATGTAAATAAGTATAAAATATGTGTATATACATTACGCTTTATGACATATAGTGCAAGTTATGAGGTAGAAGGGCAGAGACTAGAGACTAGCTCAGTACAAATGACTGTACATACAACATAGGGTGCAAGGAAGTATAACAGAAAGTACATTATTCAGTGAGTATAAACAGAAGGTGCATTATACAGTGAGGTATGTAAATAGCATATGTTTATATATGGTGTTACATCTCCGGTCTGCCGAAGTGTGTAAGTATTTCTGAGTGTGTATGTGCAGGCCCCATGCTTCACAGTAGGTATGGTGTTCTTTGGATGCAACTCAGCATTCTTTCTCCTCCAAACACGACAAGTTGAGCTTTTACCAAAAAGTTCTATTTTGGTTTCATCTGACCTTATGACATTCTCCCAATCCTCTTCTGGATCATCCAAATGCTCTCTAGCAAATTTCAGACGGGCCTGGACATGTACTGGCTTAAGCAGGGGGACACGTCTGGCACTGCAGGATTTGAGTCCCTGGCGGCGCAGTGTGTTACTGATGGTAGCCTTTGTTACTTTGGTCCCAGCTCTCTGCAGGTCATTCACTAGGTCCCCCCGTGTGGTTCTGGGATTTTTGCCATTTTGACCCCACGGGGTGAGATCTTGCGTGGAGCCCCAGATCGAGGGAGATTATCAGTGGTCTTGTATGTCTTCCATTTTCTAATAATTGCTCCCACAGTTGATTTCTTCACACCAAGCTGCTTACCTATTGCAGATTCAGTCTTCCCAGCCTGGTGCAGGTCTACAATTTTGTTTCTGGTGTCCTTTGACAGCTCTTTGGTCTTGGCCATAGTGGAGTTTGGAGTGTGACTATTTGAGGTTGTGGACAGGTGTCTTTTATACTGATAACGAGTTCAAACAGATGCCATTAATACAGGTAACACATGGAGGACAGAGGAGCCTCTTAAAGAAGTTACAGGTATGTGAGAGCCAGCAATCTTGCTTGTTTGTAGGTGACCAAATACTTATTTTCCATCATAATTTGCAAATAAATTCTTAAAAAATCCTACAATGTGATTTTCTGGATTTTTTTTCTCGTGTTTTGTCTCTCATAGTTGAGGTATACCTATGATGCAAATTACAGGCCTCTCTCATCTTTTTAAGTGGGAGAACTTGCACAATTGGTGGCTGACTAAATACTTTTTTGCCCCACTGTATATATATATATATATACATACACAGTGCTCAACATCCCGGACGAGCCCCCAATTTATGTTACAACCCGTCTAGGGCCAGCCATAACATAAATTAAATGTGCGCATACTCCCAAGATAGCATCAAACAAAAGGTACATTTATTAACAAATGTATAATGAAACTACAGTAACAGAGGGGACAATTTCAGGAGTGGACAAGGCCAAAATAACAAACATAAATAACTGGTTTTAATGTACCCTCTAAATTCCCTAACCAAAATAAAACACATAAAAGAAAAACATACAACACAACTTCCCTAACTCCCTTAACTCAAAACAAGGAACAAACAATACACACACATATATATAGTGCTCAGCGTAAATGAGTACACCCCCTTTAAAAAGTAAAATTTTAAACAATATCTCAATGAACACAAAAACATTTTCCAAAATGTTGACAAGACTAAGTTTTATATAACATCTGTTTAACTTATAACATGAAAGTAAGGTTAATAATATAACTTAGATAACAAAATTTTCAGTTTTACTCAAATTAGGTTGTGATGCAAAAATGAGTACACCCCACTGAAAGTCTCTGGAGCAAAACAAAATTTTAGACTACAAATGCCTAATTTAACAAGAATTCAACCACAGGGGAGTCTAATTATTCATTACACAGCAGACAGTTGACTATAAAAGGGTGTTACTTAAAGAAAACCCCTTCCCATTTCATGCTGTCAACAATGGTACCACATGCAAGAGAAATGTCACAAGACCTGAGAAAGAAAATAATATCTTTACACAAGAAAGGGGAAGGCTACAAGAAGATCAGCAAAGCTTTACTTATCAGTCAGAATACTGTAGCAAAAGTGGTACAAACATTTAAAAAAGAGGGAACTGCAACCATTTCACAGAGACGTCCAGGTCGTCCACGGAAGTTAACACCTCGACAGGAGCGTCTTCTGATGAGAAGGGTTGAAGAAAATCGACATGCAATTTCACTGCAGTTATCTAAAGAAGTAGAAAGCCAAACTGGGGTGACTATTTCCCATGACACAATTCGGCGTACACTGCAGAGGAATGGCATGCATGGGTGCCGCCCAAAGAAGCCTCTCCTATAGCCCAGGCACAAAAAAGCCCGCCTAGAGTTTGCCAGGGCCCATGCTGACAAAGATGAAGACTACTGGGACTCTATACTCTGGAGTGATGAGACCAAGATAAATGTTTTTGGAACTGATGGCTTCAAAGCTGTATGGCGTCGCAAAGGTGAGGAATACAAAGAAAAATGCATGGTGCCTACAGTGAAACATGGTGGTGGCAGTGTCCTTATGTGGGGCTGCATGAGTGCTGCTGGTGTCGGGAGCTGCATTTCATTGATGGCATCAATTCACAAATGTACTGCTCTATACTGAAAGAGAAGATGCTACTATCACTCCGTGCCCTTGGTGCACTTTTCCAACATGACAATGATCCTAAACACACATCTAAGGCCACTGTTGGATTTCTGAAGAAGAACAGGGTGAAAGTGATTCAGTGGCCAAGTATGTCTCCTGATCTGAACCCAATCGAACACCTATGGGGAATTCTGAAGAGACAAGTTGAGCATCACTCTCCATCCAGCATCCAATCTCTAAAAGAGGTCATTCTTGAAGAATGGAAAAAGATAGATCTGGCAAAATGTCGCCAACTTGTTCATTCCATGCCTAGAAGACTTGGTGCTGTCATTTAAAAATCATGGAGGCCATACAAAGTACTAGATTTAGTAGTGTTTGTTGTGGGGTGTACTCATTTTTGCATCACCCTAATTTGAGTAAAACTGAAAAATGTGTAATCTAAATTATATTATTAACCTTACTTTCATGTTATAAGGTAAACAGATGTTATATTAAACTTAGTCTTGTCAACATTTTGGAAATGGTTTTTGTTCATTGAGATATTGTTTAAAATTTTACTTTTCAAAGGGGGTGTACTCATTTACGCTGAGCACTGTGTATATATATATAATAAATATATATATATATATATATATATATAAGTCTTATATATATATATATATATATATATATATGTATGTGTGTATACATTGTTTGTTCCTTGTTTTGAGTTAAAATAAATTGTGTCTGACATTTAAAATGTTATAGAATAAGCATAATACAAAAAAGAATTTAAAAAGGAGAGAACCAGTTAAACCAGCACCTGACAGTAAAGCACTCACCCTAATCACACATGTACATCTCGGAGATGTCTATTTGATGTTAAATGGTGGTGATGTGTTTATTGAACAATGTTTCTCCTGGTTTCCACATCAGTGGCGTTTGTTCTGATGTCTGTAGCTTTTACATAATTCTGTGCCGAATTGAATGCTTCTCACAAGATCTGACTGAGATGTTATTGATTCCGCAGTGAATTTGACTACTTCACTGTATCTCCCAGCACTGTGTATAACGGTGTCACGTGATCGAGAGCAGCCCGCAGCTCCGGTCCGAGCAGATAAACAGTATAGCCCAAAGCAGTAGCGGATTTGTTTCGGTTCGTTTGTCCGATGTAGCTCTTGTAAATCGGGTGTGAAGAGAACGCAAAGCTGTTTATTCCATTTTTGGAACTGAGAAACAACCTTTCTTTGACTGAATGCGCATTGCGATGATGTCACAGGACGCGTCTACGCGCAAAATCTGTGGCAATTTGGAAAATTTGCGAAAATAGCGGAGTTTGCTTGATTTTGCGATAAATTCAGCGATCGTAGAATCCTGGAGGGACGCTCACTGAAAAGAGCAGATTCAGAGAAAGAGCTGCGCGCATCTCTACTACTCACCTCTATCTCTCTCTGTCTGACTGCAGCAGCACACGCATCTTCAAACGTACACACACGTACAGGAATATCTGGACCACGGCCAATCAGAGGAAGGTCCGCCCTTCACTATCTCTGATTGGTTTAGACCACGATATGAGACTAACGTGTCTGTTGTTGAACAGCAGAGAGAGACTTTCTGAGTCGCGGAGACTTGAGAAATTAGGTGCCATTCAGGGCACTCTAGAGCCCTGAATGGCATTTGTTATCAGCTTGTAGCAATTGTGAAAGTGATGAAGATAGTGAAATATATGGTGGGCTTTGGAAGATCTTTTAAATGCTTGTCCTTGGTTTTCGTAATGACAGACTATCTGCCCTGAAATAAGGAAATGCTTATTCAATGTTTGAAAGTATAAACGTTTCAATGTTTGAAAGTTTGCTTCATTTGTTCATGATAGCTGTAAATATTGTTTCTTAAGGTTCTTTCTTTGATCATATATGGTCATATTTTTTAAATGCAGTGTGTCCCCAATTCTTCTGTCTTTATCTCCGCTCATTGTTCTTTAGTGTCTGTTGTGAGTGTGATTTGTAGGACTGTTGAGTTGTTGTTGTGTTTTGACCCCCTCCTCCTCATACTGACTCCACCCCTCATCGCACCCTTTACCTTCCCATTTTATCACAGCTTTGTAAGTTTGTTGAACCTTTTTCAAATCTAAGGTGTGAACGACCGGTGCTCAAGTAAGGGGTTTCTTAACCCTTTAAGTCTTATCTTACCTCAGCTATGTTAACAATTGCATTCTGCACCAGAACTATTAGAGTTAAAAGAACTAAATAAAAGCTTACCATCATCAAATTTGCTGCGTCAAAGAATTTGGTTCCTACTGTTGACCATTTGTGGGTATCGCTTCTCGGCCTTTTGGCTAAGATCAAGTGTAGTATCTGTTCTTATCAGTTTAATATCTGATACGTGCCCTACCCGGGCACCATATATTAAATTGATTTTTGGAGCAGGGAGATGGAATAGGGCTTGCTCCGTCCACTCCACGCATCGACCCGGTATTGCAGTACTTCCGGGAACGGTGCACCCCTAAAACTATTAAGAAAAGAATATGTGCGGATGTTAGTAAGCTAAAGTTGCGTCATTATCAGCCCTGTAGATATTGCGCCCTCTTGATCAATCACACTATTTGGGATGGTGCAAATGAGCCAAGTATCCGTAAAAAGCAGCCCGCTCCGTCTTTGTTTACGTTCGTAGCGCCGACAACGGGCACTTCCTGTCAGATTAACTGGTTCACTCAAGCCCGGGGACTGGAGTAATTCGGGCGGTAGTAGATGAAGATCTAGTGTTGTATCCACATCAGTGTTTGTGTTGTGAAGTTTGATATCCAATAGTGTGTGACGGCTGTACAAGGTTATTTCGAAGCTATGACAAACAAATGAGCTGAGAATAACTAGAAAAATATGTTTTCTAAAATATAAAAACTAGAATTTTCTATAACTAGAAAAATAAGTTTCCCTATGAGTGTTAAACAACAAATGGCATTTGTTATCAGCTTGTAGCAATTGTGAAAGTGATGAAGATAGTGAAATATATGGTGGGCTTTGGAAAATCTTAAATGTTTGTCCTTGGTTTTCGTAATGACAGACTATCTGCCCTGAAATAAGGAAATGCTTAATCAATGTTTGGAAGTATAATTTTAAAAAACTTGCTTCATTTGTTCATGATAGCTGTAAATATAGTTTTTTAAGCTTCTTTCTTTGGTCATATATGGTCATATTTTTTAAATGCAGTGTGTCCCCAATTCTTCTGTCTTTATCTCCGCTCATTGTTCTTTAGTGTCTGTAGTGAGTGTGATTTGTAGGACTGTTGAGTTGTTGTTTTTTGACCCCCTCCCTCCTTTTTCAATTCTAAGGTGTGAACGACCCCGGTGCTCAAGTAAGGGGGGGTTCTTAACCCTTTAAGCCTTATCTTACCTGAGCTGTTAACCAGTCCCTCCAGGATTTTGCGGACTTTTATTTTATTTTTGTGGCCTAAAATGACTGATTTTGCTGCTTTTCTCAAAATTTGTGGTGATATTTGTGGAATTTCGTATTGTTTTGCAGCGAAAATATAACACGCAACAACATTCATTTGACATTTGTCAAAAAAAGGAATTTAGGAAAGAATTTAACGGATTTCATAGGGCCCGAAGTATGATTATCTTTGGGATGGTTTGTAGTAGTTTAACCTTTTATAAAATGTGAAGTAGTTAATTATGGCTATTAAAAATGAAACACCTTTTGTAACAACGGTTTACTCTATTTTAATTGTTTAGTTTGGTTACCAGATGGTTTAAATAAACTGACAATTTTTTTTTCTTCTGATAAACCACCCTTACAGTAAAAAAAAAAATGCAGAAATGCTTCAGTACGTTCTAAAAACCGTAATTTAGGTCATAAATGAAAGCAAAGAAAAACCTACTTGTAACTGTAATGGATCCGGGCAGCTCTTAAAGTGACCACAGTCTAATATTCCAGCTGTCTGTCATTCATTTTAATCTTAACAACTAAAGAGAGAATTTCTCACTGCTCTTGATTAAATCACTTTTGTAACTTAAAGGAATATGTTCACAGCAGTCTTTTTATACGTTTGATTACTTTACACAATGTTACGTTTCTTATTCAATTGTTCTACTGTAGTTTTAGTCCTTTTGCCTTTAAGTTTCTTATTCTTATTTAATTGCTGACAATTTTCTTGTCTTCAGTAAACTTGATGTTTTTTAGTTGTTGTTTGCTAGTAGTAGGCTAGTTGTTTGTGAAATTGTCACCGGTGTCAATAATTATGATTCTTCTATGGTATCAAACATTTTGAAATCATAAAGACCTTATTTGAAGCAAAAATAACTATCTTGTGAGATACATCATTATTAACTTGAAATAAAATTACTCTTATATTGTGATATAAGATTTGTCATTTCGCCCACCCTGCTTACACGGATAACCACAGGAGCATTTGAAAGTCGCGTCTATCAGCAGATCCCTAATATATCTGCTCATAGACCGATCCTCTGATAGATGCTGTACAAGTCTTGTGATTTCACGGATTTAACTTAACTTAAAATATAATCCGCATGCATAAACCATAGTAAAATTCACGTTTTCCATGTTTTAATACAAATGTAGGCCTATTTAAACAAATCAGAATCAGTGTTGTCATGACATTAATTTTATGAATTTTTTGGACTGTATTTGAGGGAACCACGTCAGTTCCGTGCACTTATTTTGTTATTCTATTTATAGAATCCTGTATAATATTCCTGTTAAATCTGAAAATATGATGTTTGTGATGGTGTCAATGAGCAGAAAAAATTAGAGCTCGGAGCAACTCTTGTCTGATTGTGGACCGTCAGAAGCAAGTGATACTAACTGCGGAGTCAAATGAATTCCAGCTACACCTCTCTGGACGTCTAATGGGGTGGGAAGGGTAGAGTTCTGGGTAGCGTTAGGGTGCGGGTTGATATTCTACCTCCACCCATTTGGCACAAATTTCATTCGCTCCTCGCTGGACTTCTAGCGAGGGGGAGCTCCACCAAGCTCCACCCATTTGCTCTGCAGTGAGCAGCGTGTCATCAGAAGGCCCAACTGTCTAAATGTAGTTGTCAATGATCAGTGATCATGATTATGATAACTTGAGGAGCAATGGTTCAAACAGATCTAGAGTCTAGAGTAGATGGAGAGTTTAGATCGTGATGAACCATATGGAGTGAAGTAAGGTCTCGTCGTCACTGAAAATATGGTTCCCTCAAGTGCTCCCCCTTCAGGGTCGGTGTAGAATTCATACTTACCTGGCAGGGGAGATACCATGATCAAGAAGGTGGTTCACCCAGGGCGAGGCTCAGCCATTGCACTCCGGTTGTGCTGACCCCTGCGAATTCCCCAAATGTGGGAATCTCGACTGCATAATTTCTGGTAGTGGGGGACTGCGTTCGCGCTCTCCCCTGATTTTCTGGTTAAAAGTAGAATTGTAATATATAAGGAATTGTACTAGTTTATACAGAGTTAATTGTTTGTGTGAACAAGTTGTGGATCAGTATGTTTGATTGTGATAAAACAGTGGATTGTTGAAATTGACATAAGGTAATGGTGAAAACCAAAAATTCAAAGGAGTATGGACTGAAAAATAAATATGCCTGTAGGTTAGATTCAACTTTATTGTCACTGTGCAGAGTACAAGTACAGAGCCAATGAAATGCATTTAGCATCTAACGAGAAGTGCAAATAACAATGTAAATAAGCATAAAATATGTGTATATACATTACGCTTTATGACATATAGTGCAAGTTATGAGGTAGAAGGGCAGAGACTAGAGACTAGCTCAGTACAAATGACTGTACATACAACATAGGGTGCAAGGAAGTATAACAGAAAGTACATTATTCAGTGAGTATAAACAGAAGGTGCAGGTACAGTGAGGTATGTAAATAGCATATGTTTATATATGGTGTTACATCTCCGGTCTGCCGAAGTGTGTAAGTATTTCTGAGTGTGTATGTGCAGGCCCCATGCTTCACAGTAGGTATGGTGTTCTTTGGATGCAACTCAGCATTCTTTCTCCTCCAAACACGACAAGTTGAGCTTTTACCAAAAAGTTCTATTTTGGTTTCATCTGACCTTATGACATTCTCCCAATCCTCTTCTGGATCATCCAAATGCTCTCTAGCAAATTTCAGACGGGCCTGGACATGTACTGGCTTAAGCAGGGGGACACGTCTGGCACTGCAGGATTTGAGTCCCTGGCGGCGCAGTGTGTTACTGATGGTAGCCTTTGTTACTTTGGTCCCAGCTCTCTGCAGGTCATTCACTAGGTCCCCCCGTGTGGTTCTGGGATTTTTGCCATTTTGACCCCACGGGGTGAGATCTTGCGTGGAGCCCCAGATCGAGGGAGATTATCAGTGGTCTTGTATGTCTTCCATTTTCTAATAATTGCTCCCACAGTTGATTTCTTCACACCAAGCTGCTTACCTATTGCAGATTCAGTCTTCCCAGCCTGGTGCAGGTCTACAATTTTGTTTCTGGTGTCCTTTGACAGCTCTTTGGTCTTGGCCATAGTGGAGTTTGGAGTGTGACTATTTGAGGTTGTGGACAGGTGTCTTTTATACTGATAACGAGTTCAAACAGATGCCATTAATACAGGTAACACGTGGAGGACAGAGGAGCCTCTTAAAGAAGAAGTTACAGGTATGTGAGAGCCAGCAATCTTGCTTGTTTGTAGGTGACCAAATACTTATTTTCCACCATAATTTGCAAATAAATTCTTAAAAAATCCTACAATGTGATTTTCTGGATTTTTTTTCTCGTGTTTTGTCTCTCATAGTTGAGGTATACCTATGATGCAAATTACAGGCCTCTCTCATCTTTTTAAGTGGGAGAACTTGCACAATTGGTGGCTGACTAAATACTTTTTTGCCCCACTGTATATATATATATATATACATACACAGTGCTCAACATCCCGGACGAGCCCCCAATTTATGTTACAACCGTCTAGGGCCAGCCATAACATAAATAAACATAAATTAAATCCCAAGATAGCATCAAACAAAAGGTACATTTATTAACAAATGTATAATGAAACTACAGTAACAAAGGGACAATTTCAGGAGTGGACAAGGCCAAAATAACAAACATAAATAACTGGTTTTAACTCTCTAAATTCCCTAACCAAAATAAAACACATAAAAGAAAAACATACAACACAACTTCCCTAACTCCCTTAACTCAAAACAAGGAACAAACAATACACACACATATATATAGTGCTCAGCGTAAATGAGTACACCCCCTTTGAAAAGTAAAATTTTAAACAATATCTCAATGAACACAAAAACATTTTCCAAAATGTTGACAAGACTAAGTTTTATATAACATCTGTTTAACTTATAACATGAAAGTAAGGTTAATAATATAACTTAGATAACAAAATGTTCAGTTTTACTCAAATTAGGTTGTGATGCAAAAATGAGTACACCCCACTGAAAGTCTCTGGAGCAAAACAAAATTTTAGACTACAAATGCCTAATTTAACAAGAATTCAACCACAGGGGAGTCTAATTATTCATTACACAGCAGACAGTTGACTATAAAAGAGTGTTACTTAAAGAAAACCCCTTCCCATTTCATGCTGTCAACAATGGTACCACATGCAAGAGAAATGTCACAAGACCTGAGAAAGAAAATAATATCTTTACACAAGAAAGGGGAAGGCTACAAGAAGATCAGCAAAGCTTTACTTATCAGTCAGAATACTGTAGCAAAAGTGGTACAAACATTTAAAAAAGAGGGAACTGCAACCATTTCACAGAGACGTCCAGGTCGTCCATGGAAGTTAACACCTCAACAGGAGTGTCTTCTGATGAGAAGGGTTGAAGAAAATCGACATGCAATTTCACTGCAGTTATCTAAAGAAGTAGAAAGCCAAACTGGGGTGACTATTTCCCATGACACAATTCGGCGTACACTGCAGAGGAATGGCATGCATGGGTGCCGTCCACGAAAGAAGCCTCTCCTATAGCCCAGGCACAAAAAAGCCCGCCTAGAGTTTGCCAGGGCCCATGCTGACAAAGATGAAGACTACTGGGACTCTATACTCTGGAGTGATGAGACCAAGATAAATGTTTTTGGAACTGATGGCTTCAAAGCTGTATGGCGTCGCAAAGGTGAGGAATACAAAGAAAAATGCATGGTGCCTACAGTGAAACATGGTGGTGGCAGTGTCCTTATGTGGGGCTGCATGAGTGCTGCTGGTGTCGGGGAGCTGCATTTCATTGATGGCATCATGAATTCACAAATGTACTGCTCTATACTGAAAGAGAAGATGCTACCATCACTCCGTGCCCTTGGTCGTTGTGCACTTTTCCAACATGACAATGATCCTAAACACACATCTAAGGCCACTGTTGGATTTCTGAAGAAGAACAGGGTGAAAGTGATTCAGTGGCCAAGTATGTCTCCTGATCTGAACCCAATCGAACACCTATGGGGAATTCTGAAGAGACAAGTTGAGCATCACTCTCCATCCAGCATCCAATCTCTAAAAGAGGTCATTCTTGAAGAATGGAAAAAGATAGATCTGGCAAAATGTCGCCAACTTGTTCATTCCATGCCTAGAAGACTTGGTGCTGTCATTTAAAAATCATGGAGGCCATACAAAGTACTAGATTTAGTAGTGTTTGTTGTGGGGTGTACTCATTTTTGCATCACCCTAATTTGAGTAAAACTGAAAAATGTGTAATCTAAATTATATTATTAACCTTACTTTCATGTTATAAGGTAAACAGATGTTATATTAAACTTAGTCTTGTCAACATTTTGGAAATGGTTTTTGTTCATTGAGATATTGTTTAAAATTTTACTTTTCAAAGGGGGTGTACTCATTTACGCTGAGCACTGTGTATATATATATATATATATATATGTATATGTGTGTATACATTGTTTGTTCCTTGTTTTGAGTTAAGGGAGTTAGGGAAGTTGTGTTGTATGTTTTTCTTTTATGTGTTTTATCTTGGTTAGGGAATTTAGAGGGTACATTAAAACCAGTTATTTATGTTTGTTATTTTGGCCTTGTCCACTCCTGAAATTGTCCCCTTTGTTACTGTAGTTTCATTATACATTTGTTAATAAATGTACCTTTTGTTTGATGCTATCTTGGGAGTAAGCACACATTTAATTTATGTTATGGCTTGCCCTAGACGGGTCGTAACAATAGCCAATGACCTTAACGGCATCCGGAGGTAGAAATGTGCAAGGGAATGTCTCTACAAAAGGTGGCACCAGCACCTGACAGTAAAGCACTCACCCTAATCACACATGTACATCTCGGAGATGTCTATTTGATGTTAAATGGTGGTGATGTGTTTATTGAACAATGTTTCTCCTGGTTTCCACATCAGTGGCGTTTGTTCTGATGTCTGTAGCTTTTACATAATTCTGTGCCGAATTGAATGCTTCTCACAAGATCTGACTGAGATGTTATTGATTCCGCAGTGAATTTGACTACTTCACTGTATCTCCCAGCACTGTGTATAACGGTGTCACGTGATCGAGAGCAGCCCGCAGCTCCGGTCCGAGCAGATAAACGAGTATAGCCCAAACGAGTAGCGCGGATTTGTTTCGGTTCGTTTGTCCGATGTAGCTCTTGTAAATCGGGTGTGAAGAGAACGCAAAGCTGTTTATTCCATTTTTGGAACTGAGAAACAACCTTTCTTTGACTGAATGCGCATTGCGATGATGTCACAGGACGCGTCTACGCGCAAAATCTGCGGCAATTTGGAAAATTTGCGAAAATAGCGGAGTTTGCTTGATTTTGCGATAAATTCAGCGATCGTAGAATCCTGGAGGGACGCTCACTGAAAAGAGCAGATTCAGAGAAAGAGCTGCGCGCATCTCTACTACTCACCTCTATCTCTCTCTGTCTGACTGCAGCAGCACACGCATCTTCAAACGTACACACACGTACAGGAATATCTGGACCACGGCCAATCAGAGGAAGGTCCGCCCTTCACTATCTCTGATTGGTTTAGACCACGATATGAGACTAACGTGTCTGTTGTTGAACAGCAGAGAGACTTTCTGAGTCGCGGAGACTTGAGAATTAGGTGCCATTCAGGGCACTCTAGAGCCCTGAATGGCATTTGTTATCAGCTTGTAGCAATTGTGAAAGTGATGAAGATAGTGAAATATATGGTGGGCTTTGGAAGATCTTTTAAATGCTTGTCCTTGGTTTTCGTAATGACAGACTATCTGCCCTGAAATAAGGAAATGCTTATTCAATGTTTGAAAGTATAAACGTTTCAATGTTTGAAAGTTTGCTTCATTTGTTCATGATAGCTGTAAATATTGTTTCTTAAGGTTCTTTCTTTGATCATATATGGTCATATTTTTTAAATGCAGTGTGTCCCCAATTCTTCTGTCTTTATCTCCGCTCATTGTTCTTTAGTGTCTGTTGTGAGTGTGATTTGTAGGACTGTTGAGTTGTTGTTGTGTTTTGACCCCCTCCCTCCTCATACTGACTCCACCCCTCATCGCACCCTTTACCTTCCCATTTTATCACAGCTTTGTAAGTTTGTTGAACCTTTTTCAAATCTAAGGTGTGAACGACCGGTGCTCAAGTAAGGGGGGTTTCTTAACCCTTTAAGTCTTATCTTACCTCAGCTATGTTAACAATTGCATTCTGCACCAGAACTATTAGAGTTAAAAAAGAACTAAATAAAAGCTTACCATCATCAAATTTGCTGCGTCAAAGAATTTGGTTCCTACTGTTGACCATTTGTGGGTATCGCTTCTCGGCCTTTTGGCTAAGATCAAGTGTAGTATCTGTTCTTATCAGTTTAATATCTGATACGTGCCCTACCCGGGCACCATATATTAAATTGATTTTTGGAGCAGGGAGATGGAATAGGGGCTTGCTCCGTCCACTCCACGCATCGACCCGGTATTGCAGTACTTCCGGGAACGGTGCACCCCCTAAAACTGTTAAGAAAAGAATATGTGCGGATGTTAGTAAGCTAAAGTTGCGTCATTATCAGCCCTGTAGATATTGCGCCCCTCTTGATCAATCACACTATTTGGGATGGTGCAAATGAGCCAAGTATCCGTAAAAAGCAGCCCGCTCCGTCTTTGTTTACGTTCGTAGCGCCGACAACGGGCACTTCCTGTCAGATTAACTGGTTCACTCAAGCCCGGGGACTGGAGTAATTCGGGCGGTAGTAGATGAAGATCTAGTGTTGTATCCACATCAGTGTTTGTGTTGTGAAGTTTGATATCCAATAGTGTGTGACGGCTGTACAAGGTTATTTCGAAGCTATGACAAACAAATGAGCTGAGAATAACTAGAAAAATATGTTTTCTAAAATATAAAACTAGAATTTTCTATAACTAGAAAAATAAGTTTCCCTATGAGTGTTAAACAACAAATGGCATTTGTTATCAGCTTGTAGCAATTGTGAAAGTGATGAAGATAGTGAAATATATGGTGGGCTTTGGAAAATCTTAAATGTTTGTCCTTGGTTTTCGTAATGACAGACTATCTGCCCTGAAATAAGGAAATGCTTAATCAATGTTTGAAGTATAATTTTAAAAACTTGCTTCATTTGTTCATGATAGCTGTAAATATAGTTTTTAAGCTTCTTTCTTTGGTCATATATGGTCATATTTTTAAATGCAGTGTGTCCCCAATTCTTCTGTCTTTATCTCCGCTCATTGTTCTTTAGTGTCTGTAGTGAGTGTGATTTGTAGGACTGTTGAGTTGTTGTTTTTGACCCCTCCTCCTTTTTCAATTCTAAGGTGTGAACGACCCCGGTGCTCAAGTAAGGGGGTTCTTAACCCTTTAAGCCTTATCTTACCTGAGCTGTTAACCAGTCCCTCCAGGATTTTGCGGGACTTTTTATTTTATTTTGTGGCCTAAAATGACTGATTTTTGCTGCCTTTTCTCAAAATTTGTGGTGATATTTGTGGAATTTCGTATTGTTTTGCAGCGAAAATATAACACGCACAAACAACATTCATTTGACATTTGTCAAAAAAAGGAATTTAGGAAAGAATTTAACGGATTTCATAGGGCCCGAAGTATGATTATCTTTGGGATGGTTTGTAGTAGTTTAACCTTTATAAAATGTGAAGTAGTTAATTATGGCTATTAAAAATGAAACACCTTTTGTAACAACGGTTTACTCTATTTTAATTGTTTAGTTTGGTTACCAGATGGTTTAAATAAACTGACAATTTTTTTTTCTTCTGATAAACCACCCTTACAGTAAAAAAAATGCAGAAATGCTTCAGTACGTTCTAAAACCGTAATTTAGGTCATAAATGAAAGCAAAGAAAACCTACTTGTAACTGTAATGGATCCGGGCAGCTCTTAAAGTGACCACAGTCTAATATTCCAGCTGTCTGTCATTCATTTTAATCTTAACAACTAAAGAGAATTTCTCACTGCTCTTGATTAAATCACTTTTGTAACTTAAAGGAATATGTTCACAGCAGTCTTTTTATACGTTTGATTACTTTACACAATGTTACGTTCTTATTCAATTGTTCTACTGTAGTTTTAGTCCTTTTGCCTTTAAGTTTCTTATTCTTATTTAATTGCTGACAATTTTCTTGTCTTCAGTAAACTTGATGTTTTTAGTTGTTGTTTGCTAGTAGTAGGCTAGTTGTTTGTGAAATTGTCACCGGTGTCAATAATTATGATTCTTCTATGGTATCAAACATTTTGAAATCATAAAGACCTTATTTGAAGCAAAAATAACTATCTTGTGAGATACATCATTATTAACTTGAAATAAAATTACTCTTATATTGTGATATAAGATTTGTCATTTCGCCCACCCCTGCTTACACGGATAACCACAGGAGCATTTGAAAGCCGCGTCTATCAGCAGATCCCTAATATATCTGCTCATAGACCCATCCTCTGATAGATGCTGTACAAGTCTTGTGATTTCAGATTTAACTTAACTTAAAATATAATCTGCATAAACCATAGTAAAATTCACGTTTTCCATGTTTTAATACAAATGTAGGCCTATTTAAACAAATCAGAATCAGTGTTGTCATGACATTAATTTTATGAATTTTTGGACTGTATTTGAGGGAACCACGTCAGTTCCGTGCACTTATTTTGTTATTCTATTTATAGAATCCTGTATAATATTCCTGTTAAATCTGAAAAATATGATGTTTGTGATGGTGTCAATGAGCAGAAAAATTAGAGCTCGGAGCAACTCTTGTCTGATTGTGGACCGTCAGAAGCAAGTGATACTAACTGCGGAGTCAAATGAATTCCAGCTACACCTCTCTGGACGTCTAATGGGGTGGGAAGGATAGAGTTCTGGGTAGCGTTAGGGTGCGGGTTGATATTCTACCTCCACCCATTTGGCACAAATTTCATTCGCTCCTCGCTGGACTTCTAGCGAGGGGGAGCTCCACCAAGCTCCACCCATTTGCTCTGCAGTGAGCAGCGTGTCATCAGAAGGCCCAACTGTCTAAATGTAGTTGTCAATGATCAGTGATCATGATTATGATAACTTGAGGAGCAATGGTTCAAACAGATCTAGAGTCTAGAGTAGATGGAGAGTTTAGATCGTGATGAACCATATGGAGTGAAGTAAGGTCTCGTCGTCACTGAAAATATGGTTCCCTCAAGTGCTCCCCCTTCAGGGTCGGTGTAGAATTCATACTTACCTGGCAGGGGAGATACCATGATCAAGAAGGTGGTTCACCCAGGGCGAGGCTCAGCCATTGCACTCCGGTTGTGCTGACCCCTGCGAATTCCCCAAATGTGGGAATCTCGACTGCATAATTTCTGGTAGTGGGGGACTGCGTTCGCGCTCTCCCCTGATTTTCTGGTTAAAAGTAGAATTGTAATATATAAGGAATTGTACTAGTTTATACAGAGTTAATTGTTTGTGTGAACAAGTTGTGGATCAGTATGTTTGATTGTGATAAAACAGTGGATTGTTGAAATTGACATAAGGTAATGGTGAAAACCAAAAATTCAAAGGAGTATGGACTGAAAAATAAATATGCCTGTAGGTTAGATTCAACTTTATTGTCACTGTGCAGAGTACAAGTACAGAGCCAATGAAATGCATTTAGCATCTAACGAGAAGTGCAAATAACAATGTAAATAAGCATAAAATATGTGTATATACATTACGCTTTATGACATATAGTGCAAGTTATGAGGTAGAAGGGCAGAGACTAGAGACTAGCTCAGTACAAATGACTGTACATACAACATAGGGTGCAAGGAAGTATAACAGAAAGTACATTATTCAGTGAGTATAAACAGAAGGTGCATTATACAGTGAGGTATGTAAATAGCATATGTTTATATATGGTGTTACATCTCCGGTCTGCCGAAGTGTGTAAGTATTTCTGAGTGTGTATGTGCAGGCCCCATGCTTCACAGTAGGTATGGTGTTCTTTGGATGCAACTCAGCATTCTTTCTCCTCCAAACACGACAAGTTGAGCTTTTACCAAAAGTTCTATTTTGGTTTCATCTGACCTATGACATTCTCCCAATCCTCTTCTGGATCATCCAAATGCTCTCTAGCAAATTTCAGGCGGGCCTGGACATGTACTGGCTTAAGCAGGGGACACGTCTGGCACTGCAGGATTTGAGTCCCTGGCGGCAGTGTGTTACTGATGGTAGCCTTTGTTACTTTGGTCCCAGCTCTCTGCAGGTCATTCACTAGGTCCCCCGTGTGGTTCTGGGATTTTTGCCATTTTGACCCACGGGTGAGATCTTCGTGGAGCCCCAGATCGAGGGAGATTATCAGTGGTCTTGTATGTCTTCCATTTCTAATAATTGCTCCACAGTTGATTTCTTCACCAAGTTGCTTACCTATTGCAGATTCAGTCTTCCCAACCTGGTGCAGGTCTACAATTTTGTTTCTGGTGTCCTTATGCAATTTCACTGCAGTTATCTAAAGAAGTAGAAAGCCAAACTGGGGTGACTATTTATGACACACGAGTTCAAACAGATGCCATTAATACAGGTAATGGCATGCATGGGTGCCGACAGAAGCCTTCCTATAGCCCAGGCACACCCGGTGTGAGTCTTAGGGTCCCATGCTGACAAAGATGAAGACTACTGGTGTGATTAGAATCACTCTCAGTGCATCAGACTGCCAAATTCAAATCTGCTTTTTGGAACTGATGGCTTCAAAGCTGTATGGCGTCATAAGGTGAGGAATATCAAAGAAAATGCATGGTGCCTACAGTGAAACACATGGTAATGGCAGTGTTTTGGGGCTGCATGAGTGCATGCATAAGTACAGCCATACATTTCATTGATGTAAAATACATGCTGATGCTCTATACTGAAAGAGAAGATGCTACCATAATCTGGTCGTTGACATGTTTTATTGATATCATGACAATGATGTAAACACACATATAAGGCCACTGTTGCTCTTCTTCCAGTTTAAGAGACTTACTTTAACGTGTTCAGAGGAAGGATTAATTTACGTGTTGAACCCAATCGAACACAGCTAGATTCTGAAGAGACAAGTTGAGCATCACGCCCATCAGCATCCAATCTCTAAAACACGGTCATTATAAAAGTGTTTAAACTACCAAATAGATCTTGCACATGTTTCAGAATCGGAATATCAGATATGTTCATAATATAGTGAGCATGTTTGTGAATATTTTAAAAAAAGATAAATGAAATACAAAGTACTAGATTTAGTAGTGTTGTGCAGGGTGTACTCATTTTGCATCACCCTAATTTGAGTAAAACTGAAAATGTGTTCTAAATTATATTATTAACCTTACTTTCATGTTATAAGGTAAACAGATGTTAATATTTTAAACTTAGTCTTGTCAACATTTTGGAAATGGTTTTTGTTCATTGAGATATTGTTTAAAATTTTGCTTGTTCAAAGGTGACAAAATACTTATGAGCACTGTGTATATATATATATAAATATATAAAATATAAATGTATATGTGTGTATACATTGTTTGTTCCTTGTTTTGAGTTAAGGGAGTTAGAAGTTGTGTTGTATGTTTTTCTTTATGTGTTTTCATCTTGGTTAGGGAATTTAGAGGGCTGACATTAAACCAGTTATTTATGTTTGTTATTTTGGCCTTGTACTCCTGAAATTGTCCCCTTTGTTACTGTAGTTTCATTATACATTTGTTAATAAATGTACCTTTTGTTTGATGCTATCTTGGGAGTAAGCACACATTTAATTTATGTTATGGCTTGCCCTAGACGGGTCGTGTAACATAATAGCCAATGACCTTAACGGCATCCGGAGGTAGACAATTTCAAGGGAATGTCTCTAACAAACATAAATAACTGGTTTTAATGTACCCTCTAAATTCCTAATCACACATGTACATCTCGGAGATGTCTATTTGATGTTAAATGGTGGTGATGTGTTTATTGAACAATGTTTCTCCTGGTTTCCACATCAGTGGCGTTTGTTCTGATGTCTGTAGCTTTAACATAATTCTGTGCCGAATTGAATGCTTCTCACAAGATCTGACTGAGATGTTATTGATTCCGCAGTGAATTTGACTACTTCACTGTATCTCCCAGCACTGTGTATAACGGTGTCACGTGATCGAGAGCAGCCCGCAGCTCCGGTCCGAGCAGATAAACGAGTATAGCCCAAACGAGTAGCGCGGATTTGTTTCGGTTCGTTTGTCCGATGTAGCTCTTGTAAATCGGGTGTAAAGAGAACGCAAAGCTGTTTATTCCTTTTTTGGAACTGAGAAACAACCTTTCTTTGACTGAATGCGCATTGCGATGACGTCACAGGACGCGTCTACGCGCAAAATCTGCGGCAATTTGAAAAATTTGCGAAAATAGCGGAGTTTGCTTGATTTTGCGATAAATTCAGCGATCGTAGAATCCTGGAGGGACGCTCACTGAAAAGAGCAGATTCAGAGAAAGAGCTGCGCGCATCTCTACTACTCACCTCTATCTCTCTCTGTCTGACTGCAGCAGCACACGCATCTTCAAACGTACACACACGTACAGGAATATCTGGACCACGGCCAATCAGAGGAAGGTCCGCCCTTCACTATCTCTGATTGGTTTAGACCACGATATGAGCCTAACGTGTCTGTTGTTGAACAGCAGAGAGAGACTTTCTGAGTCGCGGAGACTTGAGAAATTAGGTCACACGTGCGACCAAATTGGTCGCACTCTAGAGCCCTGAATGGCATTTGTTATCAGCTTGTAGCAATTGTGAAAGTGATGAAGATAGTGAAATATATGGTGGGCTTTGGAAGATCTTTTAAATGCTTGTCTTTGGTTTTCGTAATGACAGACTATCTGCCCTGAAATAAGGAAATGCTTATTCAATGTTTGAAAGTATAAACGTTTCAATGTTTGAAAGTTTGCTTAATTTGTTCATGATAGCTGTAAATATTGTTTCTTAAGGTTCTTTCTTTGATCATATATGGTCCTATTTTTTAAATGCAGTGTGTCCCCAATTCTTCTGTCTTTATCTCCGCTCATTGTTCTTTAGTGTCTGTTGAGAGTGTGATTTGTAGGACTGTTGAGTTGTTGTTGTGTTTTGACCCCCTCCCTCCTCATACTGACTCCACCCCTCATCGCACCCTTTACCTTCCCATTTTATCACAGCTTTGTAAGCTTGTTGAACCTTTTTCAAATCTAAGGTGTGAACGACCGGTGCTCAAGTAAGGGGGGTTTCTTAACCCTTTAAGTCTTATCTTACCTCAGCTATGTTAACAATTGCATTCTGCACCAGAACTATTAGAGTTAAAAAAGAACTAAATAAAAGCTTACCATCATCAAATTTGCTGCGTCAAAGAATTTGGTTCCTACTGTTGACCATTTGTGGGTATCGCTTCTCGGCCTTTTGGCTAAGATCAAGTGTAGTATCTGTTCTTATCAGTTTAATATCTGATACGTGCCCTACCCGGGCACCATATATTAAATTGATTTTTGGAGCAGGGAGATGGAATAGGGGCTTGCTCCGTCCACTCCACGCATCGACCCGGTATTGCAGTACTTCCGGGAACGGTGCACCCCCTAAAACTGTTAAGAAAAGAATATGTGCGGATGTTAGTAAGCTAAAGTTGCGTCATTATCAGCCCTGTAGATATTGCGCCCTCTTGATCAATCACACTATTTGGAATGGTGCAAATGAGCCAAGTATCCGTAAAAAGCAGCCCGCTCCGTCTTTGTTTACGTTCGTAGCGCCGACAACGGGCACTTCCTGTCAGATTAACTGGTTCACTCAAGCCCGGGGACTGGAGTAATTCGGGCGGTAGTAGATGAAGATCTAGTGTTGTATCCACATCAGTGTTTGTGTTGTGAAGTTTGATATCCAATAGTGTGTGACGGCTGTACAAGGTTATTTCGAAGCTATGACAAACAAATGAGCTGAGAATAACTAGAAAATAAGTTTTCTAAAATATATAAAACTAGAATTTTCTATAACTAGAAAAATAAGTTTCCCTATGAGTGTTAAACAACAAATGGCATTTGTTATCAGCTTGTAGCAATTGTGAAAGTGATGAAGATAGTGAAATATATGGTGGGCTTTGGAAAATCTTAAATGTTTGTCCTTGGTTTTCGTAATGACAGACTATCTGCCCTGAAATAAGGAAATGCTTGATCAATGTTTGGAAGTATAATTTTAAAAAACTTGCTTCATTTGTTCATGATAGCTGTAAATATAGTTTTTTAAGCTTCTTTCTTTGGTCATATTTTTTAAATGCAGTGTGTCCCCAATTCTTCTGTCTTTATCTCCGCTCATTGTTCTTTAGTGTCTGTAGTGAGTGTGATTTGTAGGACTGTTGAGTTGTTGTTGTTTTTTGACCCCCTCCCTCCTTTTTCAATTCTTAGGTGTGAATGACCCCGGTGCTCAAGTAAGGGGGGGTTCTTAACCCTTTAAGCCTTATCTTACCTGAGCTGTTAACCAGTCCCTCCAGGATTTTGTGGGACTTTTTATTTTTATTTTTGTGGCCTAAAATGACTGATTTTGCTGCGGCTTTTCTCAAAATTTGTGGTGATATTTGTGGAATTTCGTATTGTTTTGCAGCGAAAATATAACATGCACAACATTCATTTGACATTTGTCAAAAAAAGGAATTTAGGAAAGAATTTAACGGATTTCATAGGGCCCTAAGTATGATTATCTTTGGGATGGTTTGTAGTAGTTTAACCTTTTATAAAATGTGAAGTAGTGAATTATGGCTATTAAAAATGAAACACCTTTTGTAACAACGGTTTACTCTATTTTAATTGTTTAGTTTGGTTACCAGATGGTTTAAATAAACTGACAATTTTTCTTTCTTTCTGATAAACCACCCTTACAGTAAAAAAAAAAATGCAGAAATGCTTCAGTACGTTCTAAAAACCGTAATTTAGGTCATAAATGAAAGCAAAGAAAAACCTACTTGTAACTGTAATGGATCCGGGCAGCCCTTAAAGTGACCACAGTCTAATATTCCAGCTGTCTGTCATTCATTTTAATCTTAACAACAAAAGAGAGAATTTCTCACTGCTCTTGATTAAATCACTTTTGTAACTTTAAGGAATATGTTCACAGCAGTCTTTTTATACGTTTGATTACTTTACACAATGTTACGTTTCTTATTAAATTGGTCTACTGTAGTTTTAGTCCTTTTGCCTTTAATAAGTTTCGTATTCTTATTTAATTGCTGACAATTTTCTTGTCTTCAGTAAACTTGATGTTTTTTAGTTGTTGTTTGCTAGTAGTAGGCTAGTTGTTTGTGAAATTGTCACCGGTTTCAATAATTAAGATTCTTCTATGGTATCAAACATTTTGAAATCATAAAGACCTTATTTGAAGCAAAAATAACTATCTTGTGAGATACATCATTATTAACTTGAAATAAAATTACTCTTATATCGTGATATAAGATTTGTCATTTCGCCCACCCCTGCTTACACGGATAACCACAGGAGCATTTGAAAGCCGCGTCTATCAGCAGATCCCTAATATATCTGCTCATAGACCGATCCTCTGATAGATGCTGTACAAGTCTTGTGATTTCACGGATTTAACTTAACTTAAAATATAATCTGCATGCATAAACCATAGTAAAATTCACGTTTTCCATGTTTTAATACAAATGTAGGCCTATTTAAACAAATCAGAATCAGTGTTGTCATGACATTCATTTTATTAATTTTTTGGACTGTATTTGAGGGAACCACGTCAGTTCCGTGCACTTATTTTGTTATTCTATTTATAGAATCCTGTATAATATTCCTGTTAAATCTGAAAATATGATGTTTGTGATGGTGTCAATGAGCAGAAAAAATTAGAGCTCCGAGCAACTCTTGTCTGATTGTGGACCGTCAGAAGCAAGTGATACTAACTGCGGAGTCAAATGAATTCCAGCTACACCTCTCTGGACGTCTAATGGGGTGGGAAGGATAGAGTTCTGGGTAGGGTTAGGGTGCGGGGTGATATTCTACCTCCACCCATTTGGCACAAATTTCATTCGCTCCTCGCTGGACTTCTAGCGAGGGGGAGCTCCACCAAGCTCCACCCATTTGCTCTGCTGTGAGCAGCGTGTCATCAGAAGGCCCAACTGTCTAAATGTAGTTGTCAATGATCAGTGATCATGATTATGATAACTTGAGGAGCAATGGTTCAAACAGATCTAGAGTTTAGAGTAGATGGAGAGTTTAGATCGTGATGAACCATATGGAGTGAAGTAAGGTCTCGTCGTCACTGAAAATATGGTTCCCTCAAGTGCTCCCCCTTCAGGGTCGGTGTAGAATTCATACTTACCTGGCAGGGGAGATACCATGATCAAGAAGGTGGTTCACCCAGGGCGAGGCTCAGCCATTGCACTCCGGTTGTGCTGACCCCTGCGAATTCCCCAAATGTGGGAATCTCGACTGCATAATTTCTGGTAGTGGGGGACTGCGTTCGCGCTCTCCCCTGATTTTCTGGTTAAAAGTAGAATTGTAATATATAAGGAATTGTACTAGTTTATACAGAGTTAATTGTTTGTGTGAACAAGTTGTGGATCAGTATGTTTGATTGTGATAAAACAGTGGATTGTTGAAATTGACATAAGGTAATGGTGAAAACCAAAAATTCAAAGGAGTATGGACTGAAAAATAAATATGCCTGTAGGTTAGATTCAACTTTATTGTCACTGTGCAGAGTACAAGTACAGAGCCAATGAAATGCATTTAGCATCTAACGAGAAGTGCAAATAACAAAGTATGTAAATAAGTATAAAATATGTGTATATACATTACGCTTTATGAGATATCTACAAATGTATTAGAGATATCTACAAATGAATTAGAGTAGGGGTCGACCGATATGTGTTTTTCAGGGCCGATACCGGTTATTACAGATCAAGTAGACCGATAACCGATATTTTGAACCGATATACGTGTCTGGTGTAAAAATGAAAATGAATGCCAAAATTAATAATAACAAGAGCTCTGACAAAAAAACCTTCTTTAAATGCTTTTAAACATGTCTTTAATTCTGAAAACTGTTAATAACAACAACATTAAATAAACAGTAATATTAATAATATTAATAATAACATAAGTACAGAGATCTCCCAGAAGCATTCTGTAAACATTTTGTAAAACTTAAAAAGTAAACGTATTTAGCGTATTGTGTGATTATTCTCAACAAAAGTTGTAATAATTGTTGTAGTTGTATCACGTATATTCTACTGCACCACAGTAATATATCCGGCTAAACCGAACTTATATTTTGACAGGTTGCCATGAGGACCTTTTAAGTTTCTGTAGCCTATGTATATATGATATGACGGTCGTTTTACTCAAATGAAACTGTCAAATGCTCATCAAGTGACTCTCCAAGCAGTTCTGGGGATGTTGTTCATGTATTTATGTCCTCATTTAGTGAGACGGCAGATGCTGAAGTCACCGCGAGCATCACGCGCTTCAGTGTGTATGTGTGCAGTAAATGAAACCGCACGTCTGTGTCATTCATTAACAGAGATGCAGAACATGCAGGATTCATATTTAAATAGTGTTTTTGCAGCTTAATATTTATAGATACTAGTCCATAGCGCGAGTCGATTTAAGTGTACTGACCTACTTTTGATTAATTCATCCAAACTTCGACAAATTCCGTGACATTCCGCGTTATACGGTAAATTCCATTATATGACTGCATTCCGCGATTCCGCCCGCATTTTCCGCATCGCGGACATCATAGTGGATTGTGATTTATTGCAACTTCAGCAACGTCTGCTGCTGCTTTACCTTTGAGAGACAACTGATGCGTGATCACTGAAGCAGCTCCAGTTAGCAAGTGCTCTCGGTGTGAGACTGTCTTCAGTTTTCCGCGTTGATTGGTCGGACTCATGACTCTCTACATATCAGATGAGCGGTGGGAGGAGATTGCTCTCAGAGATTGAGATCGCCTCACTCTCACAGAGTGTTGAGCTCAGACAGGCTGCATCGCCAAATAGTGCATTTAAACATTAAATAGTTTCACCTGTATTATTTATTCACCAATAAATAATGTCACCTGTAAATAGTATGTTTGTTTGCATAAAAAAAAAATAATAATAATAATTATCGGCAAATCTGTTTTTAAAATGGCCGATATCGATAATCGGTAAAATGCTTAATATCGGCGCCGATAATCGGCCAGGCCGATAATCGGTCGACCCCTAAATTAGAGATATCTTTAAAAAAAATATGGCAAGCCCTTTTAACATTTAAAACCTTTTTCTGACTATCCATAAATATAATTTCGGATAGTCAAAATTGTAATTCGGATAGTCATAATTATAATTCGACTAGTCACAATGACAATTAGAGATATCTCTAATTATAATTGGACTAGTAAGAAATCGAATTAGAGATATCTCTAAATACTTTATGACTAGTCAAAACTCATTTGAAGATATCTCTAATTACATTAGAGATATCTTCAATAGAGCGTCATACATCTCTGTATTAGAGATACAGATATCTCTTAATTCAATTTCGACTAGTCACAATTATAGTTGAAGATATCTGAATTGCAATTGCGCCTAGTCGAATTGCTGTTGTGTGAGGTCAGAATACATTTACTCAGCTCCTCCCCCCACACCAGAGCTTGAAAAAAATCCAAAAAACTCACTACTAAAAGATTGTGAGATAAAATGGTTAAGAGGTCATTCTAAATGCAATAATTCAAATTTCTAAGTTTATACCACTTATTTGAAATAGTGGCAATTATCTGCACCTTGGTATTGTAGTACATTATAAAACAGTACACAATGATAACCTATTGAGTGTACATTCTAATTTGAATTCAGTTTTAAATGGATGCCACCTTATTGGGACAATAAAGCTACCCAATATTTATTTTCAACTTTGAATTATTTCCTAAATTTTTATTGAAAATAAATGCCCGATTTGAGATTTGAAAAGGAGAAAAAAGTATTAGAACTTGACCGTGTCACAAAGCATGCACTGTTACCACTACACCACTGAAACTGTTGCTGGTTGAGCGTCGTTTCTCATTCTTGACTATCCCAATCACACAAGGCGGCTATTTGTACTTAATGTAAATAGACACTCTGATTCTTGTAACATTATATAAAATGTTGCAACGGCTGACATGAGGCTTATACATGTGTTCATTTGTAAATAAAGGCTAACACAATTTAAACAGCACAGCACACACGTCTCAACATTACCATATAAAACAGGACAAAAGCCTATTTAAGTCCTCTCTGTATAGCCAGCAACATTTTTAGTTCCATACTTTTAATTACTTCTGTATAAAACACTTTAAAATCACCCAGAGATGCAGGACCTTTATTATACAACTCTTAGACAAAAAGGCGGATGACAACAGTTTCCAAGCTAGGATTGGTTAAAAAAACCTTTAAGGTGGGGCTCAACGAAGTTGTATTTGCATGTGCATTGGAGATATCTCTAAATGAATTGTGACAGTCAAAATGGTAATTGAAGATATCTCTAATTCAATTCATTTGTAGATATCTCTAACTCATTTGAAGATATCTCTAATTGAATTACGACTAGTCGAATTGTAATTGGAGATATCTCTAATTGTATTTTGACTAGGCGAATCGTATTTGAAGATATCTGCAAATATTTTTCAATGGAAGTCAATGGAAGATTATGACTAGTCGTAATTGAATTGTAGATATCTTCAAAGCAATTACGACTAGTCATAATTTAATTGTAGATATCTTCAAATCAATTACGACTTGTCGAATTATAATTATGACTATCCGAATTATAATTATGACTATCCGAAATTATATTTATGGATAGTCAAAAAAAGGTTTTAAATGTTAAAAGGGCTTGCCATAGTTCTGTGTGATTTGGACAACTTCACATTACGCCCCTCTCTTGCAGTCTGCAGACAGGTACCATTGGATAAACTCGAGCATCCCTCCGAAGAAGTGTCGCATTTTCACCAGAGTTGCCAGCTGTTTTTATATGCAATAATATTCAAACATTTGTCTATGATGCATTTTTGCTATTCCCAATTCAAAAGCGAGATCGCGCTCACATGGATGAGTTTCAGCACGCGCAACATGAAAGCCCTTTTTATGATAGAGAGAGAGAGAGAGAGAACTAACCATTAACTAACATATGCTTACACTTTAGGCCTGTGGCTGTTATATTAAACTAAGTTTATTTAATGTTTTTTTTGGCTTCTAAGGATTATAGCCGCATTTCTTCTTGCACAACTTCCTTCCCTTCACAGCGGCGCGCATTCGTTCCTCCCTGACCAAAGCGTAACGTCAGAATCAGATCAATCGTTGTCGATTGTTGTAAAATGCAGTCTTTACTGTTGCTAAGTTGCTGGACATGTTTGATCATAAAATGTTGAAAGCACAATCCACACGAGAGACGCTGTTCCCCAGGTTGAAGTGTGTGTGTGTGTGTGTGTGTGTGTGTGTGTGTGTGTGTGTGTGAGTGAGAGAGAGTGTATCCCTGCGCGGCGCTCTAAAACTGACAAGCAAAGTACACTTTGAGCTTCGATCAAATACACACAAAATATGTACAAACGGCCGGCTTGGAGAGTATTCACTTAAACAGTTCATGTCTTAAAGTGAACGAGAACAGTTGGGAGAAAATCCGATGTGTGTCAATATTGTGTCTTAAAGTGACAGACTGGTGCTTCATCAATGTAAATTAAAGAACAAAATGCAAAGAGAAAATCACTGACAGCTCTTAATCTGAATAAAGTTATAGCTTTAATACGCATTAATCTATCAATACATACAGTGAAAACTATGCGATGTTCATTTACATGTGATCACTTGTAGATTTCTTTTGTAGCTTTTACCTACCTGAACATTAATGTTAGTAGACCTTCTTGGAAAAATGAAAGCAGTTTCGCACACGATTCGTGTCGAATGCAAGCTATACGGGGAGGCTGCAGACCTGGATCAGACAGTTTTACGCCCCTGTTGTTCCTGATGTGTCCAGTAGGGGGAGGCCACACAATATATGATCCATCAGAACTGAATCAAACCAAAATCAAATCTAGAAGCAAGACGAAAAAGAGGTATGTTAAATACTCATTAAAGTTATTGTTGTCCGGCAACCAAAGTATAATTTATAAGTGATTAGCCAAAGGTCGCAATCAATTCATTTCAATATATCAAGAGACATCTTTATAATTTATATGCAAAGACAATATTGATGGTCAGGTTGATGGTTTGTCTGGCTCAATTTTACCAAATCACATGTAAGCTTGCCTCATATTCTATGTAGGCTTACTCCCTCTGTCTTATTTAATAGTTTTTTGTAAATTTTTTGTTTTCGGTCTCTAGCTTGCATGAGATGGCCTTTTCTGGTAAGATATTCTTCTAACCGTTTACTCTTTTCACACTGCACATGGATTTTGCAGCAACATTAGAGTACCTGTTGGATATGTATGAATGTACAAATGACAGATTTATAATAGGCATGTATGTAAAAAAAGGAGAATTTAACTGCACACAAGGATTTTTATTACAGCAAACAACTAAAAGTCAAGTCAAGTCACCTTTATTTATATGGCGCTTTTAACAATACAAATTGTAACAAAGCACTGCACAGTATCAAATAGGCAAATTGTGTCAATAATGTAAAATGACAGGATTTAACACTCAATTTTCAGCTGAATGCATTTCATTATTGAATTTAGTGATGGCATTGTCCAGCTCTGTTCAGTTTAAATAATATCTGTGCAATCAAGTTGATGATATTGCTGGAAATGAAGATTTTCCCAACTAAGCATGCCAGAGGCGACAGCGGCAAAGAACCAAAACTCCATCGGTGACAGAATGGAGAAAAAACTTTGGGAGAAACCAGGCTCAGTCGGGGGGCCAGTTCCCCTCCGGGCAGATGAACCAACAGTTTATTCCAACTGCATCAAATCAAATTTTAAGTGGTCCACTGGTTCCAGTGGTCTTTCCCCGATGGATGTCTAGGTGACGAGTTCCTCACTGGGCATCTGTCTCTGGGGCTCATCTATGTGTCCTAGACTCCGCTGACGTTCAGGGCTGTAGAGGTTTTTTCTAAAGGTTTCTGTAGAGGTTGTAAAAGACTATTTCTTAATTTTTATATTAACTTTGGGGTAGAGTCTGGAGCAAATTAATTTTATATTAAGAAAACTAATTATTCACTATCAATAATTGACCACCAACAATCACAAACATGATAAATCCCACATTAAAAACTTTGGTCCCATATGGTTTGAATGTAAAAAGTTGATTTGATTTGAGTTGTTTCTTATAAATTAGATTATCTAATTAAAGTTTATTTGAACTTAATATGGTTTTTATCATGTTTGTGATTTTTGGTGCTCAATTATTTATGGTGTATCTTGTTCTATTAATATAAAGTTAAGAGATTATTGTAATTGTTTGCTGGCTAATTATGTTAATTGTGATGTTGTTCTGTGATTAATTGTTGATTAATTGAATCTTGAGAGATTCAAACAAAAAATTATCAATAAATAGAACAAAATAAAAAATTTAAAAGACTGCAAGTGACTTCACTAGCGGAAGCGGAAGTGTCTGAGTGTGCAAGTGCTGTCTGCAGCCAGACCCTTCTCGACAGAAGGGACAAAGCTTTCACAGTGACAGACAAAAGTCTGCAAGATGCCTGAGGCAACGAGATCATGAAAAAACTACATAAGCACCAGAACATTATTTCATAATTTTTTTAAATGACTCGCTCGCAGAAGCATGTGACCTAACTTCATGAAACACTAGAAACATTCGTCCGCTCGACAATCATTTATTAATTTTGCAAACGCTCTAAAGCTTGCAATTTATGAAAGAAGCTGTACGGAAGCAGTAACATGCAGCGCTAAAACAGCTAAAACACTTTCAAGAGAATTTGGGATAGAGAACACA
>CM050413.1:52347300-52474907 GCA_027564155.1 Gymnocypris eckloni scoliostomus | reverse complement strand
GCAGTCCGTGCTGGCCTGGAGGAGAGAGGACAAATGTCATCTAGACAAGTGGTTAAAGTAGAGCATAAAGTATCAGTAGCAGCATTCACATCCAGAGATGAGAAATGTGTAGGTGAGGGAAGAGAGGAGGATACTACAGAGGAAAGATGTGAGGGAGAAAGGGAGCGTAGGTTTCGTCTAAAAGTAACCGGTAAGGGGGTTGGTGGCACCCGGGTAGCAAAGTGTAATGTGAATTTAATAAAGAAATGGTCAGAGATATGTAGTGGTTGTACCAGAATGTTATCTGCAGTACAATCGCGTGTGTAAATTAAATCAAGTTGGTTGCCTGATTTGTGAGTGCTAGTAGTGGTAAGGCGTTTGAGATCAAATGAAGCTAAGAGCGAATGAAAGTCTGTAGCATAAGGCTTTTCTAGATGAATGTTGAAATCGCCAAAACTAAGAGTGGAGTTCCATCCTCCATGAAAGAGGACAGCAACCCATCCAGCTCCTCTAGGAAGGGGCTAGAATTTGACCAGGGGACGGTAGATTACCACAATCTGGAGTTTTATAGGAGCCATTACAGTAATCGCATGGGATTCAAATGAGTTGTAATTGCATAGGGGCAAGTGGGTTGAGTATTTCCAATTATTTGAAATGAGCAGACCAGTGCCCCCACCCGCCAACCTGACGTGGGGTGTGAGAGAAGAGAAATTGTTAGAGAGGGCAGCTGGAGTTGCTGAGTCTTCTGGACGAATCCAGGTCTCAGTCAAGCCCAAGATGCTGAGAGTGGATTGTAAAGAAAAGCGGAAATGAAGTCTGCTTTGTTGACAGCTGACTGACAATTCCAGAGAGCCATAGAGAAAGAAAGAGGTGAAGTAGAAGATGTAGAGATGGGCGCAGGTTAGCAGGATTACGTTGCCGTCTGCGTGTGATGTTGAGCGTGGTCGAGACAACCGGAATGGTTTTGAAACACATGATAGAGGTGGAAGTATAGAGGATAGCAAAGGAGAGTGTGTGAGGGAAGGGAGGAAAAATATACCTGAATGCGTTGCGGTATCGTTGCTCGGTAAAGTCGCACAGGAAAAAGTCGCTTGTCTTTACACTCGTCTGTCTTCACACGAGCAGGCTGAACGCTTCCGCAGACGCTTCCGCGTCAGCCTCAGACATTACATAAATACACAGTCTAATTAAGAGAATAGAGTGAAAACAGCTGTGAACGGCTTCTGATTAGCCCAGCCAATAAGCCTAACAGAGTGCTAATGGCTCGAGACGAAACTAACACCTTGCCCAAGGAGCAATGGAGGCGCAAATGATTATATTTACCAGTAAGTGCAATCAAAACTATTCAACCAACGAAAATGCAGACTACAAATAGGTAGGAAACGAAATATTCCTTCCTAGGAGCAAGTAAATAATATAAACAACAGATCTATGAACAAGTATTAAAGACACACTCACAAGCTGACGTCTGTTTCTTCTGGTGACTAATCTGCTTTTCGATTTAAAACAAGAACCAAGCAGTTTAAATACTCCAACAGTCGCTGTGAACGGCTTCTGATTAGCCCAGCCAATAAGCCTAACAGAGTGCTAATGGCTCGAGACGAAACTAACACCTTGCCCAAGGAGCAATGGGCGCAAATGATTATATTTACCAGTAAGTGCAATCAAAACTATTCAACCAACGAAAATGCAGACTACAAATAGGTAGGAAACGAAATATTCCTTCCTAGGAGCAAATAATATAAACAACAGATCTATGAACAAGTATTAAAGACACACTCACAAGCTGACGTCTGTTTCTTCTGGTGACTAATCTGCTTTTCCCGATTTAAAACAAGAACCAAGCAGTTTAAATACTCCAACAGTCGCTGTGAACGGCTTCTGATTAGCCCAGCCAATAAGCCTAACAGAGTGCTAATGGCTCGAGACGAAACTAACACCTTGCCCAAGGAGCAATGGGCGCAAATGATTATATTTACCAGTAAGTGCAATCAAAACTATTCAACCAACGAAAATGCAGACTACAAATAGGTAGGAAACGAAATATTCCTTCCTAGGAGCAAGTAAATAATATAAACAACAGATCTATGAACAAGTATTAAAGACACACTCACAAGCTGACGTCTGTTTCTTCTGGTGACTAATCTGCTTTTCCCGATTTAAAACAAGAACCAAGCAGTTTAAATACTCCAACAGTCGCTGTGAACGGCTTCTGATTAGCCCAGCCAATAAGCCTAACAGAGTGCTAATGGCTCGAGACAAACTAACACCTTGCCCAAGGAGCAATGGAGCGCAAATGATTATATTTACCAGTAAGTGCAATCAAAACTATTCAACCAACGAAAATGCAGACTACAAATAGGTAGGAAACGAAATATTCCTTCCTAGGAGCAAGTAAATAATATAAACAACAGATCTATGAACAAGTATTAAAGACACACTCACAAGCTGACGTCTGTTTCTTCTGGTGACTAATCTGCTTTTCCCGATTTAAAACAAGAACCAAGCAGTTTAAATACTCCAACAGTCGCTGTGACGGCTTCTGATTAGCCCAGCCAATAAGCCTAACAGAGTGCTAATGGCTCGAGACGAAACTAACACCTTGCCCAAGGAGCAATGGAGGCGCAAATGATTATATTTACCAGTAAGTGCAATCACAACTATTCAACCAACGAAAATGCAGACTACAAATAGGTAGGAAACGAAATATTCCTTCCTAGGAGCAAGTAAATAATATAAACAACAGATCTATGAACAAGTATTAAAGACACACTCACAAGCTGACGTCTGTTTCTTCTGGTGACTAATCTGCTTTTCCCGATTTAAAACAAGAACCAAGCAGTTTAAATACTCCAACAGTCGCTGTGAACGGCTTCTGATTAGCCCAGCCAATAAGCCTAACAGAGTGCTAATGGCTCGAGACGAAACTAACACCTTGCCCAAGGAGCAATGGAGGCGCAAATGATTATATTTACCAGTAAGTGCAATCAAAACTATTCAACCAACGAAAATGCAGACTACAAATAGGTAGGAAACGAAATATTCCTTCCTAGGAGCAAGTAAATAATATAAACAACAGATCTATGAACAAGTATTAAAGACACACTCACAAGCTGACGTCTGTTTCTTCTGGTGACTAATCTGCTTTTCCCGATTTAAAACAAGAACCAAGCAGTTTAAATACTAATCAACTAATCAAATATGACCGTAAAGACGTGTATAATGTTACAAAAGATTTGTATTTGAAACAAATACTGTTTGTTTTGAACTTTCTATTAATCAAAGAAGCCTGAAAAAATGTATATTTGTATATTTTAATAAGCATAGTTCAGAATAAGCATGTTGTTTCATTTTGCATAAAATATCTGGTTTGCAGAATGCCAAAGGATTATTTTTTCACCCATATTTTGACTTTTTTCACAGAAGTTATCTGAAACATTCAAGTAGAATTTTGCACACTTGTGTTTAATATGCTTTCTGTGTATATAAAGATTTTATCAATTTAATTTGATGCGTACCAAAATGGGACGTCTCATCTTTGACCCATACCAATTTCCTTATTGTTGTGGTAGTTTCTCACGTAATAAGATATATGTAAATCAGTATTTAACATCAATATATTTACAGACTTGTAATTAATTTATAGATGGGATAATATAATGTGTCCTTTCGTCTTATCAATGATATTTTGGCCATTCAGAAAAGTCCCCCCCCCCCCAGCTTCTGTACATTAAAATTCTATATATCCTCTAAACAGGTACATTTATTGTTGAGGTGTTCTTTTTAGCTTGTCCAGATGCTGGTATCGCTTATGTTATTTTTATGATGTCAGCTTTATCAGCTCATATCTGATTGTTCCACACAGTGCTAATACTAACAGTCATAACATGTCAAATGTTTCCTGAGCAGCTTGTTTGGGTTTCCCCAATGTGATTCTCTCTGCCACCACAATCTGAGGTTAAGAATATAGTGGCATTGCTCAGAAGGGAAGTTAGATTGTCATCTGCGGAAGGTTTGTTTGCGTTAGTGTTGAAAGGAAAGTAATAATCTTGGATGCCAGGACAATTATAGGGCTGTGGTTACTATTATTTGTGACCCACAGGAAGGTCATTTACGCTCTGCTCTGAAAACTGCATTAATCTGGATTTTTTCCAATATGAAATAAAAGATAGGCCTATCTATAATGTTAAAAACAAAGCAGGCTAATTTTAAAAAGAAATCGGTGCTAGGGACGGGCATTTAGTGAATAGAGAATTGTAAGATTTCACTTTTAGCCAAAACAGAAGGCCTAACTTGGGACGAGATCTGTTTGCCTTTCAGCTCCCTCTTGGGTTCAGACTGCAGTCAAAGGTCATTTCAATAAAGATTAGTCTATTTATGTCACGTCATTGTAACAGAACTAGCTCAGCATCCTTTGAAATCGCTTTGCTTTTGTTCATATTTATGGGGATTGACTCTGTAATTGGCTTTAGTCATTATCTGACTTTTAAAATTCATTTGATTTCCATTGGACTGTTGTAAAAATCAAGTGATGGAGAAAGAATCCTTTATGTCATGCATGCAGACATCTGTCCTCCATCAACCGACCAGGTGCCAGCCTCGTTTTGATAGCTGCGCTGATAGCCTCCCGATTACCAAATCTCCAGGTTCTCCGATCCCTTTCACTGGACATGAAGGACCAATGAGAACAAAGAGAGCAATGCGAGGCCACCCTCAGCTGCCTTCTGCTACACAGATCGAGAACACCAGAGAGGTCTCCCTCCTCAGCTTCCTTCCATCTGGGTTCTCGGGGGAACGCGTCTTAGTTAACACTATTCGAATCTGTGTAATCTTCTTAAGTCCCACAGAAGCTCCTCATGTATGTCTAAATTCAGATGGACTGTGATAAGAAGCTGTGAAGCAGGCCTTGGGATTGAGTTCCTCTCTTTTTGCTCAGGGTATTTTAAAGTTTTAAATATTTCAAGTTTAAACAATTTAATATTTTTTTATTGCCTCTCTAAATCCCAGTATGTATGACCATTCAAAAACGTAAAAAAAATCAAACAAACAAAAATATTTTATAGTACAGTATATATGCAACAAATCAAAAGTTTGAAATAAGATTTTTCATGTTTTCGAAAATCAACATATTAGAATGATTTCTGAAGGATCATGTGACACTGAAGACTTAAGTAATGATGTTTCAACTTTACCATCACAGGAATACATTACATTTGATAAAATATTAAAATAGAAAAGAGATAAAAACAATTGTAGCCTTGGTGCACGAATATCTTTCAAAGACATACAATAAAATAATTATTCCAATCTTTCGACCGGTAGTGTATTATAAATTAGCATATATATATATATTTATATATATATAATACAATCTATTTATTGTTTTCTTAACCTTTTTTGTACTAATTTTCATTCTGAATGTCTGGCAATCATGAACAATGGTGCTCAGAATTCCAGCCTGCTTTCCAGTGTCACCTGGGCTGCTGTTTATTTTCTTTGCTATTTCAGGAGGTCAGCGGAGTGTTAGCACATTAGATGGTGGCATGGAGTCATTGTGACCTTTACACAAGTGTGACATCAGTCCCAATGCATGGATTGGTGTTTGCGCTTTGCTTTATATACCAGGTGTTTGCAGTATATATTTCATTGTTACTGACTCGTAAAGGGATATCTATGTATTTCACTGCAATATTTTAAACTATTTTTGACTGGTGTTTAAAATATATATATAATTTGATTTTCTAAGTAATACATTTATATATGAAGTAGATTATCATAATTTTATATGTAGCCTACAGATTTCAGCCTCCAAAAATATTTGGCCAACACTGTGCAAAAATACAGACGTTTTTAATGCCAAAAGGTTCTTAATTTTCACATCTCACAAAATGTCTTTTGGCTGTTTTAATTTCAGTTTTGTTATTTCAGGAAAAAATATAATTTCCAGTTCATTGTTAATTAAATGGAGACTATAAGGTAGTGCGTTTTTGCAGAGACTGATGGATCTGAGGATTTATAGCAGGATCTTTTGAACTATTTCACATATTTTAATAGTTAAATGCTATTTCATAACTTGTTTTACTTCACCTGAGTTCAAGATGCAACAGCTTGTTTTATTTTTTCAAAGCACTTGCTGTTCTTTTTAGTTATTGAGTTCTCACGTGAAATGGAAAAGCATTTGCCATGTAAATATGTTATAATAAATTTAATTCAACAAGTCTTGGGGACAAATTTTAAACTGTAAATAATATTATTTAGAGCTGTTTATCAGATTGAATGCTGCTAATACAACATTGATTACAGCTCTGTCTCAAGAGATTTGTTCAATTTCAAATGTTTGTTTTACAGCAGATTTATAGGATTAAAAGAGCATTTTGATGCCACCTGCTTCTGAACTCTCTGGGAACCCTTTCTCCCTTCTGTTGCATTATGGGTTTAGGGGGTCCGGGGCCACAGATGGCTCTCCAGAGATGCTCTATGTGACTCTGTGTAGCAAATATACATTGTACGGTGTAATCCTGGATTTAGGGGAGACTTGGAGTAATTATCCAATTGTTAGATGAAATTCATTTTGGTTCCGTCACTTCCCCACCCAGGGAATCATGTGGCAGATAGTGCTTGTTCCGAACACACACGGGAATGTTCAGAAATAGAGATTTAATCTCAATTGTCTGAAGGTCTGTTTGATTTTGGCTAAACTCCATTTGATTCCAAGCAGCTGACTCACCCAGCCTCTCACACACACACACACACACACACACACACACACACACACACACAGGGTGCCAGTGGAAAACCAGGCGGCCGCATATGGACTGTCTCTTGATATCATTCACTGGCCGTGTAATCTTATTATGCTAAATCCATAATCCTCACCTATGCTGGACGCCCACAACAGTGACAGTGCTGGTGATTGGACGACTAGATGTAGTTGGGGATGCTGTGTTCTCCGCCACACATTTTGCCGAGTTGGGCTGCATTATGAACGCGACAGACAGTCTCTTGAGGTCAGGACGAGAATGAGAGAGATCCAATCAGTTTGAAGGAAATTGATGGATAGAACTGGAGGGAATAAAGTTCTGGATCAAAATCCTTTGTTTTATCAGAATCTGAATGGTGTTAAAGCCATACATTCAAACAGATAAATGTTAAGCTGTTTTTGAGAGCCTCACCCTTGAGTGTTGTGTTTCTTAAGATCAAATATTATTTTTAAATACACCTGCAGAACCCTGTTTTGAACTTATGTGATTGCCGTCTAAAATGTGTCAGATCAGGACCAGGTGAACCAAAATCAGCAAATTATACAGGGTTTCCTGAAGAGTTATTAGTCATTCAGACTGCCTAGTCAAATATTTCATTTGCTCATCCCTGTAGCTAACAGTTACTCTGTATTGTACATCCCAAAATATGCTTTATAGAGGTTTATTAGGTGAGCATATATGTTATAGTTTAGGTGCCTGGGAAACGGCTCAGAAACCATAGTTTTTCGCCCCACCCTGGAGTTTGATAAGCAAAACAACAGCTGGCCCTTTCACTGCCTCCCTGAGATACGACTACATCCAGTCAGGCAGAAACATCCCTGGACGGAGGGGCCTTTGGGTAGAGCAGCTAACTCTCGTACACCCTGTTTGTGTTGGGGGTATCAGACGTAATTATGAGGATTCAAAGGTGTGGATTCGATGTCTGACTGGATTGGAAAGAGAGGGAGCAGGGACAGAGGTATGGGGTGAGGAGATGGCTGGTGGGTAATGGGATTAGGTGTAGCACTTTCCATGACACACAGAGACAGACACCTGACACTTGGCCTGGGACTGAGATGGAGGAAGTAGGGGACAGGAGGATTAATTCCGCCCCATATTGGAGATGTCATTCCCGAGGCAATAGGGGCTTTTGGGATAGGGCTCGGTTTCGTTCAGTTTCTGCTTGGCTGGGTCGCCTTAATACTTTTGGTTTGTTTCAAGAGAAAAGATTGAGGTTTATCCTTCATTGGACATCCAGTGAAGTTGTTCCTCTGATGATTTGTTTTCTAATCATGCAAGAGCTTGATTTTCAGAGTTTCTTATTGGAAAGCAGCTCGAAAACTGACAAACGTCACACCGTTGAAGTGTTGGGTTATCTTTTGAGCAGTTTCTCTGCCAAGTGAGGTTCTGTGGATGTGTACACTCTTAAAAATCAACACTCTTTATTGGCATTGATGGTTCCATGAAGAATTCCATGGAATCTTTCCTTTGAACAGAAGGTTCTTTGGGAACCCAAAATGGTTCTTCTATTGCTATAAAAAACTTTTTTGGAACCCTTATTTTTAATTGAGTAGTTCACCAAAATGTTTGAATTTGCTTCTCTTCCTCAGGCCATCTAAGATGTAGATGAGTTTTTGGAGAAAGCATTACATCTTGCTCACAATGGACCCTCTGCAGTGAATGGGTGCCATCAGAATGAGAGTCCTACTGATAAAAGCAAGTAACTGCCATGGCTACAGTACATCAATTAACATATTGTGACACGAAAAGCTGCATGTTTGTAATAAACAAATCCATCATTAAGAAATATTTAACTTAAAACCATTGCTTCTGGCTAAAATAAAGAGTCATCTATCCATAATTTAGTGTTTTTTGAAGCCGGAGAGAATTATGCACAGATCAAGCAGAGTTTACAAGCGAAAAAAGTTCTAAACATATGAATGCATGTATTTCATGGGAGAGGACAACAGGAGAACTTTTTCCAGTGCCGGAAGCTTGGATTAGGGACTGGGATTTTGGCTAGAAGTTCAAATGCCTTTATTTCTTATAAGACTGCGGTGGACTGCAGTCATGTGGATTACTTGTGGTTTGTTGTGATGTTTTATCAGCTGTTTAGACTCATTCTAAATGGCACCCATTCACTGCAGTGGATACATTGGTGAGCAAGTAATGTAATGCTACATTTCTCCAAATCTGTTCTGATGAAGAAATGAACACATCTATATCTTGGATGACCTGATGTGAGTCAATATGAGGTGAACTCTTCCTTTAAAAGTGTACAAACATCCAAACACAACCTTTATTGACTCCCGCACGCTGCTGGCTTGATGGCCAAGGAAAAGTCAATAGTTTGAGAGAGGATGGACTGTTTATTCAGACAACGCACCACAGTTTTATCAGTTAAAGTGCTGGGGTGCGAGGACAAACAAAAGACCTCATGTTCTGTTGCTATGGCCATAGCGTAACTCTCTTTTTTTCAGCTTGAGGAGATGAACCTGTGCCTGCATGCTAGCGCTGTCACCTGCTCCCACAGGTGTAGATTGGGCTGTCTGAGACAGGGTCTGTCGCCCAGGGGTCACTCTTTGTGTCTTGTTGATGGGTTGTAGAGGCTCCTGAGAATGAAACACCATCTCTAATGATCACTTTGGTTTCACAGTTTTAACCTTTAGCCATTAAATGTGTGAGGTGCATTTCCCCACCACCTCAGTGACAAAGTGTTTAAACCCTCTTCGACCGCTGGCACAGGCCTGTGCCATCAGTTTTGTCATTGAGTAAGATTTCTAATTGAGAATGTCCATACAAATGTAAGGTTCGTTTGGAGTTGCAGTGTAGTGGTTAGAGCTCCAGAGATGTGGTTCTCATTAACAATGGGTTAATGGTCAACTAGTAATACAATAATTAATAAAAAATGGTAATATGATGTTATATTCCTAAATTCAGGGTCTTGAATCTACCATACACCCGTGTTATTTTAGTATTGTTTATACTGTTATAGTAGTTATTAATATAATGTTTTACTTCAGGTATTCTTTATAAACTTATGTCAGTTATTTCTAATTTTCAACATTTCTAAGATTGATTTAGCTTAAATTATTTATTTAGCTGACATTTTTCATGTAATGTTTATATTATTTTATGTTTATATTTCAGTTACTGAAAATGTTTTTAACATACAAAAGTATACTTTTGTAAAACTGTTAGCATGCTAAAATCTTCTCCAAGGATGTTATGAAATACCAGTGAAGAGTGTCTGGTGGATATCTCTAAATCAATTCAACTAGCCATTCAGATACCTCTTTAACTAGTCAATTTTTAAATACTATAATTTACACATGCGAATTTGTTTGCAGGTGATGATATTTTGACAAAAATGACAAGCTTGTGTTTAAAAATACAAATAATGTATACATGGATGAATCTCTCACAATAAGATAAATCCCGTATTGTATTATCTCTTTTCCATTTCCACTCCAGTAATTTCTTGTTACTCTTCCTGAAAACCAGATTTAATTTTCAATTTCAATTTCAAACTGGTGGTGGTTGACAATATCACCTTTATGGCAAAATCAGTTTTGGTTGAGAATAATTGTTTGTAAATGTAGACTCTTTTTTTTATTTCAGCATTTCTGAAGACTGGCAGGATGTTTCGCGGTTTCGTGGGGAAGACGATTAGCTTTTTCGGTTACACCGTCCAGTATGGCTGCGTCGCTCACTGTGCCTTTGAGTATATTGGCGAATTTGTCGGTAAGTTTCTTGGAGCTGTTTGGTCAAAGCATTCCCACTAACAGTAAAATAAATACATATACAATTAATTTCTACTCTAAATTCACCTAAAACAGTGTTCAGGGCCTTCCATGGAGCCCACCATCACTAACCACGACGTGGTCTTTTCAGAGCGAGTAAGCCGCCACCTCTGTCGATTACAAAAGTGAGTATGAAATGCTTACTTTAGCCTCTATTTGACTTTTATTGATAATACTGTCATGCAGAATCTGATTTATTTTGACCTCACATGTTACATTCTTCCAGAGGGGATATTGTAATAGCCAAAAGTCCTTTTGATCCAAAAATGAACATTTGTAAACGAGTGATCGGCCTGGAAGGGGACAAAGTTTGCACTAGTGGACCATGTGACATCTTTAAAACACACACTTTTGTGAGTACCTGCTGTACCGCACCTGACATCAGCTCTGCTTGAAGAAATCATTCCTTTTCCATAAACGCTTTCTGAAGTCCTTTACTACCTTTTTTGTATAAATCACTGTGTTTACTCTTAAGGTGTATGCATTTGAATTTCACATGCTTTCACCTTCGTTGGGTAAAACGTTTACCTTATGGCAACAATAAATGCTTGTTTCTCAGTTATTATCGGTCCAGAGAGAGCATAGCCACTCTGTCACTGAAATAGCTGTTATAGCTTTTTTTTGTATCACTTGTTTTTTTCACCTTGACTATGTGCGGTTCTGGCCTGTAATTTTTCTGAAGCTGTTAGTGTTAGTGCCAGATGAGTAGAGCAAGTGATGAAGAGAATGGAGAGAACGAAAGGCCTGTCACTGCAGTCATTTAAGGTAAAGAAATACAAACCCTCAGATGAACATGAACCCAAGATTGTAGAAGTTTGCTCCCTGCCGGTTCTAGCTATCCTAAACCAATTACAATGTCAGAATTGCAAAATAATTAAGAAAGCAGTGAACTGATGCAGTCTCTTTCTACTCTTAAAACGTATGAAATCTTAAAATGCTCATCTAATTCAATAGCGAAGGCGTCATAGCAGTATTAACATACTGTTACTGCTCTTCCGTCTTGCATTTATTTGTGTACTCTATTGATTTTTCTTTCTGATGCTCATTTTGTCACAGAAGTTGTTTTGTGTTGATACTTGTTTATAGCTGACAGAATATGTGACATGTTTTCTATAATTGAAGTAATGCTAATGTAAGTCAGATCTGTAACTTTTGGTATCTAATAACATTGAAATATCAATGTTTCATAAACAGTTTTGAAAAGTGTCTTGGCAAGTATGTTTAAATACTATCTTTAACAGGGTAATTTGGTTTGTTCCTATGTATAAAATGCATTTGAGTAATTAATGGATTTGTCAATCAAAGATAGAAGATTAATAACTGATTTGGCTGTGATGTCTTAGGCAGCTGTTTTTCACTGCATGTCTCCATACCACAACATGCTCCTGGGAAAGATATATAACCAGGAGAAAATGTGTGATAGTTCAATAGAGTGCTGCAGGAACTAATCCTAAAACTTGCATTAGTTTGCGTGTCTGTGAACTGCCCGTTACATCATTCTGAAGTCAATGGGTTTTTGATTTTTAATTCATCATGAGTTTAAACTTTTACGTGTCTTGAAAAGGTGGTTACTACCTAGTTGCTCGATAGACTACATGATTTGTTGAGGAGGCTGAACATATCTACTCTCTAGTCCTTATATACAACCTTGTTGCATGCTCTTGCTAAATGTTCTAACTCAAATAATGTTTTATTCATTTTTACTTAAGATAAAAGTTGTGTTGGTTAAAGTGTTAGTTCACCCAAAAAGGAAAATTCTGTCATTAATTACTCACCCTGATGTCGTTCCAAACCCGTGAGACCTCCGTTCATCTTCAGAACATAAATGAAGATATTTTTTAAGGATTCCGAGAGCTCTCAGACTCTATAGATAGCAAGGGTCCTTACACGATCAAGGTCCAGAAACGTTAGCAGGAAATCGGTAAAATAATCCATGTGACATCAGGGGTTCACCCGTAATTTTATGAAGCTACAAGAATACTTTTTGTATGCGAAGAAAGCAAAAATAACGACTTAATGCAACATTTCGTCTTCTCTACGTCAGCATAGCGCCATTTTGGAGAATATCCACTGGACGGAAACAGAGTATGCTGTTCTGTCAACCGCAACACATGGATACGCCATTTTCATTTATTTACGCTTTGATTTGACTGAAAACAGCGCATCCTGGAGATGCTTCTAACACAGCAGATCTTTCAGTTTGCGTAGTAGATATTCTCCAAAATGGTGCTAGGTGACACGGAGAGACAAATTTGGATGAAGTAGTTATTTTGTTTCTTTTGGACACAGAAAAATTCTCGTAGCTTCATAAATTACGGTTGAATCCCTGATGTCACATGGATTATTTTACTGATCTCCTTGCTACGCTTTCTGACCTTGATCATGAAAGATTGCTGTCAATGGAGGGTCAGAGAGCTCTCAGATTTCATCAAAATATTGTAATTTGTGTTCAAGATGAACGAAGGTCTTATGGGTTTGGAAGACATCAGGGTGAGTAATAATGACAGAATTTTCATTTTATGGTGAAATATCCCTTTAAAGTAATGTTTGCTCTGAGGATGCTTCTGGTGATTGTATTTAGGCTTCAAAATTTATGAAAGTTGTGTTTATTTGTGAAGACTTTCTTGAGGAACAAAATGTGTAAGAATCAAACTTTTATGATTAAGATATTTACAAAATATGATTTAGGTAAGCAACAGTATACGACCATGATGTTGCCCTGAATATCAACACGACTGCAATGTGACACTGATTTTATACAATAGTATTTCAATAAACAAGAAGTTAGAATTAAGTGACTTAGATTTTAGACAAAATACTGACTGTTTTTGCTCAATTTCTCATCCGAAAATAGTTACGATCAAAGCCACAGCAGAACTGTTGTGTGTCTCTGAGCATCACACAGCAGTGTTTCGTTACTAAATGAATCTATGTTTTTGAATGAATCGAGTGAATCAATTGATTCAGTGGCCCATTCATAACGACAGCCAATTGCCTCGTTTCTGAATGAATCAGCCGTTTGAATGAATGAATAAATGACTCGCTCATTGAAACAGACATTTGCCACCACCTACTGGTGATTTAGTCATATTTAAAAGTATCATTACATTTTTCAACATTTATTTGTATGTTTAAAAAAAATATGTAAAACATTAATCTTATAAAATGATTTATGCATTTGAAATGTTGCAGTGTAAATACATCTAATACCACTTCAGATGCAGCTTCTGTTTCCTCAGCAGTGGAAATATAGAGTTTAGTACTAATTTCATTTGAATGGTAACAACTCTACCGTTTCTTATTATGCTAAATTAATTGAAACAAAGTATGAATTTTATGTGAAAGATGACACATTTAATAAGGTTAGGGGAAAGAAATGACCATTTGTAAACAGTGGGAAATGACATGTTTTGTTAAATAAACCAACTCATTTCAAGTGAACTATTTCTTCCTCTTTCTAGTCACAGAGCACTTTATTTTGAGAGTAGTTTAAGTGAGAAAAAAATCTGTAACTCAGTCTAGATTAGGGGAATTGTAATGTTTAATAATTAATTGTATTATGTAAAAATGTTTTCGTTGAAATTTGCATAGATTTTTGTTTGTATATGCGGTCAATTATAGTTCTTAGAAAGAAAATCGGAATCGGCAAAAAGCGGTACCGGCAGGTCAAACTTCCAAAGAAATCGGAATCGGCCAAGAAAATTGCAATCAGTGCATCTCTACTATAAATTTACATCATGACTTCAGGACTCATATTCACTTAACATAAAAATATTAATAATACTCTGATATTAAAACAAAGTTTTGTTTAGATAAGCCCTATAACATAATTCATTGTAGAGGTATTTTCTAGACCAGAATCTAGATGTTAAACAATCAACAACAGTAACCATATATATGTTTCTAACATGCTTCCCATTTGTAAGATCGAAGGCAGGGTTGTCAACATTTGTGTCTGGTCACAGTATGATGTGATTTCTCGTATGCTTGGCTGACAGACAGGACAAAAGCTTCACACTGAACAGCAGATGATTTCTTGTGGATGGGATCAAACATATGTTTCCATGCTAATGAGAGTCGACTGTAAGACGACTCCATGCTGACATATGTTTAGAATCACGATTATTTTGCATTTGTCAATGATGCATTTGTTTGCATTACAGAAGGTCAGCAAATCACTTATGGGTCATAGTCGTTCTCACATATTAAGTGCACGGCTCTATTAGATATCTAGTGTGACTAATTGAGAGTATCAAATCCTACAAGATTCTATGGAATTCTTCATAAGATTCTTTGGAATTCTACTTGATGGGGAAAAACGAATTTGAACATTCTTCAGTTTGGTCAGTGCCAGATAGGCATCTCCATACTGTTATGTTTATAATGACAACGTGATGTGTTGTTCACCCTCGCCTCACATATAGAGGGGGTGGAGGGGACTTAATTAGGGGCTTGACAGCCCCACTCTCCCTGTGTGATGAGATTATTCCTAATTGATGTCAGTGTGGATCAGGCTTCGCTCGGTTGCCGGCCCAGCCTGGCAGGTCTGTCCGAGGTCTAGACCCATGGAGCAGCTCACGGAGGCGTGGCTTCACCCCTCGCCGAGAGGATAAAGAGGGTGGGGGGTGTGAGGCCCCAGCGGTCAGTAAAAATGATCCCTTTCCCATCTGAGATGAGCAGTTAAGTCATGTGAACTTTCTCACTGTTAGAAACTTCTTCTTTATCCTCTAATCCGGGGAGAACCTAGGGTTTCAATACTGTGTGTTGCATGTGAATGCGTTTCATAGTGTGGCGAAGGATCATTTTAGATGAGTGTGGCTGCAATCACAATGAATTGTACTCATTTTCTCAAGTTAGCATGGTTGTTTAACATTTTGGACTTCCAATTCTGCTGTAATCTAGGTACCAAGAGGGCATGTGTGGCTGGAAGGCGATAACCTTCGGAATTCCACAGACTCCCGAAGCTATGGCCCAATTCCCTATGCCCTGATCCGAGGACGCGTTTGCTTAAAGGTAATGAGGATACAGTCTCGTTTCTTGACCTATATGCTTTCCCAAAGGCAAAACCACAAGCTTTTTGAGTTTGAACCGTTGCCCTTTTATGTAGTATTTTTTAATTAGGTTTTTTTCCTCAAACAAGCAGTACAAACGATCCTTTCTTCATTTTACTTTTATTCGAAATTGCAAATAAATGAACTCAAAGTATAATTTAGTAAGTGTCTCAAGAATTGAGTGCCGTCTTCCTTTGAAACGGTTTTCGGCTGTCGACTCGTATAGCATCATGTGCCCATGACCCTGTAAACAGGTCTCCTCACCTTCTGTCAGGCCCTGAATGTTAAGTCAGAGGCAAATGATATGGGGGTGGAGGGTCTTACAAGGACAAGATGGGTTTTCTCCACTTTGAGTTGGAAAATGTATGTTTGAAGTTTTAAATAATATAATGCATAGTATGTTCTTAAAATTGACACTTTCTGAAAAGTGTACAAAAGCTATCACTGGGGTGATACTACCTTTCAAAAGCTAATAATGTGTACAATTTAGATATTAATATGTGCACTTTAAGTGCTAATATATACCTTTACGGTACTAATATGTCTCTCTAGGGTTAAAAGCACAAAGGTGTACCTTTTGAAAGGATACCACCCAGTTACAGCTTTTTCCTCAGAGTATAATTATATATGAATCATAAAATTGAATGCTGATTTTTCTTTTTTTTGTTTTGCAGTTGTGGCCCCACATAGTTTTGGCGAATTGGCTGAAAGTCCAAACGACGGGCGCATTTTATGAAGAAGCTGTGTTCATATATAGTTGTAATGTAAATAATATTTTTGCAATGTTTTAAAATTAATTCATTTTATAATTCTTGTCTGTTTCATTGTTTTGGGCAAATAAGAATTTATGATAATAAAAAGCCAATGCATCATGTTAACATCATGCTGCAATCAATGGTTTAAAATGTTAATGAAGAAACTGCATTAAATGCTAGGAAGATCTATAAGGGTTTAACACAGACTTGTGTCGTTTCAAATAAGTTTCACAACATTCATCAATGCAGCTGACACATAAGTAATATTGACTCTTAATATTGACATTTCTTTTTTGCATATAAACATTTTCACCAAAAGTTATAAATGGACTTTTTAAATGGGAAGGCACCCTAAAATAAGATTATATGAGACTAAAGAAACACAATTTTATGAAACGTCTTTTCAACCAGTAAAAATTAGAATTGTTTAACAGTTCTCACAATAACTAACATTGTGACTTAATATTTTTTTATGTGTATTTGATTTTTTATTGCATATTTATTATTTAAAACCCACAATTATTTCATTAAATTTTTTACTCAGAGTCAGAATAATGCGTCCATATTGTTAAGAAATGAAGTTGTGTGGTATAAACACATTTCCAGACGTACTACGCTATGTTGGCATTGTCCTGAAGTAGAATTGAATCACGAGGAGCAGCATTTTTGGTACAGATAGCACTTCCACTTGAAAAAAAACGTCAATTTTTTATATGTATTAATTTCTGCTGTTTGAGAGGGAGAAACGTATTAAGCTAGATACTTGTCTTCAGTGTTGCACAACCTTATTTCCTCCTTGATGTTTGAAACCTGGTATGGGTTTAAGCACACCTGGGATGTAATCCACTATTGAAGGTAATGATTAATAAACTTAATCATAATTAAAGTCCAAACAGAGACATCTACACACCTTCATCTAAGAAAAACTCCCTCAGTTGCCCTTTCTTTCCGTGTTTATTGGTGTGTTTGGATGTGTGCATTTAAGGTAATGAGAAATTGATGTCTTTTTCAATGCAGAATGCGTGTTTCTTTAATCAAGGTTTTAATTAAAACTTCAGAGCATCATTTGATCTCAGCGCAGGATGAGTCTGTCTTTGGATGATGCTGGCTGACATCAAATGTGAGACGACGGTCATAATTCATTTTCAATAACGTGCTTTGCATGGGATGAGCCTCTTAATTTGGCTGGAACATGCTTTTGTGTGCTGATCTGAGGTCAGATTTGTGGTTTCCATTGTTGTGGTTGATAATGAGGTTTGTGGAAAGGGAATTTGATCTTAGATCAGTTCAAAAGGGAAACTTCTGCCAACATTGGATTTCCCCAGATCTATACCAGACAGATGGCATTGAGGGGAGACAGATTATTGGCGGCGGCACCAAGTGTGATGTCTGTTGTGATCAGACCCATGAGGAGAATCGATAGATAAGCCCTACTGATCAAAGCCTTTGATTTCAAATGTGAGCCAGGCTCCCAAGGTATTGTAGAAAGCATAAAAGACAGAATGAAAACACATTTCCAGGTGTTAATTAAAAAGTCTTTCTTTGTCCGTGACTAAATGATAAAAATACATTTACAAAAACTTACTATAGATATTATGACAAACCACCATGGCCATTTGAAATGATTCTTAGCCACTTTTACACACAAAATCATTATATTACAGTAACAGTGTCTTTTCCAGTAAATGTACCACATGCATGCAGTGGTTTTCAGTCTTTTATCCATATAGTTACTATTCACACATCAGTCTTCAGTCTGTATATAGGCCTACCGTTCACACTTTAAATTATTTTAAATTAAAATTGTAAATGTTTTTTTTTTTTTTTTAAATCTGTATCCATATAGTGCAAATTGTAATCAAAAATACAAATTAAAAACTAAAAGTAGCTTAATTTAAACCATTAGCAGACTTGTTTTGATAAAATCAGAATTCTGTGATAAAAAATAGTCAAAGGCATTAATATTGTGAAAAATTATTACAAATAATAATAACTGTTCTGTTCTTTTATATGTTTTAAAATGTAATTATTCCCGTGATGCAAAGCTGAATTTTCAGCATCATTACTCCAGTCTTCAGTGTCACGTGATCCTTCAGAAATCATTATAATATGCTGATTTGCTGCTCAAGATTTGTTTCAGGATTCTTCAAAGTTGGAAGAACATTATTTATTTGAAATAAACATATATTGTAACATTATAAATGTCTTTGTCATTTTTTTATTGATCAATTTAATGCATCCTCACTAAAAAAGTAGCATTTTCTTGCCAAAAAAGCAAGACCCCAAACTTTTTAACAGTAGCATTTATTTATTGATTTTTTTGTTCTTTTCCCATGTTTCCATATGCATTCAACATTAGCTCAACTAATAACATAATCGTATTGTTGTTGTTTTTTCTTACATTTTTGACAGTGGTTCCTGTCCACACATGATGTCCAAATAGCAAAATGCCATTACATTTATAGAAAGGGCTGTATATGTTTGCTAGGAAATGTTCAAACGAATGGCATACATGTATTTCTCCAGTGGAGACTGATTTAAACATTGTAGATCTCAGACCGGAGGCAACCTTCTTCAGAAGAGCACAGCCGCGGCGTTGAGCTGCTCTGAGGTCTGTGGCGTGAGTTTGCGCTGCTGTGTGGAAGTGTCCTCACGCCACAGGCATTCAACACCATTACTGTCGCTCTCCTCGACTAATAGTGGCAAGAGTGCCGGGGAGGAACACTGTACACTCCTAATGGAGGCCAAAGGAACATTTTCCCCAAGGCCTGCAGAGATGGGCAGGGGGCGAGGTGGGAGGCTTAAAGGGGCAAAAGACCCATCAGTTTGCGTAAAGGCAGGCTGATTCTGACAGTCCTGACCCACATACCCCCCGTGGGTCTTCGTACAAGCACTCCTGCTCAATGAAAGCATTTTTTGAGAAACAAGAGTCTAAAGGACTCCGAATGCTATTTCTTATTCTTGTTCCTGTTGTTTTCAGACTTTGTCCTCTGGGTCCTTGCAGGCATTACTGAATATACAATTTAAATGTGTCAAATTAAATGTTGTTTTGTTCTTTGATTAGAACTAATACCAATCAAGCTCCGCCTCCAACCCTGTCCCGAAGTTTTTCATTGGTGATCTCCAGAGAAATCGACCACAATTTCCAAGCTCTTATTGGCACCGTGCAAGAATAGTTATTTTATTCCTCGTTTTATATTTCTCTCTATAAAGACTTCAGCTGTTTTGTATTTGGGCATAATAGTGGATAAATAATTCTCAATATTCAGTCTGGCATTGACGTTTAGTCTTGAAAGTGATTTAAACAAAAGAACTTCACTTAATTCCTACAGGTTCATGCAACCCAAGCGAAGTCCCACATTTTAAACTTGATCTGCATGTAAAGTCAGATCATGCATGATGGCAGAATAAAGTGTTCAATATTTAATAATATTATTAAATATGCACTTTAAAGGTTTGATATCAGTGAAATGATCATTGAGCTTTTTTAAATATCTTGTAAATAACTTTATTAAATTCTGACTTTAATAACTTATCATTGGTAACTTGCAGAAATATACTTGAAACAAAGGAATGACTATTGAATTGTGTTTATTTTCCAGTCTCCTCAAGATTATAAGAAACTGAACAGTGTTCAAATTAAACTTTTAATGGAGAGAAGCTGCTATCAGACTCCAGCAGACCTTTCACAAAAGGTCATCGATCCAGGCTTTAATTAAGGGCAGCATTAGAGAACCACCTTCTAGCACATTTAACACAGCTTTGATGTTCAGTCATTGATTTAATAACCTTAAAAGCCTCACGGAGCACTGATACACCGCCACAGAGACAATGGAGGAGATGGCATTGGCTCACAGTCTTGAGAGGTTTGAGAAACCAGAGGAACCAGGTTAACACAGCCTGTGTTAAAGGACAGTGTTTCTAACTCGGTGTCATGAACCAGGAGTGATGAAGTGAGTTTCCAGTGACAAGCAGGTTGTCTGTCCCGTTAACATTTAATATATTTAATATGTGGAGCAGGATTTTGAACCAACAAGATATTACTGTGAAACAAAATGTTTGATTGACTGTGACTGATTGTCCATCATCAAGGTCAAGACTATAACCAGTTGTCAAGTCTTTAAAAATGATATCACCAATAAGTTGTGACAACATCAGTTTGTACATTACTTTAACTCATCAAAATAAGTAAAGCAATTTTATACTTTAATTTATAAGATATGCAAGGTATATCTTAAACAACTATTTTAAGTCAGTTTAATGTATTTAAGTTGAAATAAAGCTAAGTAGATTGTACTTAAAAATTTAAGGCAGCAAATTATTGTGTAAAGTGAGGGTTTTTGTTGTTGTTTTTTACCCCAAACATTTTTATGCCAAATACATGATCACCTCGCGGGAGTCACTTTTTTCTTCAAATATAAATAGGCAAGTATGCATAAGGGTCAATTTATACTGTGAGAAAATATTAAATATTATCTGGAAAATATTAGTTTTCTTCAAGGCATCTTATTGTTTGCAACTTATCTCTCGATAGGATAATATTATGTGTGAATTTATTATTTTTGATCAGTGTTTTGAAAGCAGAGTGTCAAATTCGAGATTGTTTGATTGTTTTTGTGTTCATTCGCTGAACTTTTCTTCAGACCCCTTAACCTTTGCACTCATCTGGGCCCCGGTTTTAAAACCCCTGGTCTAGTCTGGCATTATAGTTGGCCCATAGCTATGCATGTATATAGGCCTATGCTTATTTTTTGAAGTCTATTTTTGAAGGCCTGAAATAAGCTAACTGGACCAACGGCTCTTCCTGAGTTCTAGTTTAGCCAGACATTACACTAGTATAACTACATTTCCACTACTTTTCTTTGCATGGAGGTCTACAAAATTAAGTCATGATAACCACATACTTTATAGAGGATCAGATAAAACTGGCAAGGGTCTGACGATATGTCAACTCAAGAGAAATCACAATGGTAGCCATTCTGGCTGAACTCTATCTGGCCACTTGCCATTTAGTGGTCTATTCCAAAAACTCTCTTGCTGGGCATAATAGTTATTGAATAGACAAACACTTTCCAAGTAGACCCACTTTGGGTTGGTAGCCCACATCTTTAGCCACTAAACTACCATTACCAATGCAGAGACTTAAAGCTGTTGTCCGTAAGTTTTGCCTCTTTGTCGCCATCTCTGTTTGAAACCCTGGAATTGCAGCTGTTTGGGGAATTATCTTGCTTGCGTGGGGTTGTACTCTGGCACGGCTCCAGAGATGATGAATCTAATGTTTTGAGGTGAATGTGTAACTGTCAGTCACTGCACTGGTGCGAATCCTATACTTATTATCACAGATTCTAGCCTATGTTTTGGAATATATGACCACAATAATAATTTTCACCGTATATTGTCATCTGAACAAGTAAGTAACAAGTCTGCCACATCTGTTTTGACCAACTGAGGAAAAACATTACCATATATCGCGCAACCAATGGTGATTTAAGGTGATTTAATCCAGTGGTTTTCAATCCTGTTCCTCGGGACCCACAGCTCTGCACATTTTGCATGTCCTTTCCTTATCTGACACACTCATTTCAGTTCATGAAACTCTTTCCTAATGATCTGATGAGCTGAATCAGGTGTGCAAATTTAGGAGACAAATATGTGCAGAGCTGTGGGTCCCCAGGAACAAGTTTGAAAACCACTGATTTAATCTAAAGACCGGTTAGTTTATATAACATCAAATCATGCAAAGTATTATTGTTATACTTCATTCTCAATTATTAATGTTACCAACATCAGCATTGTGTGACTGAGTATAATGTGTATTAGCGTGTAGATTTGAATTTCTGTACAGTTTAATCAAATTTTCATACCATTCAATTTCATACCAAGAGATTCTTTTAACCCAAAAGCAAACTATGCAAATTCTGTGGTTCTGGGCCTCATCAACAACGACGAGGCCGCATACTTGGATGAGGTGGAGAGACTTACATCATGGTGCCAGGACAACTGTCTCTCTCTGAACGTGAGACTAAGGAGCTGATCGTGGACTTCAGGAAGAGACAGCAGCAGCCCCACACCCTCTTATGATCAGTGGGACCCCTGTGGAGAGGGTGAGTAGCTTCAAGTACCTCGTAAACATCTCCGAGGACCTAACTTGGACTACACACATTCAAACACAGGTTAAGAAAGCCAGGCAAAGACTGTACCATTCAGCTGAGGAAATTCAGGGTCTCACTAGTTATCCTGAAAACTTTCTATTCAGGGCCATTGACTCAGTGCATCTCAGTGTGGTATAATAATGCCACAAACCAGGACTGCAAAGCTCACAGAGAGTCGTGGCGCTAGCTGAGCGCATCTCAGGGTCTGCTCTCCCTCTCTGCAGCACATCTACCTCAAACGCTGCAGAAGCAGAGCTGCTAAAATCCTCAAAGATTCAACTCACCCCGGTAACCACCTTTTCTGTTTACTGCCATCTGGCAGGCGCTTCAGGAGCATGATGGCAAAGACTGAAAGACTGAGGAAGAGCTTCTTCCCTCAGGCCATCAGGCTCCTAAACTCAAACTCAGCCTCATAAACACTTACAAGACCCATTGTTAACTGTAAATATTCATCACATTCTCATCATTGCTGCTCTATGTACAATACCCTGAACAACCGCCTGCACATCCTCTTATTCACATTACTATTTATTAAGTCCCAGTACACTGTTTTTCTTTTTTGTACATCTTATTGTCTTTTTTGCACATCTTGTAGTTTTTGCACATCTTATTGTCTTTTGCACATCTTATTGTTTTGCACTTTTTTATTTCATTGCACATTTTACTCTTATTTCTCTTTTTCTTACCATATGTATGCCCTTGTGTTATGTTACTTTATATAATTTGTATTCTTATTATTTTGCACTGTCCACTGAGCGGACCTGATTCGATTACATTTCACTTCTAATTATACCCTGTATAACTATTATGTGACAAATAAAGAAACCTTGAACCTATGCTCCCTTCCAACTGTTTGTCTTTAAAACACAAATCTTCTGTAATCCTAGGCTATCTGTAATCAGAAGCACATTTAAAACTGGAATATAATTTAATTTCATTCACATGTTTCACAAACATAATCTTTTCTGGATTACAATCCGCCATCAAAATGATATTTAATTATTCTAGCTGCTGTGAGAAAAGACTATAAATGATCCATCTCCTGCAGGATCATTTAAGATGTATTGGAAACATACCTTCCAACTGAAGCCTCGGATGTCAGTCATTTGACAGATTATAAGACAGATGCACGTTACTTACCAGCGTTTCTTTTTTTCGAGCCTCAAATGAGAGAATGTTGTTGTTTGTCACTGGTGTGATGACGTTTCTTTGACAGAACACTTAAAAACTCACAAAAACTGAGAAAAAAGAGAGCTGTTAAGTCCAAGACATCAGAGACATAATGCCAGTATTTTTGGTGCTTACATGCCAGAAAATTTGCAAATTTCAAATATATATATTTTTTTTTTGGATGCAATGTATTACATTACACATTATAATGGCAGTTTTGTCATTCAAAATGACTGAAATCTATTGTGATTTGCTGTTAAGGTAAAATAGTTTGGTCTGTTTGGATGATGCAACAATACATTTGAATAGGTCATGTAAATATAAAAGTATATACATGACTAAAAAGAACATTCGAATCCTCATGTCATAATAATAAAACCTCAACGTGATTTTTACTGAATAAATACTTAATACATAAATAGTACATTTATAGCACTAACTATAATAAAACCTGTTCAAAAGGTGTTGTTTTCTCAGAAATAAAATCATCATCTGGTTTTGTTTGGCAGCAGTTGTTGGGGACGACATGCATGACTGTCTTTCAACACTGCTGGCCCAGCCAGTGAATAAGGCTAAAGTGATGCCAAATTTCCCAGCTATTCCTGCCCTTCCTTTACCAGACCAGTGAATCCAGACCTTCTGCGAATCTGGTGCGGTGGCAGCTTACTGACTGATCATCAATCTTCCAAAAGCCTGGTGGACCCCGGTGAAGCCCAGTGAAATGAGAGCCGCTGGGGATGATCAGTGGTTTCTGGGTCTACTCGGGTTCAGATGTTGCGGCACGGTGAACGGCAGATGGGTTTGAGTGCAGAATGAGCCAAGAGGCGGACAGGAACAGAAAACTGAATATTTAGCTGTAATTACAACATAGAGATTTATTTATCATGTAAATTAAAACAGAGTTGTCAGGGTTTAACTCAGTTGATTGACTTACTTCTGGACTTCAGGACAGAGTGTTATTTTAGTATCATTTAGGTAGTTTTGGTAAATTAGTTGGTTTTGTCATTTGTATTGTCAGATTGATATATGAATATATAGATATACACAGTGCCCTCCAAAAGTATTGGAACAGTAACAACAAAATTACTCTGTAGGCTGTGGAGTCAAGACATTTACAAATATGATTAAAAGATGAATATGAGACAAAATTACAGAAGGTCACATTTTATTATTGGTTAATTCAACACATAGATGTTTTACCAGCTAAGAAGTTCAGCACACTTAAAGTTTCATCGGGATCTGATGTGAGACATATGTATTGGGACAGTTGCCTCACGGGTCTTACTAAGTGATCAGATGTGTCCTGTCGAATTAATTCTTCAGATATTAAAAGCAGGGAATGTGTCTTATCAGTTATATCCATTACTTCTGTATTCTGAATCTTGCATTCGATGATGACACACATACTAGGATGAAGACGAGGGAGCTGACTTTGAGAGAAAAGCAAGCAATTTTGATGCTAAAGGAGAAGAGGAAGTTAATTAGAGCTCTAGCAAAAACAAAGGGCATGGAGAAATCAAGAGTTTGGAAACCACCAGCAACCAACAACGACCTGATCGGCTGAGAAAACAACAGTAGTTGATGACAGACAAATCATAAAAGCTCTGAAAATGAACCCTAAAAGACGTGTCTGTAAAATCACCAACAACTTCCAGAAAGCTGGGTTGATTCTCTGACAATCTACTGTCCTCGGGAGACTTTGACACAGAATTACAGACGCCACACTGCAAGATGCACACCTCTGACCAGCACCACAAATAGAAAGGCAAGAATAGAGTTTGAATAAAGCACAAAGGTGAGCCAGAAGAGTTTTGTAACGGTGTTTATGGACCGATGAGACAAAGATGAACCTTTATCTGAGTGATGGGAAAGCAAAAAAAAGGAAACTGCAAATGATCCCAAACATACAGCCTCATCTGTAAAGCATGGTGGAGGTGGTGTCATGGCATGAGCATGCATGCTGTCTCTGGAACAGGCCCTCTACTTTACTGATGACTTCACATGATGACAGTAGCAGAATGAATTTGGAAAGGTACAAAACCATCTTGCCAACCAATATTCAAGAAAATGCCACCAGATTCATTGTGATTATAAGGGCATCAGAACAATGGATCCAAAACACCTGTCTTAGATTGCCCAAGTCAATCTCCAGATTTAGATCTGGAACATTAATTTCACCATCTGAAAGGATGAGATCAAGAGTCTGGTGATGTCTATGGGTCACAGACTCACTGCTGTTATTGTGTGCAAGGGATCTGCAACTAAATAATAACTTTTAATCTTTTATATCTGCCTTATGTTCAACTGTCCCAATACTTATGCTCACATCAATGAGTGTGATGAACTCTGAAAGTGCTGTTCTTTTTAGTTGGTAAAACATGTGTTGAAACGGCCAATAATAAAATGTGACATTGTAGTTTTGACTCATATTCATATTTTAATCATATTTGCAAATCTCTTGACTCCACAGCCAACAGAGCAATTTTGTCTTTACTGTTCCAATACTTATGGAGGGCAATGTAGATAATAAAAAGTTGTTGAGAAGAGATCAATTTTATTTATATTGCATGAAGAAAAATAATTTCCTTTTATATTCATATGAATTTGCCACCAATTTGCCAAAACATAAAAGTTATGAATTGCCAAGGATTGTGTTGGTACAGGGCAGGGCAATATCCCTTAAAAGGGTGCATATTAATACCTTAAAATCAGTGATATTTAGTGCTAAATGTGTACATGGTGGTACTTTTTGAAAGGGTGCCGCCCCAGTGACAGCTTTTTTTTTCTGTGAGTGTAAGGTTATGTGGTGTGACACAACTTAAGTGAAATGCAAATACTTCTGTAGTATTCAAAGAATGCAGACAGTGCACACTCAGGTCACGCCATTCTGTTGTAATGGACTTATTCAATAGAGGTACACACACACACACACACACACACACAAGCACGTCAGTGACAAGGTGTCGAGAAGAGCTTATTAAATTCTGCATTTCCATAAACAGCCCTGGAGGCCAGAATGGGAGACGCTCTCCAACATGCTTCTGGCCTGCGTGTTTGTAATTCCTCCCTGAATATCTGCTGTACATTGATTGTGTGGGGAAATTATTCAAACCTCCCACCACTTCTCATATTTTTGTATATTTGAGGTCAGATTTCCACTGTCCTGCTGATATTTGTTTGTAATAGCTAACATGCCTTGGTATTTATACTCAAGTAACATACATGTGAGATGAACTAAATGCATTGGGAATCGCAAATCAACCCTCATCTGAATGCAGAATAGGGACATTTGTCTACTGTCTACTATGCATCATCTCACTAACACTGACTCTAACTTAAGATGCTCTTCACTGCCAATTTTCCCCGTGCTTGAGATGAGTCGAATCTTCAGCTCTCTGACTGTGATGGTGGAGAGAGCAGATATTGTAATGCCTGATCAATCTGCGAGCGAGCGTTTCCACAGAGATGCATTAGTCCACTCGCTCGAGCAGAAGATTCCAGAGCATATCTAAACGTGGAGTCGTGCGGGTCGAATTCAGGAGAGAATGTGCGTCTGTAGAGAGATAGACGGATGCAATGGAGACATCAGCAGCAAACTGATGTCACCTGAGAAACACTGCAAGTTACAGGCCCTTGTTTGGAGTTAAATAGGGTTATTGCAAAAAGTGAGATTATTTTTTGTACATTTAATTGCACACAAGGTCAAATTTCTAAGTTTGCTTAGGGTTAATGTTTAAGATCAGGACATTAAGTGACTCTGTTCAACTGCTTGTCAAGTTCCAGTTTTCTGGAAGTGGTGCAGAAAAAAACACATTAAATAGCTTTTTGTTAATGACATCCTACTTGCAAATTTGAATATGTGAATGCTAATCACAAATATTTTCGGTCAGTTTTCATAGAAGATTAAAAAATATGTAAATGTGTGTGTGTGTGTAAAGGCTGCATTTACATGATCAAAAATGCATTCAAAACTTTAATACTATGAAATATTATTACACTTTCAAATAACTGTTTTCTGCATATATTTTAAAATGTAATTTATTCCTGTGATGCAAAGCTGATTTTTCAGCATCATTATACATTAGTCTTCAGTGTCACATGATCCTTAATAAATAATTCAATTTGATGATAGAAAGAAATATATTTCTAATTCATATTTTTATACAATAAATATTTCTTATTAGTATCAGTGTTGAAAACAGTGCTGCTTCATTTTTTGTGAAATACATGAGTATTTCAAGATTCTTGCTATTCTTTGACAAATAGAAAGTTTAAAAGAAACAGAATTCATTTGATATTGAAATCATCTTACTTTAACAATATCGTATTGACCCCAAACATTTAAATGGTAATTTATATCCACTAAAAGGTTGATTTAGTCATTGCCTGAGTATACCAGAATATATATGACCTAAAAGCTAACAAATTTGAGCTAAGAGCCACAAAACTCTCATTTTTACTTCATTAAGTATGATCAAAATGCCTGCCTTAACAAATACCTCTAATAAGTAATCAATCAAATTAAAATATGTAGTGCACTTTGTCAGCTCAACTTGTCCACTGAGTCTTTTTAAAGGAGTTTTAAGTTTGTCCATATTACATACAGTATGAATTTCTGAATGATGAATTTCATTTGTTATTAGAAAAAGAAAAATAATGGACTGACAGGAAGAACTGCCTCCAAACCAATGTGGACTACAACTCCCAAGGTCAGATCTGAGTTTGCACTGCTTTTAGTGGAAAGACTGAAATCATTCTTGAGTCTGTGTGTGTGTGTGTGTGTGTGTGTGTGTGTGTGTGTGTGTGTGCGCACGCTGGTTGATTAGCAGAAGGTACAGAGAGATTAAGTTGGGATGATCTGGAGAAGGTTCAGCATACCTTTACTGAAGTGACCATGACCTTGTTGAGCCTGCGTGCCAGCGCCCAGCAGGACGGCCATGCTGCTCCTCTCTGATCTCTGCTGCCTCAATAATGATTCTAATTGTGCCTGTCTCGCAGTTGTCTGTCATGTGTTTTGCCTCATTTATTTTGCTCTCTTTGTTTTTTTGTTCTCCTTCATGCCTCTTTTTAGGAAGAGTGAAACCCTTTGCACGCAACCATTATAACAAACCAGACCCGGATACAATCTCTCTTTATCGCACACAGTCAGAGCCTTGCTCTCATTCTTTCTTTTCACTTGTCTTTATAGCTTTTTATCTTCTTTTCAGAGATTTATACATGGGTGCGTGAGCACAGTTAAGCCCATTTTGAAATATATAGTCATTTTATAGTCTATACTCCTTTATGGTTATGATAATCTTAAAATGTTAAGTTTCAGATTTTAATACAATTCCACTTTAAGTGTGTTTATTATACTAACAAAACATTACATTTTCAACATTCTAGATAATGTTAGTCATTTTTTACCTTTAACATATACATACACACACATACACATATATACACACACACATATACACACACACACACACACACATATATATGATATATGTATATATGTCGTATATAATATATGATAATAGACAAAACTACTGTAGAATTCAGTGTTCATTCCTCCAGAAAGCCAGGTACAATCTGCGAGTGACAGAGGAGACAGAGCCATCAGTTTCAGCCACTCTGTAGAATTCACTTCATTAGGCTGATGGTGAGAGAGCTGGAAGCACTGTGAACAGATCCAGACCGGATGACACAAGCTGCCAGCATGACAACACTGCCACCTAGAGCCCTTATGCATGTAAGCAAACTGAGGTTAAGGCCTGACTTTTGATTTTAAGGGTCATTTGCAGTGCTCTCTCTGGTTGTGTTTGCTCTGTGTGGTGAAGCCGGACAAGACTTGGACAACATAGTTTGCAAATATGGGCATGTCTTTAAAAAAAATCAATGTTGCGGTCGAAAATAAGAAATTACAATCTGGGAAGCATTTTTGCAAAACAAATGCATATCAATTCTTTGCCAAACCAATTTTCCCCATGAGCGAATCATGTTGGTGGTACTGGGGTGCTGCGTGTGGTGGTCATGTGGTGAGATCACCAAATGGTCCTGACTTTGAGCTCAGCCTCAAAACAAAAACAGAGACACTTTTCCATATGCTACCCATTCAAAACCCAAGGGATACACATTGACAAGAGAAAGACTGGAATGAAAGGAGAGAACAAGAGCACGACACAAAAATAACTCCGCTGGAGAAGCACGATCAAAGGCAGAGGGTCGAGCTGCTAATACTGCTCTGGAAACACTCACGGGTTCTGGTGTTAAAATGAAACATGTTTTTCTTTTTAGGATAGAAGTGTCTCACCTGTGGAACAGATGAAACCCACACATTTGATCAATGAATATCCATAACTTTTCATTTGACAATTTAGCAATTTAAAAAAATCTGTTACAGAAATGATATGCTGAGTTTCCATTTATGTCAGAGAATGATTCTTGAAACAATGCAAATGATACATGCAATTAGTTTGAGAAAGTCATGAGATTTGAATGTGACAAGAAAAAAAATTTGCTGGTAACATTTGATATTTAATAAAAAAAAAAATGAATGAAGTAAGAGTCTCTTCATAATATTTAAATTTCACTGTATGCTTTTCAATGCCTTTTCCAAGTACAAATATTCTCATGTTTTATGTTGCATGTTTCAAGCAATAAAGTAAGTAATTTGGGGTTACTAAAGAGAAAACACAATTTGGGATTTAATTTCTCAGAAATGCATGCACTGTAAAAACGATTGCTGTGATTAGTTATCACAACTTAAAATACAACATTACAATAAGTAATAATGCGTTGTTTCAACTTAAAGTAATTGTGCATGCTTGAGTTAAAATGATAAGTTTAGTTAACTTTCACTTAGTTAAGTTTTATTTTCAACTTAAGTCAGTAAGTTCTCTCAACAAACTTTAAGTTGTTATAACTAATTGCTGCATTTTCAACATTTTTATAGTGTCATGAACTGTAACTCAGTTTTACTCATTTTAGCAGACTGTTCCTTAATGTTGGTAATGATCACATGACCTGCAGGTAAACATTAAATATTTAATCTTTTTGTGTTTTATATAGATTTTTAAAATGAATTCACATTTTTTTTCTTCATTATTAGTTTTTCATCAACTCGTGAACCCCTGCAGTTTCCACACAAACTCCAGTTTAGGAAACCCTTTTGAGGTTTGACGCTGGGGCTCTTCTGTAATCCCAGATGTTTAATCACTAAACCACTCATGTTTTAAAATATGAATCGGTTGATTTTGCACCATTGACAGCTCTTTAACTGTACTGTTCTCTCCGTGTGTGGCAGCAAGAAGAATTGTCGGTTCTGTCCACATCACAGGCCGTTCAGACCGTAGCCTGCTGTTAGCTGAGTGCTCTATCAGTCTTTAGTAAACATAGCTTGAGTTCTCCATGCCTGTTGTTATCCACACAGGGTGCCTTCTGTTCTGTATTTCAGAGATTGTTTGGCCCCTGATGACACGCCATTACCAATGTGGAAGCATCCAACATACTCTACTCTTACAGCATGTGAAGTTTCACCTGTTCATGAAGCATTTATTCAGCTTCAAAACCAATAACTACAAAACAAAAAGTTCATGATAAATGCCCTGGACAGATCTCCTGACTAGTTCTCAAAACAAACAAAGAAAACAAATGGGAAATCTTTCCGCTTTTTCTTGAGAAAATAACCCTAAAGATCCTTCTTTCTGTTTATCTTCCTATTTGTCTTTTTTTAAATCACTCTCTTAAAATATAAAGTCATTTAAGTCACACTCAATTCAATCATGCCTTCAAAAACATCTCACACATGCTCTCCAACACTCACACTAGGACCAGAATGCTCAAAACAGAGATTTAAAGGCTTGCAACACCTGTCTTCACTAATTAGTCCAACCCACATCAATTAGCCAATAATGGATTGTACAGCCCTGGTAGCACCAGAAGAAGTGAAGGACCATAATTGGGAGAAAGGCAGTAGCTACAAAAAACTGAAATCAAACAATTTACAGTTGTACACTGTATTGCATCACTTGCATCCTCTGTAGTGAATGGGTGCCATCAGAAATCAGAATGAGAGTCCAAACAGCTGATATAATCCACACAATATTTTCTACTTCAAACCACTGCTACTCGCTAAAATACAACTCTTGTACTGCACATCCATAATATATCCTCCTTCAGTGAAAATGCCCTCTTATCTGGATCAGGAGAGAAATATGCTCAGGTCTAGCAGTTTACAGATGAAAAGGGTCCAAAACAGTTCTAAAAAAATTGATATATTGGTGGATTTTTATGCGACAGGCGATGGATTTTGTTTTAGCTGGAGAAAATATTATTATGGATTAGGAACTCAAATTTTGGTTAAATTTTTTTTTTGTTTTAACATTATTAAAGTTAAAATGGCCCAATCTTGGATTTGTTTCTTACAAACATGCAGCTTTTCACTTCACAATAAGTTAATCAGTGAACTGGAGTCGTGTGGATTACTGTGACTCATTCTGATGGCACCCATTCACTGCAGAGCATCCATTGGCTCAATCTCTCCAAATCTGTACTGATGAATAACAAACTCATCTACATTTGGTTGGCCTGAGGGCTGAGTTAATTTCTGCATAATTTAGTTTTTGGGTGAACTATTCATTTTAAACAACAAACTAAATAAGTAAATAAATAAATAAAATAAAATAAAAATATCTGGCAATGGAATAAGTATAGTAAATAAGATTGTTTATAATTTTTCAAAACAAGACTCAAAGAAAATATTTCATTTTGTTGTGTAAGTCACAAAGACACAAATGGCAGTGTTACCTGGGATTAAACATGAACTCTTATCTATTATCTACCTTCTCTTCTCAGTCTAGACGATGTGTTATCATGCTGGAAGGCCGACCTGCTCTCTCGTGATCATCTTTAATCACACACAGACTGTATAGTCTTTAAAGTAACAGCGCTCTGTTAGCCTCTCACCCTGACAGGCTAATGTAACAAACTCAGTGACCACAGCTCATGACAACAAGCACCAGTTTTGTGCTCGGCTGCATATTACAGCTGCGGCTAAAAGTCCTGTCACAGCCGATTTTGAAAGAAACAGGAGAATGAGGGATGACACGAGAGGATGTGCACCCTCTGTCCCCTGTCATTCTGTGTTATTGAGAACTTACCGGAAAAATCACCTGGGAATCAAAGTCTGTCTGGCTTCCGTCACAATCCACTTAACACAAGCTGATGGGTCCAACACTGAGGCCCTGTCTGATTCCGTCTTCCTTTCTGTTCCACTGTATCCTATTCCTTTCCTCCTCTCTCTCTCTCCTCTCCTCTCCTCTCCTCCTCCTCCTCTCCTCTCCTCTCCTCTCCTCTCCTCTCTCCTCTCTCTCTCTCTCCTCTCTTTCATTTCATTTCTCATTTCATTTCATTTCATTTCATTTCATTTCATTTCATTTCATTTCCTTTCCTTTCCTTTCCTTTCCTTTCCTTTCCTTTCCTTTCCTCTCCTCTCCTCTCCTCCTCCTCCTCTCTCCTCCTCCTCTCATCTCCTCTCCATTTCATTTCATTTCATTTCATTTCATTTCATTTCATTTCATTTCCTTTCCTTTCCTTTTCCTTTCCTCTCCTCTCCTCTCCTCTCCTCTCCTTTCATTTCCTCTCCTCTCCTCTCTCCATTTCATTTCATTTCATTTCCTCATTTCATTTCATTTCTTTCATTTCATTTCATTTCCATTTCCTTTCCTTTCCTTTCCTTTCCTTTCCTCTCCTCCTCCTCCTCCTCTCCTCTCCTCCTCTCTCCTCTCCTCTCCTCTCCTCTCTCCTCTCCTTTCCTTTCCTTTCCTTTCCTTTTCCTTTCCTTTCCTTTCCTTTTCCTTTCCTTTATTATTTCATTTCACATTTTATTTAACCATTTTCTTATAGTCTGATGTCACATGATAACTTTTAAGTTTTACAAGCAATGTATTTTTCAGGAAAACCAAACATCAATATGCTGATTTGAACAACCTATAATCTGAAAACAAGAACTTTATAGCACACTATAACAGCTCAATACAACTCTATAAATGCAGGGACAAATTTATCCTGAGAACAAGACCGAGAAATAAAAGCATTTCTAATAAAACCTATTTAATATTGTCTCTTAGACACTGATGAGAGAACGAATTGAGAACTTTTGCTTTATTTGTCTGATATTTGATGAACAACATTTATTTTAAGTAGAAATCTTTTGTAACATTATAAATGTATTCACTGCCTCGTTTTATCAATTGAATGCCTCCTTGCTGAATAAAAGTATTAATTTCATTAAAAAAATAATAAGAATAATTCTGGCCTCAAATCGAACAGTGCATTTGTTTGTCAATGGCTCCATTACAATCAATATTAAGTCACACTTCACATCAAATGTAGTTTTACTAAAGTTATCCACATTCATTTAATAGCTGTATACTCTTTACTGTATGTCAACTGTTGACTGATTAATAAAAGAAATATCTGAGGAAAGGTTGACGAGCTCTAGTAGGTCTTCCCATGTGTGTGTTGCTGTAGTTAAGGATTGTAGGAGTGACATGCACTATACTGTTGAGAATGTGATGAAAGTGAAGAAAGTGAACGTGTTTCTATCAGATCTCTTGTCTGTACCTGAGCTCTATACTGACTCGGCAGGCCGGCACTGAAGGCGACGCCATGCAGCAGGACTGAGCTGTAAATATGATTCAACTCTCTGGAGATTATTAATTAACATGACACTCAGAGCAGAGTGTGAGTGTGTGAGGTTTGAGAGCAGATGTTTGCTAGAGGGCATCTTTCATTTCATATCTACACATGAAACGCTGCATCACAAAGAGAAACAGAAAGTGCCATGTTGGAGAAATCTTGTCCCATTTTTCATAATGTTTATTTAGTATTTAATTGTTATTCATCTTCCAATGATTTACAGTTTATGATGTTAACTTCTCTTATTAAAGCATACATTAAAACAAATAATATAAAGATCTATATTGTATCAAAGCATTGTTTCAGGAGAAATATGCCCCTTATTGCCTTAGAGACTCAATATTAGGAAATAAAAATGCAAAGAAGAACATAATGAGCACGCACGTTGTCTTTTAATCAATTCCATAAAATCAATTAAATGAACCATAATGTTGTGGATGAAAAAACTCTTAGAATCTAATTTGACCTTGTCTAAATGATTTTTTCCTATCTACATCTACCTTGTTTTGTAGAACAGGAAAATATGATTATTAATTATAATATCTTTGGTATCTCGGGAAATGGCAGATTCATTAAAAAGAGCCATTATAAAGCAGAATGTAATTGGAACGTTGATCAAGGTGACCACAGATATGGGGAAAATATTTGTATATATTATATTTTAATGAAAATAATGGTTTTCAATTAAATGATGGTATGTCAACCTTCCATGATGCCTTAATTAATGCATTGGGCTAACTAATAAGAGAACACTACAAAACAAAGTTTCATGAAACATAGTTTTTTACATGTTACCGTAAATAATAAAATAAACAGAGACACCTCAACAACCGGTCAGTAACTCCAGTAACTCCAACATCCTCATAATGCCATATATTTGTTAAATATTGCTTATAATGTGTAAATATTATTTATTTATATTTTTGAAATGACATTATTAAGTGTGGTATTGTTATACAAAACAAATATGTTGAATTTCTGAGTAATAATATTTTGATTAAATAATAATTATTTCAGTATAAAGCAATTGAAAAAGGAGAGCCGTTTAATTATGTCATAATTTATCTTTATATATTTTGGTATTTATTATTTGCTAATATTTTGTTTCATACGTTTGCAATGTAGGCTGCTTATAATTATTGAGGTTGTGTTAAATAAAAAAATAATTAATTAATAAATGAAAAATAATAATGTAAAAAAATCTGAAAATGTTCCCTATACTGTTTGGAGTGAAATGATTGATTACTTTTTCCATGTAAAAAGTTTTTCCATTTTTTTTCCAAAAGTTCCATTTTTAATCTAATTTATTATTTTGTGAAGCCAAAACCTTTTAGTTTGAGTCCTAATCTCTTCCACAGGCCTGGACATCATGTCTAATACCTGGAGAAGACAGTGTTTCTGTCATTTTCCATACTGATGAGCAGAAATGTTTTGGTTGTGCTTATCTGGGGCGGATTAAAGTCAGGAGCAGTGCATAATGCTATGAGGTATTCATAAAGTCTCTACAGGAAGGTCAAGAATAATTGGATTATCTTAAAACACCTGATGCCTGAATAGATTTAATGATGTCGGTGGAAGTAATGCTATATAATCCAGATTTGATTCCTTATTTGGACAAATTGCAGACTTCTCATTAACCCTTTAATAAAAATGCTCACTTTTTATTATTTTTCTTGATTTTTCTTGAAAGCATAGTAATATATCATACTCCTTAAACAAAGACGTTTGCTCTTGTTCTTTTTTTCTCCATAAACACAAAGCGATACAAACAGACACACACATGCAGACAGGGGCCCGTCTGCCTTTTCTAAGCCATTAGCTCCTGGAGCTACATCAGAAGCACGGAGGCGAGCAGACATTTCAGCAAGACGCAGATGTCATGATCAAAAGTCAGAGAAGTTGCTGCTGCAGGGTGTGTGTGTGTGTGTGTGTGTGTGTGTGTGTGTGTGTGTGTGTGTGTGTGTGTGTGTGTGTGTGTGTGTGTGTGTGTGTGTGTGTGTGTGTCAGATACAGAGACAGAAAAATAGGCATGTTTCATCACACATCAAAATCATCCTCATGGTTTAAAACATGTTGGACAAACATCTTCACATGATTCTGGTGATGTGGAAATTCTCCTGTCATACCTAAAAAAAAAATAGGAGATTTTGGAAGTAAAAATCCTTCAAATGTTTTTTATCCTGACATCTTTTTCAACAAATCTTTGTTTTGAAGATCTTACATCTGATGAGTGATATGTAACATGCTCTAGTCATTTACATTACTTTCAAATTCAATAAAATTACAAATTATAAGATTATTACATAAAAAACTCATGAATGAATTTATGTCCATTTATATTTGGATGATACCACCATCATTGGAGAGGTGAACAGAATCAGCGCTGCAAATTTCCTGTTTATTCCCACATAAAATCTGTAACGCACACACACACGCACACACACACACACACACACACACACAACACACACACACACACAGAGCAGATGGTTCATTTGTAGCTTCCAGATTCTGCAAAACGGGCGCAGAGCCAACTGGGTCATGCATGCACACACTGAGAGAAAAAAAAGCACTATTTCTTTATTAAGACACACACACACACACACACACACACACACCATCCCTGCATTTCCCACTGCTGTCATAAAATATCTGCTATCTGTCATGCCCTATGAGGTGTTGAATGCCCCTAAAATTAATTTGCCCCCCGCTGAGCCTCTTGATTGTAGGGAAAGCTGAGGTCAAAATGATATTTGTTGATATGAAGGGAATGTAAGCTGTCATGGAATAGGAGACACTGCGCCTTACAGATCACTCAAAATCAAGTGTCTCCTCGTAATTGATTTCTCAGGACACGAGAAGAAAGAAATAGAGACCTTTGGGCTAAATAGGGGCAAGTGGCTTGTTTTATCCTGACTCTTTTAACTCTGATGTGAAGAGGTTATGTGATAGTGGTCTATGGAAGCTTTGTTCACATCCAGCTAAATATCTCCTGCATGTCATTTGTGCCAAATGCGTTAGAATTTTAAATACTGGGATCTGAGTGCGAGAAGGGGTGATTGTGTTGTCTTTATGTCATTTGTGTGATGATCTTAAATGTATTTGTGTGTTGAACCCAAAGATCCTAGGTCAAGGGTCAAGGAATCATCAAGTTAAGGGCTTGCAAAATCTTTAAAGATCATGCTGCCATGAACCAAATGTACAGCATAGCAGTATAACATGTGAGCATCTTGTGCACATACTGTATCTGTAAATCTACAAAACATTTCATTTCTGGAGAAAAATAATGGTACAGTCCTTGCCCATGCAAGGGTGTTTGATTTGAAATAAGAATCTTAATAAGAAAACAATAATTACAAATACATTAAAATAATAATTTTAATAATGTAAATGTTTAAAACAAACTCATTCATTAAGAGTGCATGTACATTTAGAAAAATTAAGTGATTCATGATTTTTTTTAAATATGTATTAATATATAGCATTACTACAATTATTTATTTATTAGTCTTTATGATATATTCATCTTTAGAAATGACTTTTTCAATGTAATTTTACATGACAAAACTTAATAAATAAAATAAAATATATATTGCCAATAGTGTAGATGAATGAAGGACAGCTCACACAGAACTGTCAAAACAAGCAGCTTTCTGTTTGGCAACACAACATATTCACATGACGAGCTAAACCTAACAAAAATCCCCCCGACATGAAATTCCAGATTTCCTATTGAAATGACAGTATTTCATCAGCAAAATTCACAGAGCAACAGTGGATGTGACCACACCTTAATCTGATCCTTTAGAAAAGCAATAGCACACCCTCCTAAACAAACTGCATGATTTGAGATATAATTCACGTCCATAACACAAACATTATCTAATTTAACCTTTAGAAACATGTATTTCTGTACTAGACAGAATCTGAGCCCTGCTTTGAAATATAATAAGCATTTTGCTGGAATAGCCTTTCGAGTCCAGTGGATGTCACCATCATAAATGTCCTCGCGACGCTGACTTTAAGAGAAGTGACCCGCTCTCACAGCGAGTGGTGCTTGAACTGCTGGACCAGAAGAATCAGCAGTGAAAGTATTGGGCAACTTTAGCGTCCACCCTGCTGGGCCCTGCCATTTCGCCCACGGGGCCAGGGCCCCGACCGGTCAGGGGCACTTTATGTGGCTGCAATCATGGGGCTGTGGACAGGGAGTCATAGCAGGCACAACAAACAAAAGCAGAGGAAGGATTTCATGGGTTGTGAAGATGTCAGGTGGGTGTCAGAGGTCTGAGGACTATAATAAACACAGCCACTAGAAAAAGACGGCTCATACCCGCTCAAACAAGCACAAAATAGATTCATTCTCACATTAGGCACACATTCACTATTGTTCTGCATAAACATTTGCTGCAATTGGCAATTTGGTAATTTGATTCACATTATGCATGGATGCTTTTTGGGATGTCACACTGTGGCTCAAAGGAATAAAAATCTCTCCCAAGAAAACACCTAAAAAATATTAATCTCACATGTGTAGGCTATGTCTCAAATTTTACTCAGATTTGCCAAGACACTAAAATTTCTCATCATAAGTCAGAAATTTAAATTTGAACTCAAAAATGTAAAATTTTCGTAAATTTGTTCGTGACAATTTGTAAAAGTTTCTCGTAAAATTTTTCAATTAATTTTTACAAATTTCTCAACTAATTTTAAAAGAAACGTCTTAGACATAAGAGCATAAAACCAACATCTGAGCAACAACAGTTTCCTATCATATACAAATAGTTTTAAATATACCTTGCATCTCCTTAATGTATATTTGTGTCACACTTTTAGGTCTGTTGAACTAACCTGAGTAACTCAAATATTTTGAGCCTATTAAAATGTTATTGTCAACAGAGGCAGAATATTTAAACAGAACTATGAACGCACCTAACCCAGCTAATTATAAATCAGCTGTCTGGACTCTAGGTGTGTGCACTGAGGGGAATATTAAAATGCATGATAATTAAATCAAGGCATGAGAGCAGAAATATTAGTGTGGGACAGTCTCTCCAATCTATTTTATTGCTCATTTATTTTAGTAACGTACAAAAGGTGGTACAGAGTAATGTTATGATGTTACTGAGAGACTAAAATAATTCTCATTTCTTTCTTTATTAATTTATCTATAATTTCCACAGGCTGTTGGTCATTTTCTCGCAGCACACTTTGAACAGTCCTCTAGCGCCTCCTAGTGACCGACACTGTCATAGCAGAGTCACTATGCTGGTCAAGCCTCAAAGAATAAAAGAGCAAGTGTTTAAATCACTGTTTTTCAGTCTTTAACCTTGACCTATGCTCTGAGACGAGAATAAATCACTCTTCTTGGTGTGTTTATGACAGAAGTAGCAATATCCGGTTTGTGAACGAATTGTTCACAAACCAAAACTGTTGAGTCGGATCATTTTAATGAATCGTACATGGTCGGTCGTCTAATAATATGATAGTAAAATCAAAATAATATAATGTTTTTTAAATTTAGAGCAATGGAGTCTTGCAAAGCAAGTACAATTATTTTTTAAATGGCAACAAAACTGCCACATTTCTCTCGCTACCCTTACGAAAAATAACCATATACAAATAAACAATAATAATAATAAACATGGTTACTAGTTAAATCATATAACCACAATTTAACCATGGTTTTGCTACGCTAACCATAGATTAACCATGGTATTTGTAGTAAAACTAATTCAAATGGCAGGCTAATCAATATACACACACACACACACAAACAGACACACACACACACACACACACACACACACACACACACACACACACACACACACACACACACACACACACACACACACACACACACACATGTTGGTTTTTATGGTTTACGGGGACTTTCCATAGGCGTAATGGTTTTCATACTGTACAAACTGTATGTGCTATTGCCCTACACCTACCCTACACATAAACTTAGCCCTCACAGGAGACGGTGCATTTCTATTTTCCCTCAAAAAAACTCACTCTGTATGATTTATAAGCGTTTTAAATTATGGGGACACTGAAAATGTCCTCATAAATCACCTTCTCCTTGTAATACCTATGTCATACCCATGTCATTATACAAATTTGTGTCCTCATAAACCACATAAACATGCCCCCACACACACACACACACACACACACACACACACACACACACACACAAACTGGTTAGAGCCTACTACACTTTTACTATAATCAAACCATGGTTAATTTTCGTAAGGAACTGGGTCTGACTTTCCCAGCAATATGTGTGTAATTTTTGGCCTCAGATGTATTTCATATCAAGTTGAAATCCACATTCAGTCTCTCTCTGATTCATTCTTGCTGTTTTGAGAGGGAAACAGAGCGTGACCCGTCGGTGACACTTGTCATGTATAGGGCGGTTTGACTTCCACTGCGTCTCTGATCCTGAGTGAAAGGAGATGGAGAAGGGGGGGAATGTCTGCTCAGTCAGAAAATGTGCTGTGATAACACGAATCTAGTATCCTGTCTCTGTGTCCTAAAGACACCTAACATTTCTTGCAGCGGATTGTTGACCTTGAATTCACATGTCTGTGGTCTCTTTGAATATTATACGTGTATAAAAGAGAAAAGATATTAGAAATTGCATTGAACATTAAAAATGAATGGGATAGTCCCCCCCAAAAATGCTAATTCTGTCATTATTTACTCACCTTCAAACCTGTATCACTGTCTTTATTCTATGGAACATAAAATAAGATATTTTGAAGAATGTTGGCAATCAAGCAGTTTCTGTTCCCATTGACTTTCATTATATGGACAAAAATACAATGGATGTCAATAGACCCCTTCACGGTATACGTCACAGGAAAATTCGAAGTTCGCAGTGCGCATGTCGGGGTCAGAAAGTTCATTCCATCCCATTGAATTGTGTGTTAACCAGAGAATTTCTCGTCAAGAAAAAATGCTTGTTGCGTCGTGGACTGTGAAAATCGCACCAGTTCTGGAGTAAAGTTTTTCAGGATTCCTGCAGGATCTCATCCGTTTAATAAAAATAGACGACATCTGTGACTGCAAGCTATTAAACGGGCAGACTGGGACAATGCTACGATCAAAGAGGCTCGTGTTTGTAGCGCTCACTTCATATCAGGTAACGTTAAAGTCATCCTTTATCATCCCTTTCTGTTTGCTTAAACTCGAAAGCCTGGATTGCATGAACAGTTTTCTGTACGTTAAGCTATGCAGGTTAATAGTTTTGTAAATGTCATGGACCTGTGTCATGCTACAGACGTAGCCAGCTGCTAGTAGTTAGCCGCAGGCTAGCGCCAACATTGTGCCAACAACGGTAGAGTTAAGCCATGATAAGTAAACAAATGTTTTCTGTAAACTGTAGACTGATTTAATAGTTAGGTGAAGTTTGATATCTGGCATAAATTGTGACCTGTGGCATGCTACAGACTTAGCAGATCGCAGACTAGCTTTACATTAGCGTTTTCACTATGACAACAGTAGATTGTGTTGTAATCAATGTGTGCAATTCTTTTTTGTAGGAGAGGCATCACTTGGCTCCAGTAGTCCTGACTTTGTGCCCTCCTTGTTTGGGTACACAAAACAAAGCCAGACACCTAAGACAAAAATGGAAAGGTACAAATAATAATAAAAAAGTATCTTATCTATCTTATCTATCTATAAGGCTTGTCTGTTTCTCCTTGACACAATATGCCGGTCTATTAGCCGACATTTTCTGACCCCAAGCTGCCGCGCACCAACAGGCTTTCGATGTTTACAAACATTGAAGGGGTCTATAGGGTTACCAACATTCCTAAATATATCCTTTTTTATGTTCTGCAGATGACAGAAATGGATAGAGGTATGGAACAGCATGAAGGCGGGTACATAATGACAGAATTTTCATTTTTGGGTGGACTATCTCTTTAAAATTGTCATCTTTAACCCTTCTTCATCAAGTCATTCCAAACCAACAAGATTTTCTATCATGGATTATTTTTTAACATCCTGCCATTGTTTTTAATGCAGTAGGTGAGGATTCATATTTACAAAATGACCAAACGGTACCATACAAGTTTAAAAAACTACTCAAAACTAAAACTATTCAAGTACCTGATTCGATGAGTAAGATCTTCTTATGAATCAGTTTATCTATTTTACAGAAGTGGTCTAAATGATTTGTTCATTATTCAGACTGATCTAGTTCTGAAGGAAGTGAATACAATATAAATTCGGCCTGTTTGTTACTCAAACTATCTCATGGCTTCAGAAATATGGTGCATGAATCATACGGACTATGTTTATAATATCACTATGTATTATGTATGTAATATCGGTTTTTGGGATGCTTTTGAATTTTCCTAAAGCCTAAAAGGTTTGATCCACATCTCTGTAATTGGAAAAATCAACTAGTTTGGTTTTTGACATTTTTATATATTTTTTTTCACAGGTTTGGAGTAAAATAAATGTAAGCAAATTATGATTTTTAATAGTTTTACAATAGTAAAACTGGTATTTTGGTATAAATTACGATTACTTCTTTTGCATTTTTTTAGAGGTGCAATACCAGATTAGAACCGATACTGTTCACAGGACCTCTGGGAAAAACTCTGGCATCTCTGACTTGCAGGTTAACATGACAAATGTGATTAATGTTAATATCTCTGATTACCCTGTCCGTGAACTGCGTTAGCTCAAACTGTCCCTGTGTAATCAACAGCCAGCGTGAATGAAAGATCAGTCATTAGCATTAGCAGGCCGGTGTGAACCGTGATTACATGAGTTCTCTCAGCCCATTGAGTGGCCTACTCTAGTGTAGTCGACTGTGTGAGATCAGGGCAAGACTCCTCACTGGTGCATATGCCTGCGTTTAACGCTCCAACCTGCTTCCACATGGTGAGTTTACACGTCCCCTGCAGTGTGTCTGTGTGGGTATTAAATGTGTGTTTGATGATGTGCATTGGGAGTTAATATCAGTAATCAGTGTAGTGCAAACGGTTGGGGTATATCTAGGCCTGACGTGTGGGTCTGTGTTTGGTATACTCTGGTGCTGTTTTACGGGCTGGTTCTGTGGAAGTATCTGATGATTTTTTGGGAGACTGTGATTCAAAACATGCAACAGTGGTCTTCATGAAATCAGGTAAACACTTTAAGAGAATTTATTTTATAATTTTCTTAGTAAAAACTTAAATGATATAAAAATGATTTTGCACATATGTAAATATAAATACATATGAACATATGGATGCATACCTGTTTGAGCTTAAAAGTTCACCCATCATTTACTCATCTTCATGTTGTTTTGACCTACTTTCTTCTGTTGAACTAAAACTACACTAAATGAGGTTCAGACAATACTGACTCTTGTTGTATTAAAAACAAACAAAAAAAACACACATACAGAGACATTTTTCAAAATATGTTCTTTGGTGTTTCACAGATGCCAGTCATTGTTTTGGAACAACATGAGTTTGAGTTAATGACAGAATTGTAATTTTTGGCTGAACTATCCCTTTAAATATAGTACAGTATAGTTAGGAAACTGTAATCTTAAAAAAAATACATAATGCATCTGTATGAACTGCTGGACCTTATATTGCTTTCAAAATATTGTAACTGTAAAATTGAACATTTTAAATGTTGAAATGCAGTGCTTAGTGTTGAGTTCATAACCTTTGACCTTGTCATCTGCAAGAAAATAAAACTCAAAACCGAGACTTTTAAATTCAAGAAAGGTTTGTTTGCCCTTTAGCTAATATTTTTTTGTAATTTATCCTTTATTTACTAAGTTAGTATTTATAGACACAAACTTGCACCAATGTGTTTAAAAAATAATGCTCTTTAACATAGTCTAAGATCTTATTTTCGTGTATGTTTTAAAAATAGTTTTGATGTAAGGTTAATATTAATTCTTAAAGGGATAGTTTACCCAGAAATGAAAATTCTGTCATAACTTACCTTCATGTCATTAAAGATATTTTAAGAAATGTCTCATTTTGTGTGTGTGTGTGTGTGTGTGTGTGTGTGTGTGTGTGCGTGTGTGTGTGTGTGTGTGTGTTTGTTTGTTTGTTTTAATCCATACTGTGAAAGTCAATGGTAACAGAAGCTGTTTTTATAATGACATTCTTCAAAATATCCTCTTTTGTGTTTGATGGAAGAAAGAAAAGGTCTGGAACAACAAGGTGAATAAATGATGACAGAAGTGTCATTTTTAGGTGAACTATCCCTTTAAGGCTTCTTGTTTGTTGCCACCCTTAAAACTTTTAAAATGTTTCATTTGTAAACTTTTTTTTCCAAACCATATCTGACGCTGATGAACTCAAGTACACACTTTTCCATCTTTTTTTTTTTTACATCTGCGTTTTGTGAAAAGGGCCACTGGACTCATTGTATCACCCTCAGTGGACAAACTCTATATACCACAGGGTTCAGATTACAGATTTTACAAAACCATGCACTGCTATATTCATGCTGGATAATTTTGCGCCTCTATCTGATTTTCACAGTAATTTGGACACGTAATGGCTGCACCTTAACTTCTCGCATGTTGAACTCATATCGGTGGCCATTCCAGCGGTGTGTTCATCATTCACACATAACAACTGTGTCCTCATTACTGCCTACAACACCGGAGAGCTGTGCCGTATGGAAATCCTGGCAAATGTTCACACTTTGGTTGACTTCCAATTCCACCCACTGGATTTAGCTTTCAGCATCTGTGACAGGAAATTATTTGAACCGCGGCTCATTCATTTATGTTAAGTTATTATCGAATCGCTTTGCCATGTGATTTTCCTAATGTGACACAAATTATATTGCAGGAGATATAATTGGCAGTTAGCCCTGCCAAGGCCCCGGTGCAGAAGGCGATCTTCAAATTGAGTTGCTTACACTTTGCGGAGCATTCGCACAAGCCAAGTGTGAAATCCATAAACACTCCGCCTTGGAGACTGTACAACACACACACTGGGTGCGATGTGAGCCGTGCTTGTGTTCAGTCTTCTCGAGTGTGTTAATGCTCTTCCTGGCCAGTGCACGGCCTAAGGGTCCATAATCAAATCTGAGACTGCAACCCAGCGGTGGATCATTCGTCTTGTTTGCGTCGAGCGGTGCATTTCCATAATATGATCCTCCACCGAACAAGACATGCTTGTTGGTTTTGGGTGGCTGAATGTGTGCTTGCTTGTTAATGGGAACTTTTATAGTTGTGTTCAAGCAGTAATCCAAAGCGTTATATTTGACAAGAGTTGCAGAATATAATGAGATACGTGTGCATTGGGGCAAGAAGAAAAACAGAATGCCAAACTGATTTTATATTCAATATTCTGTCGGTTAGTGCTTTGAGAATATTTTGGGAATATAAGGCAAAATATGAAATGAGTATTTGAAGTGTGACTTCTCACTTTCTGAACAAGATTTGATTCATTTGATGGTGATTCATCCATTTTGACCTTCGTATGATCCATGTCCTGTTTATTTATTTTTCTGCTTTGCTTCACTCATCCTTGCCTTGATCCTTACAGTTCCTCATCACCACCCAAAAACAGTCTCCGCCTGTCTTTCACTTCCAGCACTGCAGATGATATAAACATGTCATATTTGTTGTGACTGTGTATATTTAAACGTTTGTTCTGGGTTAAAAACAAGTTCCAAATGATTACCTCACGCAGACAATAATAATTTTGACTTGCAGTTTTATATTGCAGATTAATTGATTGATTGATTGATTGATTGATTGATATGTCATTTATTTTTCAAAACAAACAAACTTTTCCCTAGAAGTTATCTACTGCAAAAAGTACCTTTTGTAGTTAATTTATTAATTTATTTAGGAACCTAAGAAACAACTTCTGCAAAAGTACTCAATACAATTATTATATACACTTATATTCGATGACACCTTGGCTTCTAATTGGCTTAGCAACAACAAATAATTTGACATTTTGAAGTAGAAAGAATGAAATAGTATCTTCTTATAAAACGTTCTCTAATGTTGGAAAAAATGGAAAGATTGTATTTGTGACAATTTAGACAAAATCAAACACTTTTGTCGAGTTTAATGTCAAGTGGAAAATCCACCAGATAAGACTCCGTCCCTTCACACATTGAGTTGTCCTGGAAATGCTGAAGAAAAGAGCAGCTGTGCAAGTGTGTGTGTGTGTGTGTGTGTGTGTGTGTGTGTGTGTGTGTGTGTGTGTGTGATCATGATAAGACCAAGAGGCCAAACACACCCCAGGCTCTCGCTCTGAGGTTTGTCGTTGACAGGAGAGAGTTATTGCTCAATGACATTAGATGTTTTCCTTCAGTTTCATGTTGGATTGATTTCTCTGATTTTTCTGAAATACCTCCAGTGCCCCTGAGCAGACCGTCATTACTGAAACAAAACAGTGACAAGGACAGAAAGATGGGGATGAAGATGACAGAACAGAGGGGAAGATAAGGTAACACACATATAGAAGAATTTAAAGTGCGTCTTCAGAAAATGTAAAAAATCTAGATCATAGTTTACTATAGTTCTTCAAAATGTTGTTTATAGTGCTCCATTTCTTGTTTATGTAAAAAAAAAAACTGAGCCCAACCATTGTTTTACTTAATTATCCTTTTGCATCTCCTGGCGTTTAATGCAATTTCACAATAACACTCCCTCTACGACTCATTAGCAGCTCGTGTTAAATCTCAAGGTTCAAGTTGCAATGTGACACAAAGTCCCAGATTCCTACCTCTTGCTCCAGATGTGCTACTACGAGCCAGAATAATCGCTTAACAATGTGCATTGTGTGAATGCACACCTCGACTAATACCCTGTTCTCAGATCAGAAATGTATTCTGCACAGCTGAAGCAAAGCATGTTGAGTTAAATCAGAGGATCTCGGCCTGATTTACATGCTCTGCTTGTAATGTGTCGTGGCGTGAAAGTGAAAAAGCAATTCATTTACATGAGAGCAAACAACACATGAGCTCTGAGACAAAGGATAGAGTTAAAATGCCAAATAACAGCAATAACATTAACGACAGTCCTCTAATGATCCACACCATGGCCTGGCATTAATTTAGAAATTAAGAGGTGGCACTGAAGAAGACACTACAAGACAAAGTAGACACTGTTATCATGCAGAAAGTAATCTTGAACCCAAAATGAAGCTTAAATGCCTAAAAACTAACAAAAACATTTGCCAGCTTGATATTGTTTTGGGTATTAATCTCAAAGGATTAGGTTTAGATTAGGTGTTTTCCCTTATGGTTGTTTAGTTCAGTAATTAACAATTCAAATAAAACAAATTCAAATGGCTTTGTATCAGCACTGTTATATAGCATTTATAACAAAGTGATTATATATATTTAATCACTTTGTTGGCATAATTTTACAAAATGTCATCTTATATAAAATTACACAAAATTATAGATATACAGTGTCCTCCATAAGTATTGGAACAGTAAAGACATAATTGCTCTGTTGGCTGTGGAGTCAAGACATTTGCAAATATGATTAAAATATTAATATGAGTCAAAACTTCTGAATGTCACATTTTATTATTAGCCGTTTCAACTCATGCATGTTTTACCAAATAAAAAGAACAGCACTTTTATAGTCATCATCATGCATGATGAATTAACACTCATTGATGTGAGCATAAGTATTGGGACAGTTGAACATGAGGCAGATATAAAAGATTAAAAGTTATTATTTAGTTGCAGATCTCTTGCACACAATCACAGCAGCGAGTCTGTGACACATAGACATCACCAGACTCTTGATCTCATCCTTTAAAATACTTTTCCCAGCATTTAATGCAGTTAATTCCAATTGTTTCTGCCTTTACTCTCCTCTTCAGATGGTGAAATTATGTTCAATTCAATCAGATTTAAATCTGGAGATTGACTGGGCAATCTGAAGAAAGTTGCAGTAGTCATTGAGTGTTTTGACCTGGTGGCATGTTCTTGAATATATGTAGGCAAGATGGTTTTGTACCTTCCAAATTCATTCTGCTACTGTCATCATACGTGAAGTCATCGGTAAAGTTGAGAGGGCTTGTTCCAGAGACAGCATGCATGCTCATGCCATGAAAACACCTCCACCATGCTTTACAGATGAGCCTGTATGATTGGGATCATTTGCAGTTTCCCCTTTTCTCCACACTTTTGCTTTCCCATCACTTAGATAAAGGTTCATCTTTGTCTCATCGGTCCATAAACACCGTTACAAAACTCTTCTGGCTCACCTTTGTGCTTTTTTGATCTACAGTAAACAGTGAAATAAAAATAAAGAAAGTAAAATGTAATATTTAATTTATACATCAGATGATTTTATACCAAGCTTTTTATCTCATGTTCACTTTTTCTCTGTGGTGATAAAATAACAAACTTTTGACACAAATTTTAACATGAAATAATGTGTAATTTTGTGCAGGTTTCACAAATAAATATCAAAATAGTTAAATAATTTATCTGCGTTTAGATCATCAAATATTTTTAAATTGACATTTATAATTGATACGGTTGGCAGAGTTTGGGAAAATATATATTTACATATAAACCATAATACAAAATTAATGAATCGCTGGAACATCAAAATTCACAATGTTTAGATGCTGATGAACTATATACTGTGAACATTCAGCATACAGGCAAATTTAGTAGCCTAATTAGGCAATACTTTTTGTAATCTAGGATTGTCAAAACTTGGTCCAACTTGTCTCAACACACCTGCCTGGAAGTTTCTAGTATACCTAGCAAGATCTTGATTAGCTGGTTCATGTGTGTTTAACTGGGGTTGGAGCTAAAATCTACAGGACACCGGCCCTCCAGGAGCAGGACTGGACACCCCTGCTGCAATCTAAATATGGATCAAAACAGATTGGATATTAGATTATGTACATGAGATTGAAAAAGGTTGCATTAGTCTTGAGTGTTTTGACTGAACTTGTGTCACTGTGGCCTTTGTGATTGGAAAGTTTGTGACAATGATATTAGGATATTAGGGTGATGGTCTTACAGTTAGGTGGGGTGTATGTGCGATGCCCTGGGGTGGCTCGGCCCAGCGGTGTGCAGTGACCTGGCTTGTCGCTCACTGACCTGTGAGACGGACATAATGAAGTGTGAGTGTCCGTCACCTTAACCGTCTGTGACAAGCCATCCCAGCCCGGAGCACATCTGTGTCAGGCAGCTCCGCCATCAGAGCTGGGCTCTCACTGGCGACTCCGCATCCGTCCACACTGCGCTCCTGGGATGGCCCCGGCACCCCACTGCCGCAGTTTGGCCCTGTTATCCAGCGAGGTCACGAGGGAAGAAGGAGGCAGAGCCAAAGACCAGCTGTCACAAACCAGAGCCAGAGGTCCAGAGAATTTTTTCCGTAACTACCTACACTTGTAAGCCACTTGTACACTCTTAAAAATAAAGGTTCCAAATGAATGATGACGCCATGAAAAAATTTTGGTTCCCCAAATAACCTTTCAGTTCTTATTAAAAGTACCAGTTTTTGGGGAAAAAAGAAAAATAAATTAAAAAAAGGTTGTGTAAAATACGTGCATTTTATAAATATTTTATAAATCTCAATAATGTATTTTTTTATACATGTACATCACTTCCAACCTATATACTCTAGGTTGAAGATTAGCCAACAGGATCTCAATACATTTATGCATTCAGCAGATGCTTTTGCTCAAAGTAACTCTATTACTAACAAAGTAAATATATTGCTTTAGAATTGAACCTATATGACCTTCACTTGCTTGATGTGAATATAGTAATAATAGGTATTCATACATGCATTGGCACTTAAACTAAATGTTTTTAGTGGATGTATAGGTCTACTGTGCCATTTGGATATAAAGGGCTTGAATCAATGGTAATGGGCAGTTGGATGTGTCATTGTCACGTGTGAGCTTTTGGTGTACATTTAAGAATAGCATAAAGCGTTTTACGGCGATGAACAAAGACAAAAGTACAGAAACTCACCCAGCTTTTCCCAGTCCACCCAGCAGTGAGTTTCCATGGAATTCAGCAAAAGCAACGAAGCACATCACATGCTCAGTGGCATTTTCTCAAGTCAGAGCTTCTCTGAATGCCTACCTGGACGCTATTCATGTCGAGGCTTTGACCTCGTGTACATCAACACACACACAGCCTCTAATTGAAGAGATTATTCCACACTTCTGCCTCATCTTTAATTAAAAATAAAGACAATACAAGCTTGGCTGCCTTATGTTCAATCAACCATCGGATCTCTTCTTCACCCAATCTGTCTCTGGGTATTTTGAAGGCACATTATCAAATTATTAGTATCTGAGTGATATTGTAAATTTATACTGCAGGAAAATATTTTTATGTGAAACTGTAACTTCATCATAACTTCATCATTAATGCCAACACTAAGTGAAAATGTCACCTTAATAACAGCGTTACACCTGTAAGATGATTATTTATGACAATAATCATTAAATGCAAACCATTAATTATACTGATTTAAATGATCAAACCTTTAGATTTAGGACTACATTATTAAACTTCAGCTTGTCTGTTTCTGTTATCCCATTTTAAAAAGCTTTGTGGCTCAATTAAATATGCATCTTCTACAGACCATGTGTTTCTCAAATATATCATTTTTTGTTCCTGAAACTTTAATGACTTAAATTTGATTTAATCGATAATCTACTAGCATTATTTTTCAAAATAAATAAAAAAGTAAAATAATTGCACAGATATTAATTTCTGTACGTCTGAAAACAGAAGACTGAAAACTAAATAATTGTGACTTTTTTGTATAGAAACATGATTTAAGCATGTCATGGGAAATAGCATTAGAAATGTCAAATAATTTGATAAACTGATAATAAAAACGTCTAATGCTCTTCTATTTAGCATACACACTGTAGCTCTGTTGTAGCACAGCTGCATAACAATAATTCTTGTGTCAGGAACAGTCTGTTAGAGATTTGTCTGTCTCTCTCACTCAGTGTCAACGGCTGGACCAGAGCCCTCTTCTGTCATAGGATATTTTGCTTTGTGGTCTGTGTGTGTGTGTGTGTGTGTGTGTGTGTGTGTGTGTGTGTGTGTGTGTGTGTGTGTGTGTGTGTGTGTGCATGTGTGTGTGTGTGTTTATGGACAGGACACAAATCTCTGTATAATAGGAACAGAGAAGACACAGTGACAGAGGAGATGAGATGAGTCAAGCAGATGGTTCTCTTAACCTGAACATAGATACTGTGTTTAGGAAAAATATTATATAGCAGTGAACTCATATTATAGCCTATAGATATTGCAGAACTGCATAGTGAAAGCTTAACATATAAGTAATTGTGTGTGTGTGTGTGTGTGTGTGTGTGTGTGTGTGTGTGTGTGTGTGTGTGTGTCTCTGTGTGTGTGTGTGTGTGTGTGTGTGTGTGTGTGTGTGTGTGTGTGTGTGTCCTGAAGTGTAACTTTTTATTTCAAAAATGTATTAATGGAAAAGGATCTTTTATGACTAATTTATTCCTAAATCTACTGCATTTAGTCTCTGTATTGTCAATAGCCAGAACAGAGAAGACACAGTGACAGAGGAGATGAGATGAGTCAAGCAGATGGTTCTCTTAACCTGAACATAGATACTGTGTTTAGGAAAAATATTATATAGCAGTGAAGGGCTCATATTATAGCCTACTTAGATATTGCAGAACTGCATAGTGAAAGCTTAACATAGATGTAAGTAATTGTAAGTTAGTTAAATTTTGAGCACATATAAATTGACTGCATAAGCATTTACATCCGGTTTTATTCTTTTCTGTATGATTTCCAAAAAGTGATTTTGTAATAAGATCAACATAGCCGTGAGGCAAATATACATTTGTCCTGAAGTGTAACTTTTTATTTCAAAAATGTATTAATGGAAAAGGATCTTTTATGACTAATTTATTCCTAAATCAAAGGCACATTTTAATACTGCATTTAGTCTCTGTATGGCAGAATTTCACCAAATTATCAAACAGATAATCAAAACTATGTAACATTTGCCACTTGTAACAATGGCTGATTTGTAAAACAAATGAAAGAAAAGTTCACTACAAACACAAATGGCTTAAATTGATAAGGAGATGAGCAGAAAATCCATGTAATGTTTATTACAATAACTATTTTATTTTAACTCTTAATTTCATATCTGTGGAGGTGTTAATTCATTCATTTGTAATTAGCAGGTGCAATGATTAGTGAGGCATGCATGGGCTAAGTAAAGGATAGAGTTTTCAGTGAAAGAGTAGATATGAGATCTGGACACATCATAGAAGGAGACCAGACCCAGACATTGTCAAACTCAGCACACATTTACATTTAATTGTTTGCAGAATTGTACAGATTATGCATAATAACAGCATATTTTCAAAGCAAAATCCAATAGAAACCACAAATAGCTGCATTCACTATATCTTATAGCCTTTCAGATTAATTTGTATAACCGCTTTGTTTTCATTGTTTACTTCATTCAGTATATAGGTTGTAAATTCATTCATTGTAATTAACAGGTGAGATGATCATTGGTGCTGAATCTTTACCAGTATCATCAGGAAAGGGGCAAATATATGAATATAGTCGATTAGTGAAAGACTGACCAGTGAAAGAGTAGATATGAGATCTAGACTCCACATCATAGAAGGAGACCAGACCCTCCTCATAATCCACAAACACCCCCACCTTCTGTGGTTTCACTCTCGGAGAGAGATAAACACAGGGATCAGCACAAGCCCCATATTCATCCCCGTTCCTCAGTGCCACAGCCCAGAATCCATCCTCAGGACTCACTCTGATCTTCCCCTTCCTGTTAATAGATTCTCTGGCCACTCCTAAATCCCACTGACTCTTTCCCTTCAGCTGCACTTCAAAATAAAATCTCCCTGACAAGAATCCCTCTTTCCCCAGAACAGAGGCACACTTATCAAACCTCTCTGGGTAATCTGGGAGTTTATGCTTAATGTCTCCATGTCTCACTTGCTTCCCATCATTAGACAGGATGAGTTTTGGATGAGCTGTATCAGGATCCAGAGTCACATCCACTGAGAGAAATCAGATAATACATTTTAACAAATGAGTACAAAGATATCCATATGCTGAAAAGTGTTTGCAGAATAAATGTAAACGATCACTATACTATATACTGTATGTGACGAGTAAAAATCCCACATTGTACCTGCATACTGCTGCATCCTCCTCAGCACTGTAAAGACAAACAATAATACAAAGATTTTCTCATTTTTGTATACAAAATTGTTGTATGTGTTGTTACGTAATTGTATCAATAGTATCTAATGATCTGTGTGCTTTTGTGATATTGATCTACCAGATTGACTGAGTTTCCCGTCTAGTGTTTCCTGCAGCTGAGTCAGAGCTCTCCTCAGAGTCTCCACACTCACATCAGTGTTCATACTGATCTCAGACCAGTTCCTGGTGTGTGGAGGACTGCACAGGGATGGATCAATCTACAGCAGGAGAGAGGAGAAATCCCTCAGCATGAGCAGTGTGAGTGTTGTCCTGTGATGTGAGCAGACAGAGAGACACTGACCTGTAGGAGCTGGATGTGATCCTCAGTGTGTAAGAGATGATCCAGCTCAATGTTTCTCATCTTGAGCTCAGTGATTTCCTGCTGCAGCTCTTGAATGAGCTTTTCCTCCTGTTTCTCTGCCGCTTTCTGCTTCTCCTCCATCATCTCCAGCAGCTCAGCCTGACATCTCTTAATGGAGCGCATCAGATCGCTGAAGAGCTCAACACTGGCTGCTTTCTCTCTGCCTGTGGTTTTCTGAAAAAGTTATATTTGTAAATAATTGGCTTCATTTACATTATCAAATTAAACCATTATTCATTAAAGATTTAACATCTTTAGCTCACTTTTCTGAGTTTTGCAAAGTATTCAATGTCTTGAATCTTCTTGATTCTGTCCAGGATTATCTGCTGCGTGTCCTTCTGTGTCTTCATCAGCCGAGTCTATAGACAAACAGAAACAAAGAAACATTTGATCACATCAGCATTTTTCGTCTTTTGACAAAAGATCTAGTTGCATTATTTAAAATGTATTTTTTTATATTGTTATGAACTCATGCCTTCTTCTTTTTACTCTCCTCTTCTAGAGGAACAGTGTTGTGAGTCTTGTGGTCTCCATCAGTGCAAAACACGCACACAAATGTCTGATCATCTCTACAGAACAGCTCCAGAGGTCTCTCGTGTTTCTGACATATATAGTTCTTCATATTCTTCACAGGCTCCATCAGTTTGTGTTTCTTTAAATAGATTTTGTGATGAAACTCTAAGTGAGTTTCACAGTAAGAGGCCTGACACAGCAGGCAGGATTTCAGGGCTTTCTTTTTCCTTTCATCACAGACATCACAGAGAACTTCAGTTTTACGGAGACTGGGCTTTTTCTGGAAAAGGCTGCACAACCTCTCTGAGTGCTGTGTTGATCTTGAGGTCGGGTCTTTTACTGAATGTTTTTACACAATGGACATTTGCACTCCGACTGTTGTCCCAGCACTGGTTCAGGCAGCTCTTACAGAAGTTGTGTCCACATGGAGTGCTGACTGGATCAGTGAACACATCCAGACACACTGAACACTGAAGCTCCTCAGCCAGAAGACCACTGAAGGATGACATATCTGAAAACAAGAGGAATTATGAAAATGTATCACCTGCAGTTCATGTCTACACATCTTAGATCTTATATAAAGAATATTATTACTTGTACAGTAAAATAAGGCAGAAATTTAGTGTCATTTGATGATGTGATGCTAAGACTTTACAGTTCTTTTTATCATTTACATGGAGGGTTTATTACTTACATGGAGGGTCATCTATACTCTCTCTGTGTTTCTGTGATTGAAAAAAATCTGCCATTGCTCTGCTTTTCTTTAGGCCTCATAATAAAACAAAAAGTCACAGCACATATTTCATTTCACAGCATGAAATCCCCAAATCCCTCCTTTTTTGTTGCCCTCATGTTACTCAAATCAAACCAGTAAAATGGTATTTTTAAATGAACATGACTGTAAGCATGACTGGAGATGACCCCAGATGCAGAAGTATTGCAATGTCACTGAATTAAGCGACGGTGATTTTTTACAAGAGCAACTAATTAACCGCCAAGGTCAAGTTTCTCTGACAACCACTCTCACTCAAACCATTTGTAAAACTATTTGTAACATTTGTAACATTTATTAAGATTTTACATATCAATGGCAGCACTTCACAAATTAAATGTAAGGATGCAAAACAGGTTATATTCACTCTTGTATACAGCTCTTGACTGTTATTAGCATAAAGCTGAATTAAATGATTCCAAATAAGTGTTTTATATTTTTATAAGTCAGATGAATTCATGACCACATCAAAATATTCAGTGAATTGAATCTTCTCATCTAACCCACAGAGTGCAGTTTTCAATGTGTCCGGTCTGTCTAAACTAGACTCAACAACAAACGTTAGAAAATCAAAGGCGTTTCATAATATTTCCATAACTTACCTGTGAGTGAATATCGCAGATGTCTTCGTGCTTCAATTAGGATTTTGGTTTTAAGAAGAAAAAAGGATAAGCATATTAAAGTTTGTTGTCTATTTAGGCTACCATACGTTCTGGAGCAAATCAGACTTTGACCCTGTATCTGTATCTTTGACCCTGTATCATGTGTCTTTTATGGCGTTTTTTATGCATTACATAAACTGTATACAAATCCAATTTCATTACAGAAAGCATATGAATACAGACTGTTACTATCACAGTAGGGCATTAGAATTAAAATGCTCAACCCAAAAGATCATTACGAATCTGCTTGTTGTTCTGCACATCATTTACAGTAATAAACTATTCGGATGCCCATGTCTTTGCAGCACAGCGTCTATGTACAGAAGCTGATCAAGTTTAGTATGTTGTCTCCATCTTGTGGACAAAGAATTAATAAGGTAAAGTCACATAGGAAATTACAGACTACACTACTGGTAATAATGATCAACAACGACTTTCATTTGCTTTATTCAAGAATAAATTGTGAAGTTAAATATGGTGAATTTGTTTTTGCATTTCAGACTTCTGTGACATATTGTGACGTGTAGCCAAAACATTAAATCCACACCAAATACCATTGAAAAAATCAGGACCAAACCAGGATGTCTCCTAATTAATCCATAATAGAAAATGCAGATAACATTCATAAAAGAAATGATAGACATATTAGTGCAAGTCGTCTGAGAAAATCTGCAGCTTCCTAATGTGGGACACTGAAAAGTCTATATGATGAAGGGCCAAAATCACCTTTCATGTAGAAGAGTAAAATCTTAAAAGTTTGTAATTATCTTGGTTATGGAGGAATTAAATAAGGATAAAAGAACATCATCAGACAAATAATACAATATGATAGTTTCGATGCACTTATAAAGACATTAATCAGCTATTATCAGGCTTATGTTATATTATGTAGTTCTTGCATGTCAAGACACCCACCATCATCTTTATCTATAACTCCATCTGCAGTAACAGCATTCTAATATTGCATAACAACACTAACTCCCTGTAAATAAAAGTTTTTGCCCCACAAACCATGCCCCACCACACATTTATGACTGACTGAAGTACTGTCCCACATTAGGCTAATCATACTTTTCGAAACCATATTTCCTAAAGTGGGACACTAAATTTGATTCAAATATAAAATAAATAGTTTATACGTACAAAGTTATTAATTTTTTTTGATGGACACACATGATTGTTTTGTTTAAAATGACATTTCCGGAAACTTTCCCAAAATTCCTGGAAGATTTAAAAAAATCCTGGAAACTGGAATGTTTCTGAAATGTACTGAAAACTTTCCAACTTTTTCCAACTCTATTTAAAATTAATTTATGCCCTTAATAAAGTTTGTCTTGTCAAAACTGGTGATTTTTGTTTGATGATTGCTCCACCCTCATATGTGACACTGGACCACAAAACCAGTCATAAGCGTACATTCTTCGAAATTGATATTAATACATTTTCTTAAAGGTGAATAAATAAGTTTCCTTTAATGTCTGGACATTTATGTATGATGTATGGTTTGTTAGGATCGGACAATATTTTGCTGAGATAAGACTATTTGAAAATCTGGAATCTGAGGGTGAAATACTGAGAAAATCACCTTTAAAGTTGTCCAAATTAAGTTCTTAGCAATGCATATTACTAATCAAAAATTAGGTTTTGATATATTTACGGTAGTAAATTTACAAAATATCTTCATGGAATATCATCTTTACTTTTGACATAAAATAAAAACAGATCATTTTGACCCATACAATGTATTTTTGGCTATTGCAGTGCTACTTATGACTGGTTTTGTGTTCCAGGGTCACATATATGACTAACATTTGAGAGCTTTGGCTAACTCAGAGTTTCAGTGGCATTCATGTATTCATGAGCTAGAAACACTTCACCTTAGGCAGTGTCCCACTTTAGGGAAATGTATTGCTGAATGCACTGCTGAATGTGAGTGTGTGTTCATATAAAATAATACATTCACATTCAGCAGTGCATTCAGCAATACATTTCTTAAATACACATCCCTTTAAGATGCGTTTTTCCCAGTCCACTTCCCGCGTCTCGCATGTTTTCAGATAAAAAAAGTGTCAGTGTGAATGACTCAGAATTCACAACATCTGATTACTGAGGCAAAACATAACACATCTTGTAATGGAGAAAATACCCTGAGTTTTCTAACATTGAAATAAATGTGACAAACATCACAGGAACTCTAACCTTAACCATTAATGATATCAGAAACATGTAATAGTGCAACTTAAAGCAACATGATTGACCACATCACCGCCTAAAATCTTTGTGTAGTGAAAATAGACTTTGTGTGAGGGGTTTCAGTGCCTACGTTTGGAGGCAAAACATATTGGGCATGCGCACATACCACTACCGATAGAAATTGAGAAATTTCATGGCTTATGGAAGGATGTTGGTGGAATTCAATTTGCCCTCTACAGGTGAAATGATTCACCATGCTGCTATACTCACATAATCATCTGTTTAATATCAATTTGCATCCATGTAGACTAGTGAGTGACTAGGATCTCATGATAACTACACAACTTCTGTGAAACTGTGTGAGTTGTAAGATTTTTCTTTTGTTTTAGGATTTAATGCTGATTGTTTGGCTTTTAGTTAAATATGAAAATATTAATAATTTATTAATGGTTTAATTAATCATTTCAATTAAATATCATTCTATTATTCTGCCATGTAACATATAACGTGTGCCAGACAAAAAATAACTTGGTGCATTCATACATAATTTCCTTTATGCTTTAAGTTTACAGATTTGTGTTGTATTTTTCATTCAAAAATGACTTATTTGTATTTTTCAAATTGAGTAGCTATGGAAACTGGAGTCTCACGAGTGGGTGGGACATCTATGCTTTCCAATCAGATTTTAGAGCAAAGACTATTTGTTATCATTTCCTTGCTACTGCAAATAGTGACTTTGTGCTTGGCTTTTGAATTACGAGTATTGTATAATTATGCTCAGAAGCTTTTACAAACAGGGGCCACATGTTTTGTTTTAGATTAGTACGAAAACCGGTAGTACCAAGTTTTTCCATTAGAAAAATGTAATGACTTTTTACATTAGGGGTAACATTAGGCTACATTGTTTAGATGAAAGTGTATGTTGGCTGTGGGCTGTGTAAATGTTGAAAACTGCTTGGCTCCTCACACCTTTATTCTTTTACCTGAAATATCTTTAAGGCCATAGATTAACAATATGGAAAAGGCAAGTAATTCTGTCCAGTTTGAGTACCAATGTACAAAAGAGAAACTTGCTGAAGTTCAAACCGATCATCAGAAAGGAGAAGAAAGGGGATTTAAGTGACTTTTAACATGGAATGGTTGTTGGTGCTCTGAGTATTTCATAAACTGCTGATCTACTGGGATTTTCACACACAACCATCTCTAGGGTTTACAGAGAATGGTCCGAAAAATATAAAATATCCAGTGAGCGGCAGTTGTGTGGACGAAAATGCCTTGTTGATGTCAGAGGTCAGAGGAGAATGGGCAGACTGGTTAGAGATGATAGAAAGGCAACAGTAACTCAAATAACCACTCGTTACAACCAAGATATGCAGAATACCATCTCTGAACACACAACACGTCGAACCCTGAAGCAGATGGGACTCCAGCAGCAGAAGACCACACCGGGTGCCGCTCCTGTCAGCTAAGAACAGGAAACAGAGGATACAATTCACACAGGCTCACTAAAACTGGACAATAGAAGATTGGAAAAACGTTGCCTGGTCTGATGAGTCTCAATTTCTGCTGCGACATTCAGATGGAGTCAGAATTTGGCGTAAAGATCCATCCTGCCTTGTCTCAACGGTTCAGGCTGGTGGTGGCAGTGTAATGGTGTGGGGGATATTTTCTTGGTACACTTTGGACCCTTAGTACCAATTGAGCATTGTTTAAACACCACAGCCTACCTGAGTATTGTTGCTGACCATGTCCATCCCTTTATGACTACAGTGTACCCATCTTCTGATGACTACTTCCAGCAGGATAATGCAGCATGTCACAAAGCTCAAATCATCTCAGACTGGTTTCTTGAACATGACAATGAGTTCACTTTACTCAAATGGCCTCCAGAGTCACCAGATCTCAATCCAATAGAGCACCTTTGGGATGTGGTGGAACGGGAGATTCACATCATGGATGTGCAGCCGACAAATCTGCAGCAACTGTGTGATGCTATCATGTTAATATGGACCAAAATCTCTGAGGAATGTTTCCAACACCTTGTTGAATCTATGCCACGAAGAATTAAGGCAGTTCTGAAGGCAAAAGTGGGTCCAACCCGGTACTAGCAAAGTGTACCTAATAAAGTGGCCAGTGAGTGTATATTGTAGTACAAAGACATCCTTTTCTTTTGTCATCTTTGACAGCAGATGGCGCTGAAGTATTTGTTTTATATTGTATGCTGAACTGCATACTGACTTTTAAAGTGAACACTAGTCCTATCTTAAGGAGAAAGTTAGTGTAGATATGAGTGTTTACATCTGTTTCACCCACATCATAATTTTTTTATATGTATTTTTAATTCACAAAATATCTAAGATAAGATGTGATATAATTTAAATCTGTTTTTTAAATGTCATGCATTTCAGAGATGTGAGATGCTGTCAGTTGTGCTACTGCAGTTATAAAAGTAATGTTTTATTCATTGTAATCCCAGTTGAAAACATACTGTATCACAGCTGTTGCACTGGTGGTTATCTTGACAGTATATGACTAGCCTACATGGTCATTTAAAACATTTTCTGACAGGAATGCCTATTAATCTGCGTTTTGTCTAACGACAAGGCCTAATTTGTGTCAGGGTATCAAGTGCTTCGATACTATTGGCTGTTTAATAATGCAGTGGGAAATATGTTGGCAGCATGTGCTCGTCTCTGTAAGGCTCCAGTACTTCAACTGAAGAGCACTATGCTTCGCTTACCTGAGAGTTCATCTACCATTAGAATCGAAGAACCCTGCAACAACACACTCGCACAAACAGCGATAGCAGCAGCTCACACACGCGGCTGCGCTTCAAGTGAATTAAAATAGTGAGGGCACAGCATTATGTAAATGCAGGCCCATTCCCCTCTCCAGCTATCGGGAAATTGGATGATGTGTTCCAATGATGCCGGAGTGAATGGAAGGGCACGGTCTCGGGTTCCCATCAGCAGCATTTCCTCCTCTTCTACCTTCTTACTATCCTCTTTTCTCTTGCCCTATGCTTTCCTTTATTAGATGTGCCTGCCAAACCCCACAAGTATTTACGCTTGCACAAGAGAGAAGGCTCTGACTGAATATTTGACAAACCGAGAAACCGATGCATTTTGAGGGTGTGGAAAAAGCCAGGACAGTTAGAATAAGTAAATAGATTTTTTTCAATATGTATTGGCAATACTTAAACTAATAATCCTAATAGACAATGATTACTTTGTAAGAATCATGATTAGTTTATTTTTTGTGGTCTATCCTTGAATCATAAAGTGGTCAGTATCAGGCACTTATGATCTTTAGCACATTCCTTGTCCCATTATATTTTTATCAAGGAAACAAATGGTACCTGAATGAATGGACGAAACTTGTTAAAGGAATAGGTCACCCCAAAACGATCCCTTTATTTACTCACCCTTCTGTTGTATCAAAGATGCATAACCTTCTTTCTACTGTGGAGCACAGTAACACTTTACAGCATTCTCAGTAGTCAACTTTAGTTATGTATTAGCTAACATTGAGCAATATGCAGTACTTCTTACCGAATCTATTATTCTTTGTTAAAGTTATTTGTTAAAAATGCAATTGGTTAATTGTTAATTAATGTTCAGAGTGCATTAATGATAACATATACAAGTTTTGATTTAAAAAATCTACTATGAAATGTTTAAATAAACATTAAGATTAACAAATGCTTTAAGCACATTATTCATTTCTAGTTCATGTTAAATAATGTATATAACTAATGCTACTAAAGTGCAAAAACTTTAAGTGATTAAGTGACTTATTTTCACTTGGCAGATGATCAACTAGGCCAAAAAAAGGCTCTGGGTATAGACAACAACATTGTCAAAATGATACCATTCACATGGATCTGTGGCAACTAAAATGCTGTATTATATGCATGCCAGCGTAGTAGTTGGTGATACCAGGTTGTAAAAAAACTCTATTTACCTATAGAAATTCACACTTTTGTAGATGATAATGGTATCTGTTTCAAAAACGTGCATTTTGAGACCCGTTTTCAAAATGCTATTGTCATGTAAATGCATGGGCAAAAAAATAAAATGCATTAAAAGTTTTACGTTTTTAAACTAAAATGGTGTTGTATAAGCGGCCCTTAGCCTTCATTTGATGAAGTGTTTTGAGCTGTATCTAGTGACCTGAATATTGTGGAGACTTTGGGATAAGTTGGCTTTGGCGAGTAAGCCTTTTTGCCTCTTTTCAGAAGACCTAAGCAACCATCTACCAACTCACTAAGAAGCATCCACAAGCATCTTGGAAGTGAGTATTGCATAGGCAAGCACCACTCAAATTTTCTTCAATTTCCCATTTCCTCAAATTCAAATTTTCTCTCATTTCTAGACCCTTTGTTCCAAAGCCCCTTTAAGTTCAGTACCGTCGTCCCCTTTGATCAGCGATTCAGATGCACTGAGAGCGAATGTGAGAGGAGTGCTTCTCCAAGCGTGCCTCACAGCGCAATCCTATTGTTCTAAATTGGCCGGCTTGCTATCACGGTACACTGGGAAGGCAGTGCAATGAAGTTATGAGAGTAAGTGAGGTCAAAATCCTGGCAATAAACAAGAACTTAATCCGGTTATCTATAAAGGGCAGGGTTAGAGGAAGAATGGTACAATAAAGTGGAAAGGGTGCTGCTTGCTTTTATACGAACACACACATACACACACCTGGGCTTTGTTCTGCGGTGGCCGGTCATACATCTAAGAGCCCCAGTTTCCATTTACCTCCAGATTGCTGGCGACCGCTGACCCGGCGACCCCAATCCGCAGAGGGCCCTGAGGAGGGCCCATCAATACTGGCAGCAGCTTGTTTTTGTCTGCCCTGCTGGATAAATGATGCCATTGGCTGGCACACACACTCACACACATCATCTCGACTCACAGACTTGATAGAGTGGGGCCTTGTGGTAAAGAGGCCTTGCATTTGGGATGTCAGCCAATTTTGCAGACCTTGCTCGAGTGCGGCGAGATGCCATAGGGGGCTCTGGAGGACAAACCCCCTCCCTTTCCGTTTCTCTCTCGCTCTCTGCTTCTCTACATGCGCCGTGCCCTCTTCTCCCTCGGCCCTCCTTGTTACAGATGCAGCAGATTTAGTTAAGGGCGCCCTGGATCTCGAACTGTACTGACCCAGGTCCCTCGTCGCTGTCAGAGTAATGTATTCATCTCATCCTCCGGCCGGCCCTTGGGTCACAGCCTTATCTATCCAGCGTTTGTACCGCTGTCATCTTGCTGGCCGGAACCCATAAGTTCTCACTCTGCCGAGGGAAAGCAAGCGGATGTTGTTCAGGTAAGCTCCACTAGAGGTCGATTGTTCTTAATATGAGGAATGATCTTCTTGAATATGAGGATGTTATTTGATATGTCCCACCACATACTAGCCTGACTATATCTGCAGTAGGCTGCTGCAAATTGTTCTTGTTTAGTTTCATGCACTGACTGACTTTCATTTTTGCTTTACTGACGTCTTTCCTTTGAATCATGTGACTTACCTGTTCTAAAAAAATCAACTATGACTATAACTTAAGCCTTGCAGAGGTTTGATTGAAATAAGTTTGAGTTTCTTAATCTCATATGATTAAATTTTTTATTTAAACAGTTTTTTTATTATTTACTGTAGTGTTTTTTATCATTTAATCAATTATTTGCTTTTATCAGCTCACAAATGCACTGCAGTCCCCTTGTGAACCACAGTTTGGGAAACCCTGGTTTAGATGTGGAAAATCTCATTATAGGAATAGTTCAACCAAAATAATCACAATAATCCAAAAAGCTGTGTGTTTGTAATAAACAAATCCATCAAGACGTTTTTAGCCTCAAACCGTTGCTTCTGGCTAAAATGAGTCCTCTGTTCATTGTATTGCTTTCCCAAGAGGAAAAATTAGTCTTGTCTGAATTAGGAAAGAGATATTTACAGAACCACCGTTTACAAGTGAAAACCATCCAAAACAGTTAAAAAAATGTCTAATGATTTTGATGTGAGAGGACAACTTTTTGCCTTCATTATGAATTTTGTTCTTACAAACGTGCAGCTTTTCACTTCACAAGATGTTAATTGATGGACTGGAGTGGTGTGTATTACTTGTGTTTTGTATCAGCTGTTTGGACTCTCATTCTGACGGCACCCATTCACTACAGAGGATCCATTGGTGAGTAATATATGTTATGCTACATTTCTCTGATGAACAAAAAAACTCATCTACATCTTAAATGACATGGGGTGTATTCCAGGAAGCACGGTTAACTTGCCATCAGCTAAACCCTGAACTTTTGATTGATTAATCCCAAACATTGCTTACTCGAGCTATGTTGTTCCAAAAACACATCCGGGAGTAAGTTCATTCAACTCAGAGTATTATGTTCCTGGTTAAGACTCAAGACATTCTCGACGAGTCACTATGGAAACAAAGAAAAACGTGCAATGCTGTTTCTTTCTTCTTCTTTTGTTCAGAGGTCGTTTATTTAGTGCATATTGCCACCTAATTGATGGTTGTTCAATAATTTTATTTTTTTCGTTTAATCTTTAATCCTTGAGAATTTTAATGATATAGTTTTTTATGCTAATTATATATGAAGTCATATCAGATATGTATTTTTACTATAGAAATACATTATAGAAAATGCCGGTCAATGTGTGAGATGATAATATAAAATGTAATATATATATATATATATATATAATATAATAAATTAAACATTACCTTGTCATAGTGTTTTATAAGTTATACAGATAACTGTTAACAGATAACAATAAAATAAATATAATAACCATATTAGAATAATATATTATCTTATTTATTATTTACTGTATATTAGTGCTTTATATATATATACATATATATTAGGCTATATATTTATATATTTAATAGGCTATGTTACAAAATGTAATATTATATAATGTTGTGCACTATCTGTCATGCCCACTGAAGGCTGTTCAGTAGATCACGCGTGCTCTGATAGCGCTGAAGTAAACTAACCCTGGAACATATCCAACTCCTGAGCAGGTTATCTTCAGAGAGCAAGTTACTATAGACTTATACACCCTGAAAGTTACCTCTGATTTTGGAACCGAAAGCTGAGGTTATCCGCTCACTTATCCTCAAACATACCCGGGTATGTCACATAACCTGCTTTCTGGAATACACCCCTGGAGGTGGGTACACTTTCATCAAAAGTTCATTTTCGGGTGAACTATTTCTTTAAATTCTATTCAGAATCCTCCATGCAGTTTTTAGTATTTCATCAACCTCTTTACAGTACTTAAACCTTTGCTTTGTCAAAGTTTTTATCTTTCTTTGATAATGGCCACTTTTCTGCAACCTTAAAGTTGCAAAGGCCCACATACACACTGAAATGTTTTGAGAGTGATTTAAATGCAAGAGTAAATCGTGTGTGTTTCGAACACAAATCACTCCAGAAGTGCAATAGTTAACATAGTGATAACCACAGCAACTATGCAGCTGTAAACAAGAAACATGAATGGCAACAATGCCAGTGTGGTATCTGCTATTGTTGACAAAAGTTACTTTATGACTAAAGACGTATAATCTTTGGTAATTGTAAGTAAACCACCATTAACAGAGACACTGTGTTTTGTTTGTGCTCATAAAGCTCCTTTTTTTAACTTTTAACCTCTTTGCTTTGTTTCTATTTCCACTAATAAAAGCCTTTGGGCTTCTTACTTTTGCATAAATTAGCTTAAAATATTGTCAGTCTGGTTGTGTTTGTTTTGGTTTTCCAGACTGAAAAAGAACAGTTTCATAAGAAGTAGTAGGTTATTTTAGTATTTCATTATTTTGCCATACTGTTTGCATATTCAGACATACTACTTTTAGACTTATTGCTTTCATATAGTGTACTAGTAGGGATCATGAATTCATATTTGGATGAAGACTGTCAAAATGTGTGAATAAATCCAGACTTGTTACTCTCTCCTTCCCTCTGATGGGTTCAGTTTTGTACACACTTTTAATTGATTGCAGTTTTCACTACCTGCATTTTTCAAGACCGAATTTGGTTGCAGAATGTGGCTGTCATTGCATAAATGACCAAACTCTGTATGCAGAGAACAGGATTAGAATTGCAGAGGAAGGACAACCGTGTTCCATGTTTCATGTGGCCAATAGAAAATCATGTGCTTTTAATGTGTTTGTGAGATTTAGCTCAGGCAGTTTGTAAAGTAACTTCTAGCATGACTCTTCATATGTAGTCAAATGTCACTTTCAGTCTTGCTCTGAGAAAATAGGCTCAAAGCAGGTGAAAGAAGTCAAAATGTGTCAGCTTAAATACTTACACAAATCCTTATACCTCACCTTCCCCCCTCCTTATGTCCTCACGTTTCCACGGTCAGGTGTACTACAATGCCTCTGTCAGTTGTAGCAGAATGGACTGCAGTTAATTAAGCACATGAGTCCCTTAATATAATCAATTTTAATTAAACTGAATTTTAATCGGAGTGGGGGGAGAACCGGGTGCGTCCGGCAAGGGAGGTTGTTAGCGCAGCGTAATCCATGTGCTGTCAGTGCAGATCCCCCCCCCATCCGTTCTCTCCATCCTTTACTTTTTCAGTTCGGATTTGCGAGTGCCTAATTAATATGGATAGGGCATTAAGCCTTTTGGACTCTGGCGACTCTCATTTCATGACTATTAATGATTTTAATGAACTGCACTAATAAGACAGTTTTTCTCGACCATGCTTTCAAGAGCAATCCACTGCGAATTCAGAGAGGAATGGGCTTTATTGGAATAAAATGATCAGTATAAATCATTTTGTACGCATACAGGGACATACTTGCACATAAATACACAGCCTCCAGACCAAAATAATTTAAATTGGCAATAAACTGTAATTTGATAAGATTCTACATAAGGAGAATTTAAATAGCATATAATGGGAGAGACGGGGTAGATGTCACATGGGAAATTGTCAGAAGGGATGTGTTTAAGAAACCCTCTTAAATTAGAATAGTTTGTGTGTATTCTTCAAAATCAATCATATTTTTTTGGTATATGTGTGTGTGTGTCAGAGGTCTGCACGGGCTCAAAACTGAAGCCCGAACCCGGCCCGTACCCGAGATCGTCTGACCCGACCCGACCCGAGCGGCACAGTTCAATTTAGACCCCCCCCCCTCCCGCCCCACAACGAATAAAAACAAAAAAAAAAGGTTGCATTTCACGATTGCATGCAAAGCGGATTAATCAAGGCTCTGCCATTTCACAAACATTTACCAGTTATGAAAGTTTGTGAACATCAGGTCTGTGATGCATACATTCTGCCGAGTTGATGAATTTTGTATGGACAAGAAGATGACCGTGCAAATTATGGTCATTTTTTGTCAGTTAAGGCTTGTTAGCATTCTGTCTACTTTAAATCAGACATAAGATCTTAAATAAGATTGTATTTATTTGAATGAGAGAGAGAGAGAGAGAGAGAGAGAGGGATGAAAGTTGCGCGTGCATGTGAACCTGCTTCTGTGCATGTCTCTCTATAAGCAATGAGGCTTAGTTACTTCAAAAACAGCGATTTTGCCGCCTCATTGCAGATAAATATAATGTTGTGACTTGCGAGTCAGTAGCCTGTCGAAGCTATTTTACTAATAAAAGTTTCCGTGCTGTTTGTGCGCGATCTCTGATATGTGTGTGCGTGCGTCTATGAAAGCAGCGAAGCCTCTGCATATAGCATATATAAACATTAACCCGAAACCCGACCCGAAACCCGAAAGTATTTCGGGACCCACGGCTTCGGGTCGGTTAGCAGACCTCTATTTTAAATCTGTATTTAGCCTCAACATGATTTTAAAGTAAGTCTGATTTTGTGGTGGCTGTGCCACAAAGGGGACATCGGATGCCCATTTATTTAGGGTCTTCTTGAAATGGTCTCAGTGGTCGTGTAAAACAACACCCTTTTCACCTTGTCAAAAACAGCTGTTCACAGTGACTCGTTTCAGTGCATATTTCTTTACATGCTAATGAGCACTGCTCACCCCGCCCCTTTCTTCTGTGGAAGTGATCCAACCTTGAATTTTTACTTTTTTACAAAACCTGCATTGAATTGTCCCTCATTCAGAAAACAGTCTGGAGTAAAATGATTTGCCAGCTAGGAATAAATTAATTTAGTAAAAGTGAAGTGATGTGTGGCCAAGTGTTGTGACCCATACTCAGAATTTGTACTCTGCATTTAACCCATCCAAGTGCACACACACACAGCAGTGAACACACACACACACACCGAGAACACACACCCGGAGCAGTGAGCAGCCATATTGTTGCGGCGCTTGCGGAACAGTTTGGGGTTTGGGGTTTGGTGCCTTGCTCAATGGTCTCACCTCAGTTGTTGTATTGAAGGTGGAAGAGAGCGCTGGCTATTCACTCCAAAATCAATGTGGCTTGATAATTGAGACTGTCTAGGTTTTTGGGAGATTAAAAATCAAGTGTGAATTTCCATCATTGTAGGGTGGTTGTGTCCACAAACTGCTAAGACACATTCATATGATATTTTTCATCCAATGTCTCCTTTAAACTTAAAATATTATAATCTTAATTCAAGCGATGAAAGATTTCGAAAGCCTGACAGTAATCAATGTTGAGTACTATTGTAATGTTAACCCTGCCTGATTAACATTTATGCATTTATCAGACGCTTTTATCCAAAGCTAATTACAGTGCATTCAGGCTGTACAATTTTTGTCAGTATGTGTGTTCCCTGGGAATTGAACCCACAACCTTTTGCGCTACTAACGCAATGCTCTAACCACTGAGCCACAGGAACACACTTGTTTGAACATGTTTGAAAATGATTAACAGTTGAAAACATTAGAAATGTAGAAAAAAAATCAAAAAGTAATCAAATGTAACCAGTTACATTACTTTAATAAAGTAATTGAAAATTTACACTGCTTATTGTATTTTAAGTAGGGTAACTTGTAATCTGTAACCTATTACATTATCAAAATAACCTTCCCAACACTGTATATATATATCTGCTAGTGCATCTTTTTGAGATCAGGGGAGTGATGTTTACCTGCACAGCATCTACTTGCTGGCCTCCGTTACATATATATATATATATACACAGTATATATATACTACATCATATTGTGTGTGTGTGTGTGTGTGTGTGTGTGTGTGTGTGTGTGTGTGTGTGTGTGTGAGGAATATTTCACATTCTAGTTTTGTGTGCTACCACAATATCTTAATATGTCTGAAACCTGGAAAAAATCAAGTGCTTTGATGCTTTTTGAAATACAAAATGTAATAAATTTCCTTTCTCAAAATGAAGGTCGATGAGTTGTACTGAAGCCAATTGGCTTTGGTAATGAAAAGGAAGTCTTTACCACAGAAAACCTTGATTTGAATAGCTTTAATAACCAAACTGAAGAAGCGAATGCTCTTGAAATCTTTCCACCCTCATGCATGCCTGTCCATGAATACATGTAGTAGTAGGCGACTGCTGCTCTTCTGTTTCTTCAATCGGGACAATCATTAGGCTGATCATTTGAAGAAGCACAGAATAGCTAGGCACAGCTTCGTGGCCTGGGATTGGAGCACACTCATTTATCATTACACACGCGTCTTTGAGCGATTTTCAAAATGCATACATTGGGAAGAAATAGCAAGGCACTATAAAAGCCGGGAAATGTTTAAGTCTGTTTTTTTTTCCTTTTAAATTTGAATTAAAGAATCTGGATTTTCTTAATTTTGCTGTTTACAAAAGCAAGCATCTACACAAAACCAGAGGGCCACAGCCCAGCGTTATAGACCATGGACACCCATGAGTGGCTAACTCAAGGATGTGATGGTGTTATAACTTCTGCTGAAATATTCAGAGTAACAATTGGCATGGGTTAAATGATTTATTGAAGGAAATACAACTTATTTGTACTTAAATTTTGTTTGTGGAAATAGCTTTCACTGGGAGGCAAAGGGTTGATGATAACTGAAAAGAGTTGTTTCTGCGTCATGCACTTGGAAAAAGCACTTAAAAACAACCAAAAGCACATCATAGGTGAATTGAGTGCTTTCATACTGTCAATACTTTTCCTCTCTTGACAACCTCTCCTCGGAAATGAGATGTAATGGTCGTATGGTTTACTTACCTACAGTACGTGACAAAGAAGACATATTTACAGAAACAGACAAGATATTACCACGAGAAGATGTTGAAACATCCAAAATAACTGATAATAACCAGTGATAACTTTGTACCTATAAACTATAAAACTATTAAACTATAGTGTTATATAGACCATGATATAATCTGCACCTTGACTGCAACATCAAAGTTGTCTCTCAGTAATCTGATGAAAGATGGGAATAAAACTGCAACTGTTCGCTCATCCTTGACTTCTTCATCTCCTCCTTTAGTTTCTCCACGACATACCGCTGTTGGACTTGTGGGGAAATGCATTGCTGTGTTGCGTTTGTTTCATTAAAGTGACAATGTTAAGCTGAATCACTTATCAGTATCAGTGTATGCGTGTAGAAAGCAGAAGCATGACAGCCCCAGATGTAGTATTCATGAAGTATGCATGCATAATAGCATTAGCTTGGCATCCAGAATTGATCACATGCATTCAGATTAGGGGCATTGCAGAGTAAACACCACATAATGGAAAGCTTATGCAAAACTATGCATATAACAACTAATATTTGTTTCTCAGCTTGCTATGTTTCAAGGAATCCGAATGATTAATGTTATATTTTTCTTTGTCAGTGGAATTTCCATGTAACGTTCAATGTTGAGACTAGTTTGAGGATTTCAGGTTCTGCGCCAAGTTTTCAGTTGGCAAGCACACACGGTGGGTATTTCTTTTCATGGTGTCAAACTGTGTCTTATGACTTTGTCAGGGAGTGCAAATATACTCCACTTTATTGTATAATTTTCACAGATATTTTTTTAGGAGCTTTTATGCTTTCTTTTCAACTAAACTGAAATGGCCAGCTAGTGTTACAACGTGGCAGTATTTTCTACCTTTAGGAGTCATTGCATGTTCTTCTGTCTGAGGCTTGAACTAGATATTATAATTGCTTGTAGACCTCTGCTGAATGAGTGGTCAAGTGGAGGCAAGCACTTCCGATCATGGAGGCTTGACACAGTGAGTATCTGACTCACTGTTACCGTAACTATATATAATGCTATTGTAGATAAAGTATTATTTATTCCCTACTGGCCTTTCGTTATTTTTAATATCCAAACTTCTAAGTTACCTCTCCTGCATTGTGGTTATAATAGAAATGGAAGGAGAATATCGTGTCCTTTTTTAGGGAAATATTCAGGATTAAAATCAAAGAAAAGTAAAAATAAATTAAAAAACTGAAAAGAATCCAAGTAATGATAAGTATGCTGTTTTTTGTTTGTGCTCGAAAAATCAAGGCCTGTATACTATTGTTCAGTAAGTTTGCATTGTCAGAGAGAAAACAATTAGCGTGAATAATGCGACAAGAATGCATTGTTTCGATAAAATCCTTTTTGCACTGATTTGTGTGTGTGTGTGTGTGTGTGTGTGTGTGTGTGTGTTTTGGTAGGCCTTTATTCTACTAATCTAAATCAATTTGAACATCATTGGAATATTTAAAACATATCCCCTAATGCTGGGTGTACACACCACAAGATAATCGGGCTGATATTGGGCCAATCCCTTCCGACAATCCTAGGTAATGTCCCGATTATCTTGGTGGATCTAAAGATTATCTTCTCAGATTTTCCTGCTGTGCGAGGTGTGTTAAGAGTGACTGAATCCTCGGGAACGTCGGAGGCGCCCTGATCGCGAATCGTAAATATTCAACATGCAGTTGCTTCTGTCAATTTTCATTCAATATGACATTCGGTTCTTGAATTGTAAAGACATCAAATTCTAACAAGATGGAAAAATAATTTTGTGTCTGCTAAAACCAAACCACAGATTTATTTTAAAGAATATCAATTCCTTTTGTTTCAATGAAGCAATACAGCTCTTGACAAACACACAAAATACATCATGCAAATGAAAACAAGCACTGAAACTGGTCCAGCAGACTGTAAAATATGCAGTATTACATGGACTTGGAAGGACTGGGGGCTGCATTTACAGCCTGGCAAAACTGCACTTGACAGCTTGTAATGTAAAAAAGCAACAAATATACTTGCAAAATTATTTTTTACATAATAAACTAGTTGATCCAAAAGTTTGAAACCAATTCAGGATTTTATGAAACTACTAAGACATTCTGACATTTCTGTACATTGTTCAATTATAAAATGATGTTGACAATACAATTCATAATTGGAAAATAGAATGAACGAATGAATATTTCATGGGGGCTTTCTCAATTCATTTTAAATGTTAATGTTAAATAATCCCCAGTAAACCTGCTTTAGGGATGCAGAACTGGCTTTGAGGACTTAAAATGCTGCCCAACAGGTAAGCTCATAGTGGAATGGTATTAAATCCATTTGTGCTCCACCCAAGCAGTAAGCCCACTCGACCCGGCTCCAACGCTCTCTGTGTGCTGAATTAGTGAAGGCTGTGTTCAGGGCTTAATACAGGCCAAACGGCATTTACCTGAAAATGGAATGGAAATAGAAAATGCCAATGAGGTGAGACAGGGAGAGGCAGGGAAATCACTAACCTGCCTCCCCTGCTACAGGGGAGAAAAGCTATCGATTCGCTTTAAATTGTCTCCTGCCCAAGGAAAGAGTGTCAAGGGAGACAGCTGGAGGTGATGAGGTGCCATGTGTGACTGCTGACACTTTTAATGCTGCCTGAAGTATAGGACATTGGGTTTGTTTGAAATGATATACTACTGTACTACCTCTGCTAGGACTGCAGTATGCACAAAATACACAACTATTTGTGTGTGTGTCTGTGTGTGCGTGCGTGTGTGTGTGTGTGTGTGTGTGTGTGTGTGTGTGTGTGTGTGTGTGTGTGTGTGTGTGTGTGTGTGTGTGTGTGTGTGTGTGTGTGTGTGTGTGTGTGTGTGTGTGTGTGTGTGTGTGTGTGTGTGTGTGTGTGTGTGTGTCATTCAAGAAAAACAACATGAGGATCGGCACATTATTATTTATGAATTAAGTATTTTTTAAACAAATATTTAATTCATTCTTTTATGTGGGAAGTAATCTATTTGTTTTAACACTTATTCAAATTTCAATAAAGAAATTATCCTCAGAATTGTGCCATTGTGACATCTTGCCTCAATAACTGACACATTCTCTCAAAAGATCAGTACTTTTATGAATAATGGAGATAATAGTTGAAATGAAACTTCACTGGCCTTCTGTAACCAAGTGTTTAATATTTATGCATTTATATAAAATTACTTTCAAAAATGAATCCACCCTGACAAGTTTTCTCTGTAGTAAAACGTGTAACAACTAGCCCCAGGCTCTTAGTATTCCATTCTGACCATATCATCTGTCCCAACGGCACAGCATTTCTCACATAATCACCATTGTTAGACTGAAATTGTTCATGATGTCATCTGGAACAGGCGTGCAGCAAATATCCATATCAAGCTGGTCTAAACATAATGTTGAGCATCATCAAATGCATGATGTGACTTCATTGCATCCTTGCTCTTCTGCCCTTAGGGTTCTCAGATGTGCTTCATTTGTGAGCGGACTATCAGTTACAGCCTTGTGGACACATCTCATCATCTGTGTCCATCTTATTCCCCATTTCTGCCATCAGCATGACTCCAGAGATGCCTGCAGGACCCCCATCTGCCAGTTATTCCTGGGCCTGCAAAAGAGACCCTTTACCGGGTAATCTTCTCCACCAGTCCCCTTTGATCCAGCCGATAGAGCAGAATGAGGCCTGCAGCAGGGCTGGATAATGAAGAAGACCTGGGTTTGAGCACTGGGGGATTCCGGTAAGCTTGACTCTTACAGTACACACCAGAGGTCAAATGATTTATCGTTCTTGCTGATTAATTTGCACTGATTACAGCTTCTGTTACTCTTCAATACTAGCTAAAAGAACAGCCATAGTTTACACTTGAATACAACCACTAAATCACTGGCTATATCTAGTGTCAAAACAACGTTCATATTCATACCTATCATGCATGTTATAGTTCAATATAATCAAACAATCAATCAATCAATCAATCAATCAATCAGTTTAAAATAGTTAGAATTTAATAGTAAGTGGTATTACTGGTAGAGAATTGGAGTATGTTTACAAGTTCACACTAATATCAACACTAGAGCAAAATCAATTTTACCCAAGTTGTAATTTTGAAGTCTGGATTTAATGCAATTCTTTTCCCTAGTTATTATATTTGCAAAATGTATTTGCAATCAACTTTTAGTGCTTTACATCCGCTTATTAAGTGCTTTCTTAATATTGTGGCTGAAGGTTGACTGAGTAAAATGAAAAGCAAAGATAAAACTACTCCCTTGTTTTTTGATGGCAAACATGATCAAACTTCAGTGCAATGACTTTCTGTGGAAATGAGAGTGGACTAAGTTTTCTATTCGCTCACTCAAAGGAAATATTCATTAGTGCTGCTTTGGAAGTAGGCTTACCGCTTGCAGGACGAATGTAGGTCATGAAACTTCTGAAATGTTTCCAGCAGTGTCTCAATTTCTGTCTCCTAAAGCAGGTTGTGATAAAACCAGCATATACAGTACATCTGACGTTAATAGCATTAATAGTGTTCAAGAAAGTGATAAAGCTGTAGGATGTTTAGAGCAGAACCATTCATCTTTACAGCATTATATAAGCAATATGTCACATGGAAACTCTAAGATGCAGTGATATGCTGTAGGGTATGTATATCATTTTATATCTAGGTATTAATATCAAAAATAAAGATTGGTACATGCGATACCTTAAAAGCAGAGATCTCCAAACCTGTTCGTGGAGGGCCAATGTCCAGCAGAGTTTATCTCCAGCCAGCTATAACACACCAGGATGAACATTTCTAGCAGAGGTCCAGATGGCGCTGGCTGACTTTGGAAAGATGCATTTACTTATCTAAACATTTTTTTTTTCTTCCATGCTGTATGGCAATTTGAGTTTTCCTACATTTTGATCTCCCACCTCTTCTGTGGGTGATTTTGTTTCTTTCATTAGTTTGTAACCTGTTTTGGCCTGTAGTAGGTGTTGTATGTCTATAACACCTTTAAGATGGACCTTTTCTGAATATTGTAGCTTGTTACTTGTTTATCTTGCATATTGCATTATTGACTTCATTTATTTTTCAAAATATTTTATCTATTTCATTAATATAATTTATTTATTAAATATTTGTGTATGTGTATCATATTATATATACTGTATATATATATATATAATTTAAAAGTTCATTTCTGAATGATTTATAATTATTATAATTCATATTATTTATTAAAATATTATTTATTAAAATATTTGTTTATTTATTTAAAGTTCCAGTTAAATAATTATATTATATTTGCTATAGTCACTGGACGCAGAATTTGAATTTTAATTTGAGGAAGTAGAATAATTTTTTTTATTAATTCATTTTAATATAATTGCAATTAAAAAAATTATAAGGTGTGTCAGTGGAATCTAATGTTGGCATGTTAAAACTTTGTTTGAAGTTTTGAAAAAAGTTTGAAGGTGAACAGGTCTATATGAACACTGAATGTTAACATACTGCACATCTAGGAATATTGCCATAAACCAATTTATGTCCTGTTTTAATCACAAGTAATATTAATTTGTCCTCCACAGAGATTTGATAGCATTTCTTAATTCAAACTGACAAACGGGCAGTTCCACTTTAAGACTGTGTTGTATCCTGGCAGTCATAGACTTTGGCCTTCAAGCATGTCACCTCATTGCTTTAGTGTCGCAGCTTTTGACCAAATAAAATAATTCTGGATGTGCTCTGGCGGTCCCTGAAGGGCTGTCTGCAATGCTTCTAACGGCACAGAGATGCCTGCACACATACACACACATCTGAATGGTGCAATGCGAATGGCTAAGGAGAGACAGGCCTCAATAACCTCTACTCTCAGACCCATCTGACAGGGCAGACTGCTTCTTCGCATCCCCAGAGACACTCACTGCCGCTGGGTCACCTCTACCGAACCTCTCCCTGCCGACTTTCATCGATATGCTCTCTGCGATTGCCAGTCAGTCGCATCTGAGACGGCGGTGGTCTCGCATCCACCCTCTCTCTCCTTCTGTCCCACCCTTCAATCTTCATCCCTGCTTTCCTGCTCTATTGATTTTCTATTCTCTTCTTTTCCCCCTCTTCTCTCTATCTCTTGCTCTCCTCTACTCTCTCGTGTTCTTGGCTTGTTTGTACTCGCTCCTGTGTCAGGGAGGGCGAATGCCAAGATCTCTTTCTGTCCAATGAAGTCGCAGTCTTGGCAGCACGCACCGGTCCTTAACCTGCGCAAATGTAGATGTAATTTAATTGAGAAGAGGGTAATGGAATCTATGAGCAGTGGACTTGATCTTGTTAGAAGGGCAAGGTCTGGACAGGCTCCATAAGGAGAAAAATCAAAGGGGCAGCTTTACTTGAATTGAAGAAGAGGCTTTTAGTGGAGCTCTATCTTTCTGTCTTGACCTCTATCAATATGTGCATTCAGTAAATTGAGAACAGCCTGTAGATGTTTGTAGTATCATAACAGTAGCTCTTGTATCAGATATTTGGAAAAATGTGTTGGTCATGTAGTGAAGATGTACTACCATTCTATTTTAATGTATTTATTTCTGTAGTCAAAGCTGTATTTTCAGCATCATTACTCCAGTCTGTCACATCAGAAATCATTCTAATATGCTGAATTGCTGCTCAAGAAATATTTATTATTATCAATGTTGAAAAGGTTGTTCTGGTTAATATATTTTGTAAAAATAGATATTTTAAGGATGCTTTGAAAATAGAAAGTTTAAAATAACTTTTAAACACACTTATTCAAAATAGAAATATTATGTAACATGATAAATGTATTTACTGTCACTTTTCATATTTAATGCATCATTTATGAATAATAGAAATATTACCGATCCCAAACTAGTGTTGTCAAAAGTATTATCCGCGATACTATTCTGTACAGCAAGCTTAAAACTGTCAAAAAAATTGAATTACAGTACCGAATGTTATCATGGTCGGTACTTATAACAACACCACCCCAGATGTCTGAATGGAATTGTACTTGTGCTTGTTACTATTCATGATCGAAAGTGATTCATATTGTTTTGCTTTGAACAGTTTATTTCAATGAATCGGCTTGAAAGAAAGTTTCAGTGGTTCTGGTTCTTGCCCATCATATGAAATATTCGAACACATTCCGTTTATAAGTACTGTTTATTATGGATTTTTAATTGTGCTTTATTAATAAGGGTGTTTATTTTAATTTCAAGTTCCGAGATTAGTTTGTTGCAGCCATGATTAAAAAAGAATAGACTACAGTTCATTAAAACTGTGTACATTACATATATGTCTTGATTTAAACTTGTAAACATGCCTATTATGTTTTATATAGTATGTAACTTTTCATTTTGGACTGTGAGTCGAATCCTCTGTTTACTCCAGACACTCTTGCTATCAGCTCACCGCTCACAGTCGTTGATTCAGACCGTTTCTGTTAATTTACTAATTTGTATTAATAAACACCAAATTGCTGATCTTCTAACACAGTGCATTACACACAATAATGTAAAACAAAGTTTTCAACTTAAAAAAATAAGGGTTCTTGCTGACTTAAAATTGTAAGTTTACACAACTCAAATATCCAAGTTATCACATAGTACAATTTAACATTTCAAGTTGACTAAAGTTAACATTTTAAGGCAGCAGGAACACTATACTTTTTTAAGTTGAGTTCTAAGTTGAGTTTTTTACAGTGTTCTGCCTTTCTACAGTACCATGTTCTACAAAATCCCTAACATTAAATATTAAATATAGTGCATAATTCAGGCTGTTGTGCATTTGATATCACTGACGACTGAAATTGTATAGGAAGAGTGTTTCACTGTTCTGGCTGCAGTTATCACCAATTTCATGATAAAACAGATTTTAAAAATTGTACATACATGGAGACCAATGGTTTGTGCACTCTGTGGACATGGGCCAACAAACAACCACCTAGCAACACTCTTAAAACACATTCAGAACATCTTAGCAGCTGTGATAGCATTGTTTTCAAATAAGCAACTGTTAATTCCACTTAGATGTTAATTCCACCTCAGATGTCATGCTTTACTAAAATATAACCTCACAGGTTAACCTCACTAGGATTTGGTGCAAGCCACTTGTTAACTCCTATTGATATTAGCTTAATAAAATGTCATAATGTATTTAGAAAGCACTGTGAAATTAAATGATTTTTGTAATTGCATAAAATAACTTCATTGTTATACAATTGCATTAAATGTCTTTAGGTCATCTGCAAATATGGCACTAAGTCTTCATTGTCAGTATTAAGTAAAGTTTAGTTCTTTTTTCCTCTGCCTCTCCTGTTCTTTTATATCCATTAGTCTTTTTCTCCATCTGCCCTTGATCCTGATTTCTCTCCACTCATCACTCATACCTTATTGACTCTCTTACCTCCCCCTCGTTTTCCATCTCTATTACTTTTATCCTCTCATTCGTTCTACAAATGAATCAAATCAGGTCCTGTCCTCTCCGTACTGCATTAGAAAAAACATCTTTCACTCTCTTGCTCTTGTACTTTAGCGCTCCAACTCTTAAACTTCTGTACACACTTTCAAGTTGAGTGAGCATAACAAATATTTTCAATGAGGCTGGCAGTCTGGGCAAGTTAAAGTCTCAAAGGCCACAGAAATCAGACAAGGATAGACTGTTTGGCTAGGAATGGAGAAGAGTTGCATTAGAGTTATTAATCTAATGCATCATGTCCCCAAGTGGATCTCACTCTCGAACCCATTTAGACCTTAGATGTATGCTACATAAATACATGGTTTTCTGCAGGAAGAGGCTGTAGTAAGACAGGAAAAGGTTAAGTTGGGATGTCATATCGTCCCCTCAGGGGTACGTACCCAAGATGAATCCCCCACAAACCCCAGATCTATTCTCGACAGTGACCTTCGGTACATGCACGGCCCAATCCAACATGCACCCTTTCCTGTCTGCAAAGCAAAGCAAGGGCGCTGGTGCACCCGATCTATCAGCCAAATAAACGGCAATTTCTACTAGAAGCGACGCTGGTATACATCAACACCAACATAGACCTTTTTCAAGTCTTTTTTCATATGTATGGCAGCAGGTGCAGGTGTACACACACACACACACACACACACACACACACACACACACACACACTGTAAAGATACATGATCAGATTGAACCACATTACACCACGACCTGACCAGAGCTGTGCGAACTAAATTGGGAATTTAATTGCAAATAATTATTTAATTTAAATTGATTTTGAACAGCAAATAGAATGTGGATTTGTAATATGAATTCGAGAAAGTAGAATTAAAATGAATTGAAATTCATATAAATGCTTTAGTTATGCAGAATTAATAATAATTCCTTTCGTTATCACTAAAAGTGATCAAATACACTACAAATGGGTGTTTCCATTGTTATTATTATATAATAATTCTATCACATGTTAAACATTGTTTTTTATGTTTTTGAAAGACGTCTCTTATGCTCAGCAAGACTGCACATATTTGATCAAAAATACAGTACAATTGTGAAAAATTATTAGAATGTAAAATAAAGTGTTTTCTATTTGAATATATTTTAAAATGTAACTTGTTCCTTTGATTGATTAATTGATTGATTGATTGAATGAATTTTCTGCATCATTACTCCAGTCTTCAATGTCACATGATCCTTCAGAAATCATTTGAATATGCTGATTTGAAGAAACATTTCTTATTATCATCCATGCTTAAAACAGTTGTGCTGCTTTATATTTACGTTTAATATTAAATTAATATATCTATATGTAATATTAATGCTTTTTTAATTATGGTAAATATTCATATAAAATTGTTTTTGTAATAATATAAGAGATTTTTACTCTAAGTTCTGATCAATTTAATGCAAAAACAAATCTTACTGACCCCAAATGTTTGTAACAGCAGTGTGTATATATATAATTTACATTAAATATTACATTTATTAAATATACATTTTATTAATATTTTTCATCTTAAGGATAATAGAGGAGGAATACAACACTTCAAAATAGAGCAGTCATAGACCTCAATCTCAGCGTTGCCAACAAGGGGCTCTATAGCAAGAAGTCTTCTTTTATGGTCATTTAGTTTTTCTATTGGGTCAATATTGTTCAACTAAACCAAGTTGGTCTTGGAATGGCCAAATACACATCATCTAGATACTTCAAATATGGACAGCTAAGCACAGTAAGTTATCTTTTATTGCCCATTTTGTTGTTTTGTTAAACTAATAAAGTGCATTGATTGTATTTCTATGAATTGCATTTAGTACATTTCAGTTCAGCATCCTATAGGGGTCAATTCAGTTCAAACTCCACAACTGTTAAATTTAGAACCAATGTCAAATACCGCAGTACACACTCCTCTTCTGTCCAACCCTTTCACACCCCCTTTTGCTTTTGATAAACTTCCCCAGACAGCTCAGATGATTAATGGTAGTTAACACAATTGAATCAAGGTTAAGAAAGACAGGGGCTGGATGGAGAGCGACAGGAAAAAGGGCCAGGTTGGTCTTGGAGAAGGCACGGTAAATAACTTCTTTACAGAAATATACGACAGGGGCCCTCCCCTTCGCCATGCCCAGTAATTACTCGCCCAGGCCCTCTGTAATAATTCCTATTACAAGCAGAACGGAAAAAGTCGGTAACTCACAGCGCTGGGACAAGGTGAAGGCAAGGCCACGGAGCAGCGGATCAATATTTCATTTACTCGCCCCTTGCTTCCACACCCGGACCTGTATCAAATTCTTCACAGCCGGCCGTGGATGGAGGGAGAGAGGCTGAGCGCTAGAGAAAGACAAGATGTAGAAGGAGAAAAGAAACAAGGTTCACGAAAACAACGACACAAGGCCTCTAATTTCTCTGGGGTGCTGGCTGAGGCAGTGTGTGTGCGCAAGGTCATTCATTACGCACCACCGTCAAATGGAAACGCACAGACCCATTAGAACCGCGTGGGAAGCGGACGTCAATCAACTCTAGACAACAAAATAGGCCTTTTCATCTCTTCAGTACCTGCTGGAAATGAAAAGGCCCTTGTCAGATTCATAATGAGTCTGTGAGAGCAAGGTTGGTCCAGCAATTGTTCCGTGCAGGTGTTGAAGCTAGACTGTAGTGCTGCGTTTACCTGAGCTGGGTAACGTTGGACGTTGTGGAGTATTGTTAAAGAGATGACCTTCTCTCTTCTGTCGAACATAAGGGAAGATATTTTGAGAAATGTCTTAATGTTTGTTTTTTTTCTTCTGTTCATACAATGGGCTCCAATGTTGTTCTTCAAAATATCTTCTTTTAGGAAAATAAGTCATTAAGGTTTTGCAATGACATGAGGGTGAATAAATGATGATAGTTTATTTTTGGGTAAACTATCCCTTTAATGTTGTCCACTACTCTCTGTTTACCCATAACTTCTGCACCAATCAGAATCAACAGAGGACAGAATGGCTGTTTTGACTTGATGTGGTCACATAGCCTTCTTGTCTGTTCAAAATAAGTTGTTTGTCCTTGAGGTATTTTTGGAAATCATTGATTTAATGATCGTTTAAATAGGCCTTTACTGAAGAAAATGTGAAAATTTTCACTCAGACATTGCAAGTAAGTTTTGCAATTGATTACAAAGAAATGGCTAGTAACACATTTAATATATTGAAATTTTGAAGTAGAAAGACTGAAATAGTGTATTTTGTAAAATAATCCAATAAGCGTTGTTTCATTTACTTCATTTACAACTTCTATATATATACACACATATATATATATATATATATATATATATATATATATATATATATATATATACTTAGTGTTGTTCGAGCACGATGCATGGGCCATATAGTTTAAGTGCAACTCAGCATTGCGATTTGTAGCTATAGCTGACTTGTGCAATATCGTTGAATCATTAATGATAAATTGCTTGTGATGTTACTGATTTTTGAGTCGTTTTAGTGTCTGCTCAGTGATTAAATGTAAATAACTAGCTTCTTTTCAACCACGTAAAGGTACCATTCAATGTCCACTATACCATTGAAGTTTGGAGTCAGCTATTTTGTTCTTTTCTTTTATACAGCAAGGATGCATTACATTGATTAAAAGTGACAGTAAAGACATTTATGGTGTTGCAATATATTTCTATTTCAAATCAACATTGTTCCTTTGAATTTTCTATTCATCAAACTACCATAAAAATATTGCACAAAATTAATAAGCATCACAGTGGTTTTCAACATTGATAATAAGAAATGTTTCTGAATGTTAGAATGATTTCTGAAGGATCATGTGACTGTAAGACTGGAGTAATGATGCTGAAAATTCTGCTTTGTTTCACATAAATAAATTACTTTTTAAAACATTTTACAATAGAAAACAGTTCTTTTACATTTTAATAACATTTCAAAATGTTACTGTTTTTACTGTAATTGTGATCAAATAAATGCAGAGACTTTTTTCAAAAACAAATCCTGCTGACTCCAAATTTTGAAAGGTAACTGAGCTTTGTCAGTTTGGTTCTTGACTTGATAAACGTCTCAGGTTACGTATGTAACCATGGTTCCCCAGTGGGGAACGAGACACTGCGTCCCCTAGGGGTCGCACGGGAACGCCCTCAGCGTGACTCGGTCTGAAGATACATATGTAAAACACCACCTGTTGGCGGCGACAGCCCATGGCGTCACTACCGGCGTGCCACAATATAAGTGCCGCCGGAGAATACATCATCAGCTTCTTCGTCTGAAGCTTGCGTCCAAGCATGGCTCGAAGCCCAGGGGACGCAGTGTCTCGTTCCCCACTCGGGAACCATGGTTACATACGTAACCTGAGAGGCGTTCCCCTTCATGGGAACTCGAACTGCGTCCCCTAGGGGTCGCTACGGGAACGTTATACCCACTTCACCATGCTGAGGGAATGCAAGCCAATTTCTCAAAAAGGCGAGCACTAAGCCAGCTCTACCCGGCTAAGGAGTTGCCCTGGGACGGCTGATGGCTGTCAGTGATATTATCCCCTTGCCAAAGGCCTGAGCTGCATACCCTAGTACTTACCTGTTCTAGGTGCCGGGATTACCGGGCCTAGGGTAGAGCTCAAAGTCTTGGAATCAGAAAAGATTCCTTTAAGGGGATATGGCCAGGCACCTGGCTCACTAGGTCCTGGCCGATCACTCAGGGGTTACCACTTGCTCTCAAGCTTACCGAGGAACTGTCTCAACAGACCTCTTGGTAGCGTACACCTTTCTTTTCCCTTTTTTCTTTTTGGACCCAACATATATGGGACAGGGAGCGGGGCCCAAGGCACAAGCCGGGGCTTTAACCAACTCAAAAAAGGGCACGAAGCTGTGCGCGTAACCCTACCCTTTCGGGATTTTAGAAAGAACGCAGAACCTTGATGTGCGGACTTACCACTGAGTGGATTTTAGAAAGTGCCCAAAGTCTCGTGTGCACTTATTAGAAACGTTCTATGCCCTGGAGCGGAGAACTACTCATTCCTCGGAGTGAGAGGGAACTCAGGCGCTCAGAAGGCGGCAAGCTCATAGATGACCCTCTGGTTGAGGGGAGCAATGCTGGCTCGACCAACAAGGCGGCGACCTATCACAGAGCTCTGGGGCGGGAAACTCGGACGCTCAGAAGGGAGCGGCATGCTCATAGGTGACCCTCTGGTTGATGGGAGCAGTGCTAGCTCTACCGACGGCGAGCCCTGGAGGCGGAGAACTCATTCCTCGGAATGAGAGGAACTCAGCTACCAATGAGGAGCTCTAGGCGGAGAACTCACTCCTCAGAGTGAGACCTATAACGAGCTCTGGAGGTGGAGAACTCATTCCTCAGAATGAGAAGGCACTCCGCCGCTCAGAAGGGGCGGCAAGCCCAACCATGAGCTCTGGAGGCGGGAACTCATTCCTCAGAATGAGAGGGAACTCCGCTCAGCAGGGAGCGGCATGCTCATAGATAACCCTCTATAGTGAGGGGAGCAATGCTAGCTCGACCAGCAAGAGAGATCACAGAGCTCGGAGGCGGAGAACTCATTCCTCAGAATGAGAGGAAACTCAGGCAGCTCCGCGAGGCGGCATGCTCAAAGATGACCCTCTAATGAGGGAGTAATGCTGGCTCTACCTATAACGAGCTCTGGAGGCGGAGAACTCATTCCTCAGAATGAGAAGGAACTCAGGCAGCTCAGCAGGGAGGCGGTATGCTCATAGATAACCCTCTATAGTGAGGGAGCAATGCTAGCTCGACCAGCAAGGAGGCGACCTATCACGAGCTCTGAGGAGTGTTCCTCAGAATGAGTGGGAACTCAGGCGCTCCGCAGGAGCGGCATGCTCACAGGTGACCCTCTAAGAGGGGAGCAATGCTAGCTCTACCTATAACGAGCTCTGGAGGTGGAGAACTCATTCCTCAGAATGAAAAGACACTCAGATCGCTCAGAAGGGAGCGGCATACTCATAGGTAACCCTCTTATCGTGAGGGGGGTAATGCTGGCTCTACCCTTGCAGTGGTGACCAGAATGACTGAAGATCCAGGAGGATCCGCAGAAACCTCCGAGGGGACTCACGTCCAGACCATCAGTAAGGCAGTTCGAGAATACAGAACCTGCCTGAAATCATCATAGGTCCAGCCTGACTGCAGTTCTTAGTTGGGAACTCATTCCTCAGAATGAGAGCCTATAATGCTACCTATATCGAGCTCTGGAGAGCGGAGAACTCATCCCTCAGAATGAGAAGGAACTCAGATGCTCAGCAGGGAGCGGCATGCTCATAGATAACCCTCTATAGTGAGGGGAGCAATGCTAGCTCGACCAGCACGGAGAGTGACCTATCACAGAGCTCTGAGGAGCGGAGAACTCATTCCTCAGAATGAGAGGAACTCCGCTCCTGAGGGAGCGCCTCTGGGTGCTTGGCAGGAAACTTCCACCTAACCTCGGTCGGTGGAGTTCACGGTGGTTACAGGGAATTAGAGAGGAATGAGAGGGCTTGCCTCTCTCTGACTCGCGCCTCTGTCTCACCCTAGCCGCAGGAGGGGAGGGCATGAGTCGCGAGACTAGCCTTCTAAGCCCATCTCTGATCCTCAGACCAAGATGGGCTAGGACCCCTGGTTGTTCGGCTCAGACCTGGACCTTATCCAGGACTTTCAGCAGGTCAGTCTGCACGCCGTGTGCAACGAAGCGACGGTCTGACCTGCTGCTGCTATGCCCTGCCATTTAGCGAGATTCAGGGGCTTAGATGGCCAGGAGGGAGCCTTGAGAGAGGATGTCTCGCCACAGAGAGATAAGCTGGTTATCATCTCTTGCACAGGGGGCATCCCCTCATAGCCATTTTCACGCATCCCCTCAGTGTCAGCATAACTAGTATGCTGAAACCTATGAATACGAGAAAAAATAGCTTTTCCCACTCCTTCTCAACCTCCACATCGAGATTTATGAAGAAAGGAAGGCTCACTCGAGCTGGGGTTATTTTAGATTATTTTATGATCCATAACCTCCAAAAACTCGTTCATATGCAGCGGAGCACTAGCTGCTGCATCTGATGATGTCAGAAAGATCGCATCATCACAATCCAGCAGCTCACTCTCGTCTCGGCGGCCGAGGCGGTCCTTTCCAACTCATCGGCCACATCCAACTGCGAACCCCACGATTTCATTCGCCTCCGTGCCTCGGCAACGGTGGGTCTTGAATCGCGGGAAGCAGGCTGCCCTCTTTCCTCGAAAGAGGGACAGGCGAGCTGAGCTTCCTCATAGAGCCGCTCACAATGCACGCAAACCGCCCCCTCAAGGACATCGCGTGCGTGCTCCATGCCCAAACAAAAGACGCAACAGTCGTGTGTGTCATCGGGTGTCAAATAACGAGGACACGGATCACACACACTTCCTAAACGCCTTGCTAGTGCTCGCCATAGTAGAGTTAGAAAACTCTACTCTTACCAGATTCACTCTGCACGCTTCAAACAAACCAGTCAGTGAAGACGAAAAAGCTGATGATGTATTCTCCCGGCGGCACTTATATTGTGGCACGCCGGTAGTGACGTCATGGGCTGTTGCCGGCCATCAGGTGGTGTTTTTACATATGTATCTTCAGACCGAGTCACGCTGAGGGCGTTCCCTGTAGCGACCCCTAGGGGACGCAGTTCGAGTTCCCATGAAGGGGAAGCATTATTTTCCACTAATCTCAACTGTTCTGTGGAATCTTGATTTATTTTCAGTAGCCTTATGTATGACCATGTTTCTCTAAGCATTTATCCTCCTTATAGAAGTGGCTTTGAGAGCGCTATCAAAGCACCCAGGCCAAATTAACTTCAGTAGCTGTAGGAGTTTGAATTTAATAAATAAATCTCACTGCTTCTCCTCTGAGCTTTGCTTTGTGCTTAATTGCACTGTATTGATTTTCTGTTTGTAGCCCAGGCTGAAGTGCATGTTGCTGGGGTCTCATTCTCAATACAATCAGGAGCACAAAGTGGACCTTGGTACCTCTCTGTCCCCTTGTTTTCAATTCATTTTCCCCCATAATGCATCAGAACAGAGGACAAACCAATTTGGTTCAGGGCCAATGATCTATGTCGGCCAGGGTATGTCATCAAGCCAGCAAAAACCTCTGAAAAGGTTTAAACTCTTAGGTATGTGGTTTTAAAATATAAGTACTAGAAATCATTCTGAGAAAACATTCTGAAGTTTAAGTGGTTTTATAGGATTGTATGCCAAGCCCTGCAAAAATACATCGGGTTTGTGTATCATTGATGGATAATTTATCAAGTAGAAATAACTTTATAATTTCAAAAATATTCTTCCTTTTTTGAATTTTTTGAATTTAATAAAAAAAATGCATTACAGATTAGTTTGAGATATTTAACTAGAAATAAATGAAGAAATAATGAAAACAAAATCTGAATTCTAAGATAAAATTTTAGTGAAATTGTGAGAATGTAGCGATTACCTTTTGTATTATTATTTCATGGTGGAAAAGAGCTTCCATACTCTTGAGCAGAGTCTTTCTTTTTAATATGTAACACTTTTATTTTGTTTTAAATGTTTATTTCTGAGTTAAATTAGATTTTCAATACCAGATTCTTAAGCATTTAATGCATTTTCATGTCTGATTGTATTCAGCTTTGTTGTTTTCTAATTTCTCCTTTTTATGAACCAAATTACAGCTTTTATTGTTCCAATATTCTGAAAGGTTTCAAAGGTTTCAAAACACAAACGCGAACTTCACGAGTGACATTTTACTCTCAAACGATGTCCTTCACCTTTCACTGAGACGGAGGAGAAAATGATGGGTTGTACTATGACTTTGCATAGCACGGCATAATTAAATATGATGAATGCAAAGTAATAAGGCTTAACACAATCTTGTAAATGGCATTAAGGATCTCCAGTGACAACACGGCCATACCTTTCTTTCTTCTCCTTTCCAGGGGGAAACGCATGTGTATTTTCATGTGAAAAGGCATACAATTGTGACGAACCCCTACTCAGGTTGGGGACTTGACATTTCCTGTCATTACTGACACAATGCACTCCATTAGTGAATGAATGGCAATTACACACAATGAAAAATGTCAGGAGGATTGCACCACGCTGGCCTGTTTGGCGCTTGAGAGTTTGTCTGCTGCAGTATTCTCTCTCTCTCTCTCTCTCTCTCTCTCTCTCTCTCTCTCTCTCTCTCTCTCTCTCTCTCTCTCTCTCTCTCTCTCTCTCTCTCTCTCTCTCTCTCTCTCTCTCTCTCTCTCTCTCTCTCTCTCTCTCTCTCTCTCTCTCTCTCTCTCTCTCTCTCTCTCTCTCTCTCTCTCTCTCTCTCTCTCTCTCTTTCTCTCTCTCTCTCTCTCTCTCTCTCTCTTTCTCTCTCTCTCTCTCTCCCTCTCTCTCTCTCTCTCTCTCTCTCTCTCTCTCTCTCTCTCTCTCTCTCTCCATGAACGATGGTGGGAATGTAAGACCGCACATCATTAGTTTACCAACTGTCTGCTTTGTATAATTAACAAATACAAATATTATCCTTTTTGTACGTGATTGGACTTCCTGCAAAGCTTTACATTTTGAAGGACTAACCATGAGCCATATAGAGACCAGAAATATCATAGAGGCTTAAAAGTGAAACTGTTTGATCACTCTGTAAAATATCTATTTTTTAAGACGCCACGTGATTTGTTCTTTCAACAGTTCATATATTTAATTGACCAGGGCATAAAACAGTCTCCTGTCTCTGATTTGATCATCCTCTATTTTGGTGTTGATGTTGATTCATTTTATAGCATCGTTTTTTTATGCATCATAATTTTTGGTCTTATAATCTATTGATGAATATTGCATGTATATATTTGAATTTACAAAATGGAACTAACTCTTGAAATCACTTATATTGAAATCACTGAAATAACATTCATATTTTATAACAAAATGCTACTGCAATGGCTTTGTATGCTAATATTATTGTTTTGATATCATGTAGCAGACAATTTTATTTTTGACAGATCCACGGACCAAAATCCATCGACATATGTATGATTTCTTTTTGTTTCTTTTTATTATTTAATTTTGTTTCTTTTTATTGTATATTATTTTTGATTATTTTATTGTTAATTGTTGTGTTTTATTTATTTTATATTCTGTTTTGTATTATTTTATTAGTAATTTTATTTTATTATTTTTGTGATATTTTTTGTTTATTTTTATTTTGTTTTATATTTTATTTTATTTTATTTTATTATGATGGAAAGGAGCTTCCGTACTCTCCTGCTAAGTTTTTTATTTACAGATGCATCTCAATAAATTAGAATGTCGTGGAAAATTCATTTATTTCAGTAATTCAACTCAAATTGTGAAACTCGTGTATTAAATAAATGCAATGCACACAGACTGAAGTAGTTTAAGTCTTTGGTTCTTTTAATTGTGATGATTTTGGCTCACATTTAACAAAAACCCATCAATTCATTATCTCAACAAATTAGAATATGGTGACATGCCAATCAGCTAATCATCTCAAAACACCTGCAAAGGATTCCTGAGCCTTCAAAATGGTCTCTCAGTTTGGTTCAGTAGGCTACACAATCACGGGGAAGACTGCTGATCTGACAGTTGTCCAGAAGACAATCATTGACACCCTTCACAAGGAGGGTAAGACACAAACATTCATTACCAAAGAAGCTGTTCACAGAGTGCTGTATCCAAGCATGTTAACAAAAAGTTGAGTGGAAGGAAAAAGATGCACAACCAACCGAGAGAACCACAGCCTTATGAGGATTGTCAAGCAAAATCAATTCAAGAATTTAGGTGCAACTTCACAAGGAATGGACTGAGGCTGGGGTCAAGGCATCAAGAGCACCACACACAGACGTGTCAAGGAATTTGGCTACAGTTGTCGTCAGAGGCGTCGTACCTGGACTAGGAGAAGAAGAACTGGACTGCTGCCCAGTGGTCCAAAGTCCTCTTTTCAGATGAGAGAAAGTATTGTATTTCATTTAGAAACCAAGGTCCTAGAGTCTGGAGGAAGGGTGGAGAAGCTCATAGTCCAAGTTGCTTGAAGTCCAGAGTTAAGTTTCCACAGTCTGTGATGATTTGGGGTGCAATGTCACCCGCTGGTGTTGGTCCATTGTGTTTTTTGAAAACCAACGTCACTGCACCCGTTTACAAAACATTTTGGAGCACTTCATGCTTCCTTCTGCTGACCAGCTTTTTAAAGATGCTGATTTCATTTTCCAGCAGGATTTGGCACCTGCCCACACTGCCAAAAGCACCAAAAGTTGGTTAAATGACCATGGTGTTGGTGTGCTTGACTGGCCAGCAAACTCACTAGACCTGAACATAGAGAATCTATGGGGTATTGTCAAGAAGAAAAGGAGAAACAAGAGACCAAAAAATGCAGATCAGCTGAAGGCCACTGTCAAATAAACCTGGGCTTCCAGACCACCTCAGCAGTGCCACAAACTGATCACCTCCATGCCACGCTGAATTGAGGCAGTAATTAAAGCAAAAGGAGCCCCTACCAAGTATTGAGTACATATACAGTAAATGAACATACTTTCCAGAAGGCCAACAATTCACTGAATTTTATTTATTTATTGGTCTCATGAAGTATTCTTTTGAGATAGTGAATTGGTGGGTTTTTGTTAAATGTGAGCCAAAATCATCACAAATAAAAGAACCAAAGACTTAAACTACTTCAGTCTGTGTGCAATTTATTTAATACATGAGTTTCACAATTTGAGTTGAATTACTGAAATAAATAAACTTTCCACAACATTCAAATTTATTGAGATGCACCTGTGTGTGTATATATATATATTGTGTGTATATATATATATATATATATATATATATATATATATACACATATATATGTCACATATGTTATAACACATGAGTTATATTATATTTTCAAAACCAGATTTTTAATGTGTTCAGAATTTTAAACTGTAAATGCATTTTCCTGTATGATTGTATTAGGCTTTGTTATTTCTAATTTCTCCAATATTAAGATATGAATCTTGTCTGTCTGAAAATGTCTGAGAAAAATAATAAATCAGAGTAACAGCCCAGATGAATTCATCATTGCCTTATGTTATTGCTGTATCCAAAAGGCCATTTTGTCCACCCATATTATCCTGCCATTGTGTCCTCAAGGTTTTTCTTGGCAGGCTGTTTGGCACCGAGCTGAAGAGCTGAAGGCTGTAGTGTTGTTGCTCTGCACCTGTGTCCCTCTCCAAAGTGACCTCACCTCTAATCATGTCATTTCCCAGGTTGCAGTCTGTCTTCAGATGTATTTCAGGCCTCTTACCTCATGGCCATCGAACCCCGCGTCACTCAACAACAACGCGTTTTGATTATCAGAAGGCAATAAGTGCTTTTTCAATGTCAGAGGTCAAAGGTTAATCCTTTTAAGGGTCGCCTGGGTCAAGATACTTGTGTGGACAAAACACATGTGATGTATTCCATCATTTTCCCTCCGAGGTTGTTATCTACAGTCATCGGAAGGTAAAGTCTGGAGGTCATCGCTGAAAGAAAGCTTTGAGTTTCTTCAGTTCACGAGTTCAAGATATTGTGTTCATCTTGTGCAAACCTTTTAAGGTTTAACCTTGTCCTCGTTAAAAAGAAAAGTTTGCTGTCTTAACTGTTTTATTCAAATTGAATGTCTGCTCGCCAAGTATACATCACATTCATAGTGGGTTACTTGGTTGAATTTGTTTCAAAAAGCATCAGGTTTAGTCAACTCAATATGTTTTTTGGCTTTGCTAAGTAACATTTTAGATAGAAAGGAAAGTTTTCTTTTTAAGCCTACACACATTCATAATATCTTCAAAGTTTTCAGTGTGTTCAGCAAAAGGAAAGTGAGCAATAAGTTAGATCGCTCCGAGTCCAAAATCTACTTCTGCCATCCATCTTTAGACGCCAAAACAATGAATCGCATGCAGTGCCTTGGCATGTTCCTCTAGATGAAGTTTATTTTAAACTCTGCAGCCGGTGCTTTCATCTGGTGTGACGTTTGTTAACGTTTGTATCGGTTTAGACTGGATTGAGCTGTTTTTCTTTGTGGTTTTCAGGTCTTTGCAGATCTGGCTTCACCAGCAGACATCAGTTCTTATGTTGCTCAAGTATCTTCTAGTCATAGTAGAGTTCCTCTATCTCAGTTTTAAGAAGTAAGATGTGAGTATATATAAACTATGCAGTAGACTTTATAATGGATGTGTTTGATTGTAGCAGTTTAGTGGATCTCAGTTTGCTTATACCTATACAAATCCTGATCAAATTACACAGCTGTCGTTACAAGACATTTATCATAACAAATACAACAATAATGTTAATGTAACCCACAAACTGTGTTTTAACGAAGCAGAAAATACATATTTCCTTATGAATAAGAATATAATATACAGTGAAGGGCCTTTACTGCTTAAAAAGAAAAGGTCAGAATTGCTGCAAGCACATGTTAATTAATTCGCTTTTTATTTATTGAAGCATTCAAGTCTTGATTTTAATTTATTTGGAGATTTTCTGTATAGCAGTTTCTTGTCACTGACACATTTAGGCATCATGTTCATGCCACTATACAAGTAATACATGCAAAATGTCACAGCAAAAGTGCTGTCACAGGTTCGACTCTGGTTTGCATCATATTACCCAGGAGTCTGCTGTCCTATAAAAATATCCAATCAGTCTCTTATTACACATGTCCTTACACATGTAAATCACCCTTTGACGGTAATATGCTGGAGTTTCATATGTTTTTCTTTATGGACAGTCATCGGTTTTGGAGTTTATACAACATTCAAAGCAGCTGCTGGTAGTTGTTTGTGAATGTAGATGAGCGAAGTGGGCATATCCTAGTGGGTTGTATAGAGGTCTGATCTAGGTGGTCATCATCCTTGGCTAACTGGTGTTGATAGTAATTGTGCTGGATGCTGTGGGAGTGGGAGGCTCAGGAAACATATGTGCACAGATGCCCCCCCCTGCCGCGGCTTACTCGCCCACCTCCTACAAGCCACAGACCAAACACGTCTGATCACGGTTAACTTCTCACCACCAGCCCAAACACATCCTCAGGCTCATTGATCCCTTCTACTGTCGGACAACCGGCTGCAGGAATAGGATTAAACTTGTTGTTGTCTGTCTCATTTTACAGCTTTACTGAAACTATATGAGTACTAAAAACTGAGATTGCACACACTCACTGGCCACTTTATTAGGTACACCTGTTCAATTGCTTGGTAACACAAATTGCTAATCAGACAATCACATGGCAGCAACTCAATGCATTTAGGCATCTAGATGTGGTGAAGACGACTTGAAGTTCAAACAGAGCATAAGTATGGGGAAGAAAGGGGATTTAAGGGGCTTTGAACGTGGAATGGTTGTTGCTGCCAGTGTAACCCCTCTGGTTCGTGTGTTCTTTTATATTTATAATGACCACACGAGAACAGTTTTGCTGAGCACATTCACTTTAGTGTTTACTGTAACTGGAGAAAATCTGGAAAAGACATGGAGAGCACAAAACAGACAATAAATTCTGCTAGTCCGGTCACAAATCATCCTTCTCAACAGCTCGAGTGAACTGAGATGGCGGCTGACACACTTCTTGCCTTTAGGTGCCTCCCCTTTTTCCAAGATGCATTATTTAAATAAACAATGAACATAGAATAACATTTGTTTTAGTAGAACAAACATTTTAACCAAAACAAGCATTTTGACACCATTCACACTTAATTTCTTGTTTCTTTTTTTGTCCTGTTACACCAGACGGGCTGGCCTGAGTATTTCATTAACTGCTGATCTACTGGGATTTTCACACACCACCATCTCTAGGGTTTACAGAGAATGGTCCGAAAAAGAGAAAATATCCAGTGAGCGGCAGTTGTGTGGATGAAAATGCCTTGTTGATGTCAGAGGTCAGAGGAGAATGGGCAGACTGGTTAGAGATGATAGAAAGGCAACAGTAACTCAAATAACCACTCGTTACATTTACATTTCTGCAATTAGCAGACATTTTATCCAAAGTGACTTACAGTGCTTGCAGATTATACTTTTTTTTCAGTATGTGTTTTCCCTGGGAATTGAACCCACAACCTTTGCGCTGCTAAAGCAATGCTCTACCACTGAGCCACGGGAACACTCGTTACAACCAAGGTATGCAGAATACCATCTCTGAACGCACAACACGTCGAACCCTGAAGCTGATGAGCTACAGAAGCAGAAGACCACACCGGTGCCGCTCCTGTCAGCTAAGAACAGGACACGGAGGCTACAATTCACACAGAATCACCAAAATTGGACAATAGAAGATTGGAAAAACGTTGCCTGGTCTGATGAGTCTCGATTTCTGCTGCAACATTCAGATGTAGGGTCAGAATTTGGCGTAAAGATCCATCCTGCCTTGTCTCAACGGTTCAGGCTGCTGGTGGTGGTGTAATGGTGTGGGGGATATTTTCTTGGCACACTTTGGACCCTTAGTACCAATTGAGCATCGTTTAAACACCACAGCCGACCTGAGTATTGTTGCTGACCATGTCCATCCCTTTATGACTACAGTATACCCATCTTCTGATGCTACTTCCAGCAGGATAATGCAGCATGTCACAAAGCTCAAATCATCTCAGACTGGTTTCTTGAACATGACAATGAGTTCACTTTACTCAAATGGCCTCCACAGTCACCAGATCTCAATCCAATAGAGCACCTTTGGGATGTGGTGTAACGGGAGATTCGCATCATGGATGTGCAGCCGACAAATCTGCAGCAACTGCATGATGCTATCATGACAATATGGACCAAAATCTCTGAGGAATGTTTCCAACACCTTGTTGAATCTATGCCACGAAGAATTAAGGCAGTTCTGAAGGCAAAAGACAGTCTAGCCCGGTACTAGCAAGGTGTACTAATAAAGTGGCCAGTGAGTGTATATCCAAATTAAATACTTAGCAATACATATAACTGATCTATTTATATAATATATATATACAGGTCTTCCCCAGTTAGAAATTCTGACTTGAGGCCTGTTGCAAATAAATAACACATCATCATAGTCAGATATTTTGGTATGATAAAGTTCAAATAGATGGAGTTCTACTATATTTCTTATAAACTTTATTTGATACTGGAGATTTGATGATTTAAAGGTATCTCACCCTGCAGCATTTGATGAAAGGTCAGTGGCATCTTTGTGTCTTCATGTATATTTTACTATTCTTTAGTCTTTTTTTTGTCACAGTCATTTTGTATTTGTGTATTGCAGTGCATGTATGTTTAGCAGTGGACAGGAAGTGATGTGTACCACCTCTGCCAGGTTTGTCCCTCAGGCCTCGCTCTTTTTTTTGTATGGGTAGGAGCTATACATTCTGCTTTTATTCTGGTCATGCCCATCATGCAGGAAGCAGAGCATACAGAAGCAGGAAGTGCCCCATGGGCAGCTAAAGTGTCACAGCATGAGTTGCCCACACACATACACAAATGCTGAATGGGTTGTTCACATGTTCACCCATGACATGATGGGTTTGCCACAACACTGAGAAATATCATTGCTGAATTCAAGACTGAATACATGAGGACTTATGTACAGTCATATTCAGTTTCAGACTAGTTTGCATTGTAAATGAATGTATCCACCAGCTTTTAGATAATGAAGACACATTTTAGTGCAAATATGAATTATATAGTTTATTGTAAATGGTTTCTGTTTTTTATTGATTTGACGGAAAACAATTTACTTGAAAAAAAAAAAAAAATGAAAATGGCAAAAGTCAACAGGCGATCTTTCGCTATTTCTTATGACATATGGGACCTCCGAGTTTGACCTCTGTGTCTCAGGCTCAGATTAAACATTGATTCTTTCACATCCTCCTCGCTCACGCTGACCTCTGCTGATGTCATCCCAACACCTTGCCTCACTCCTGTTTCCCTGTAGTCTAAATTTATATGTAAGACAAATCTTGCATTTCAGGCTAAGAGCACTTAAGAAATTACCCCCACTTTTCTGTACTCTTTTCTGTCTCCGGCCTTTTCTTTTTTTCCCAGTCTTGAATATTGCTTTTGAGACTTGAGGTATTTTAAAAGGCTTTATGGGAAATGTATGTGCAGATGTTCAGAAGCAATAGTGTGGCCAGTCCATAAAGGAACTGCCATTTTAGTCACTCATTGTGAGCGGCGAAACACATCAATATCAGAACTGAAAAGGCCTGCCTACTTAACCTCAGAGCTTTCATGAAAAATTCTCAGAAATTACAGGCTGCCACTAGCATTAAGGCAGGTAATTTTCCCCTGTGTTTTTTTTTCTTTCCGTCTTCTTTTCTCTTTCCCTGACACACAAAAAGTCCTGTGACCTCTTCTGCAAAAGAACTGGCAGACAACTAAAAGATTTTATTCTTCTTTTATTGTGCAAAATAAAAGAACGCCTAACCTTTATTTAATGTGTTTTTATGCAGTCTTTGGAGGAATGTGCCATGTTAACGGTCATTTTTAATCTTGTTTCATATCATAATAGAATTCCAAAATCTTTGCTGATTTATATTTATGTAATTTACAAATACGTTCCTGGTAGATGTCTTCATACTCATGTAAATTAAAAGAAAGTGTGCAAATTACATATAATTTATGCACTTTTGTCTTTAGGATAAGTGATAGTGACAGAAAACTGGAAGGAGATGGAGGCCAGCATTGAACCGCAGCGGCTCCTCATTGGTTCAAATGTATGTATTAACCTTGCTGCCACATCTCTGAGTTGACTTTCAAAATCAGACAGCATTATATAGCAGGGGAACAAGTGCACCATTTGTTGCTTGATTTATATTTATACTGAACAAAATTATAAACGCAACACTTTTTTTTGCCCCCATTTTTCATGAGCTGAACTCAAAGATCTAAGATTTTTCTATGTACACAAAAGGCCTATTTCTCTGAAATATTGTTCACAAATCTGTCTAAATCTGTGTTAGTGAGCACTTCTCCTTTTTCGAGATAATCCATCCACCTCACAAGTGTGGCATATCAAGATGCTGATTAGACAGCATGATTATTGCACAGGTGTGCCTTAGGCTGGCCACAATACAAGTCCACTCTAAAATGTGCAGTTATCTCAGCAAAGGAGAAGTGCTCACTAACACAGATTTAGACAGATTTGTGAACAATATTTGAGAGAAATAGGCCTTTTGTGTACATAGAAAATCTTAGATCTTATATATATATATTATTCAGACAAAAGTGCTAAATTAAAATGAACTTCACTTTCACAATAAATGTTTCAGTATACTTGCAATATTGCAAAATAGAAAAATCCATCTGTTTTATGCCTTTTGAATTACAAACAGTATAAAGTATATTATGTAGTTGCATATACTGCATACACAGGATTCAATGCACAAACACTTTCTGCGATTTCTGCAACTTTTAGGACACATCACTGAAACTCTTCATATGTCAGATGTTCTCCGCTCCAGGTGTATTTTCCAAACATAATGCTTTATTCTGGTCTTGGAAATCATATTCAGAGTGACAGTGCTGCTGTTTTGGGTGGGTGTTAGTAAGCGGCAGCGGAAGAATTGGTCAGAGAACAGAACAATAACAGAGACGAAGGAGATTTGCGGTGCATTGCAAAACAGCAAAGAGCAGCGGCAGTGACACAGGGGTTATAAATAGATCTCCATATATAGAGCCAGAGGCTACCTGGCTGGCGGAGGCCGAGCGCTCGCTACAGTAATCACACATGATTTATACCTGGTCCGGTGAGGTGCTGCGATTCTGCACCTGGGTTCTGCCACACGTGCTGTCAATTATGTGATTAAAGATCAGACGGTGGCTGTGTTTACATAGACGCCAGTAATATGACCACAGACAATATTTTGCATGAGAAAATTGCCGTATAAAGGCATGTGGAAAATTTTTCGAATTGTGTCAGTTATTTAAGACATGTAGACATTTTAATCGGGCTATAACTCTCTATTTAGTTTGTGAGCGACTAGCAGCATATGGCAGTCACTTCACGGCACGTGCTTTACATTCCTTATATGCAGTCATTAATCAGACCTTAGCATGAGCGTGAATGGGGAATCTGAATGAAACAGTTGTAAACAATTCACAACCTATGTAAACTACTTAATCAGTACGCCGTCATATTCAGAATAAAAGCAGAATATGTAAACTGTGAGTTGAGACTGAGACAATTATTAGAAAATGGTATTGCTGTTCCCGTAAAACATTTTTGTAATATTTTTATTTTATTTTTTATTTCCTTAACGTACAGCTGTCATATCATGCATTACAACTTTTCATTGAGTTTTTGTAGCTTATATTTTAGGTTGTGTGGATTTTAAGACACCTTACAGTAACGCTGACATTTTAGCATTTGAATTAGCCGTCTGACAGAGATTCACACGAAAGCAGTGCTAACACTAACACAACTGGTGTTACACTAAGTTAAAGTCACACAACTCATCAGAAGAAAAAAAATCTTTGCATATGCTAATTCATAACCTAATAAAGAATTGCACTCTTTCAGTTAATTGTTTAAGCATGTGACATGTCCCGTAAGGATGTCTGAGAGCTTGCCCTACTTCCAGAGCCATAATTGTGAACCACTATTTTTTTTTTATCTAATCCCATATTTAGATTATACAAATCATTTACTATAAATGCAACTATCATGGTAACCTAAAATGAAAAGAGTGCTGCCTTTGATGTCTGTGTGCTGTTATTTCCAAGTAAATCATGTTTTTTATATATATATCCTTGCTGATACATGGTAATATAAAAAATATAGAAATATATATATTTTGTTTAATCTAAATTGCTATTCATAACAGTTCACATACCATAGGAAACACTAAACCTGCACTCCAATAAAATATGATATCATGCATTACTAATTTAGAACTTTATTTTAACTATGGATCTACATGATATTACTGTTGTTTGAATTCATATTTTTTCCATTCCTGTTTATTATTGGCATCAACTATTTCAGATCAACACATCCCTATATGACACACAGTGACCACACAGACTTTTCCTGTAATTGGGTGATTAGAGAATTAGCTTCAAATAGGACCAGACTATGGGCCCTATTTTAACGATCTATGTGCATGGTCTAAAGCGCGTGGTGCAGGTGCACTCAGGGCGTGTTGGAATCCACTTTTGCTAGTTTAGTTACGGCGGAAAATGGTCGGCGCACCTAGGTGCATGGTCTAAACGGGTTGTCCCTATTCTCTTAATGAGTAATGGGTGTTTTTTGGGGCGTAACGTACAATAAACCAATCAGAGTCTCGTCTTCCATTCCCTTTAAGAGCTAGTTGCGCTCGTGCCATGGTGGATTCGCTATTTACACAGCGGAATTTGTAAGCGCAAAGACTGAACGCGTCTCCCAAGAGGAAACGGATTTGCTCATGCACAAGCCTAATTATGATACATGCAATGACTATCCATCCGTTCTTATTATTATTTTACTATGACTCTAAATCCTGCGCCAGCCAGGCAGCTGCCATTGAGATAAATGGGAATGCTAACAGATAGCTCTCTCCAGGTATTGCACTCTTGTTGTTGTTTTTTAAACACATTTGGTGTATATATCTATATTCACTATCTATACCTCTTTTGTAGCCCTTCCAGTTCTTAGATGGCCACTCTCTCTTTAGAGCACTTTATTATTTTGCTCCTCATCTGGTATTTTTGGTGTCCTGCTGTGGTATGTTTGAGAAGGTGTCCAGGGATGCTGTGAGCCTGTAAGAGGGGTCATCCTCACACCCTCTGCCTGACACCCCTTCACAATACTCTACCAGACCTCACAATCAACCCATTCTTCATGCGGTCAATATCGCAAAGGAAAAGGTGTGTGTGTGTGTGTGTGTGTGTGTGTGTGTGTGTGTGTGTGTGTGTGTGTGTGTGTGTGTCAAAGCAGACTTTTCTTCTCGCAATTATGAATATATATCAATTCTGTCTTTTTTTCTTGCAAGTTCTGAGAAATAAATAAAATGTATATAAAGTCAGAATTTTGAGATATAACATCTGAATCTGTCTGTCTGTCTGTCCATCATTTCATTTATACAAATTGAAAGTGTTTATTCTTGCGCAACATGTGCCTAAAATAAAACTTAAAGGGAACCCGGTATTAACCACTGGTGGTGGTTGAGGAGAGACCCCCCCACATGATTGTAAAGCGCTTTGGGTGTACAGCAATACACAATGAAAGCGCTATATAAATGCATCATTCATTCAATCATTCATTCATTAAGCCATGTATAGCTTAATATAACATAAATGATGTCTCTTATTTAAATATGTAGTAGAAAACCCATGAAAGATGTATGTTATTTAAAAATCAACATTGTTTTTGGACTATGGGAGGCGCCATTATTTTATGTGCACAGTGCATTCTGCGTTGATGACGTCATATGGTTGCACAACTTGCACTCAGTGAGCTACTGGTACTTATTTCTATAGTCTTTGGCTTTTTACCGAAACACAACTCCGAATACACAACTAAGAAAATAAAATAATGATATGATACCACATTGTGCAGAGAAAAGAATGGGAAGATGCCTGTGGATAAAAAAACTACCTAAAGACCTGTTTCTTTTTCTCTCCACTTTCGCCCTGATTCCTTTGAGTCTTTTAGTAGACCACAGCTACTAAACTGCTTATATTATCATCTAAATCTCAACTGGAAACTGTAGAAATCTTCTGCATGAAAACACGTGGTCAATAGAAATCCACAGAGAATATTTGTTACAAAGCTGTCACTGGTGCTGTACCCAGAGGTACAAAAGCTAAAAGGTATATCTTTGTACCTTATTCACTCCAAAATGGTACATATTAGTATCATAGAGCTACATATTAGTACTTTGAATGTACAAATTACAGGCATCCCACCTCTCCCGGAAGGTTTAAATTTGGTTTAAACCCATAGTTATATCGATCACCACCTGAAAGCTATTTCGATAGCTGTGGTCATCATATCAGTATTTTAATTTCCCAGTTGTCTATTCCGAGTTGTATCATGCTGAAAATAGCAACAGGTAGTACTCAGAGTGCAACCATTTTACGCCATCAGAAAAATGGCACCCCCCCATAGTCCAAAATATGTATAAAACGATGTGATTTTTTTTAAAATAACAAACATCCATGTGTTTTCTACTACATATTTCAGTAAGATACATCAATTACATTATATTAAGCCAAATCTTAATACCCAGGGATCCCTTTAAGTAGTTTTTGGACTTAAAGAATGCTAAATCTGTTTTGGTAATTTTTCAGTCATTCGTCGTCATAGATGATTTCTTATTAGAAACTGTCTGAATCTGTCTGTGTGTATATTCAGCTGCTCCGTCTGAATTTTAGCACAGCAGATGTCGTGAGTATTCGCTCACACACACTCCTGTATATACATATAATGTAAATGCTGCAGTTCTCAGTATAATGACCCCTTGTGTATACACATCTGGACGTATACACACACACACTTAGCTTCCGCTGTACATACTAATACTCAGGCTCCCCTGCTTGTGCTGCAAAAACAAGCAGCTCCCGTTAGAGGCCTGGAATAATGGCTCCATTTTTCTCTCTTACTCTCCCTCTCTTTCTGTTTCTTTCTCCTTTTTTTCTGTGAGACCGGCAATTCTTTACATCCTATGAATACTGCATAAAGCTAGCCACGCGCCTACTAGTCCTCCGGGGCCTTCCCCAGACACAGGCGGGCAGGCCAAGGCCCACTCAAAGAGCTCTCTTGCCTTTATTCTCGTGTAAAGCACAGCCTACAGACTGCTCAGAATCGAAACCGGCCGAGCTGAGTTCACTATATACAGTGACGTTCAGGACAGGTTTGGCCAATTCTGTGCAGGTTTGTCTTAAGGTTTCACATACATATTTATGCACCCACATTCCACATGAATGAAAATGGACATATTTATTGAAGCTACTAAACTGCTTATATTATCATCTAAATCTCAACTGGAAACTGTGGAAATCTTCTGCATGAAAACACTGCATCATTGCAGAGGATGTGTGCGGCATTCAAGGATATGTTTCCCGGTGCATGGCAATGGAAAACATCAGATGTGATGTTGATGAAAATCTTTGGCCTGACCAACAAGAACAAGAGCGACAGGAAATCCACTAAGAATAATTTTTTTCATGGATGTTATTTTGTAGGTATTTTGTGGTAACATAAGAAATGTGAAATGTACAGTAATTGGACAAGCAAGATTTCACTTTACATGTAATACATTCGTACAAAAATAAATGTACTGTATAAATACAACTGTTCATGTACTTTTTTTTCTTTGTACTATTGACTCTTCTCAACAAATATCTTATTTTTTTATTTTTTTTTATTTCCATGGTTGACTGTCATGGTGAAAAAACAACTGAACATTTTGACCAGTGTGGCTCACACAATGACAAAAATACTTTATATTGTGGTGGCCTTGGCCAAATTACTGACACGATAACTACGTTTTGAAGCATGAATTAATTCTTTTGGGTGAGTAACTACGTTTTGCAGACATGCAATAAAGTTCTGAAGTTCAAGCAAACAGTTGTGATATTTGCCCTCACAGTTTACAGAATGTTAAGAATGTTAAAAAAATGTGCCAAAGCTATTGAGAAACACTGTAAAACAAGTCAAATGATCTGCCAGTGGGGTAAGTCAAATATTCTTAAAACAAGAGTTGAAATGAACACTACAGGCAGAAAAAACTCTGGCAACGTAAGCCAATGCATAAATGCAGATACGTATAATTCATTTTATTTGTGATAACACAATATATTTCATTAACATGTTACTGTAATACAAATCATTAAAAAAATTGAACCAATTGGTTAAATGTGGGTATAGTTTAAACAAATGTAACACTCTTGTACAATTAGGTTCTCACCAGATATTTATATTTGTATAAAGAGAGGAATAGCTATTATGGTTTATGTCACACATTTTCAGTCCATGTTTTGAATGAGCAGGTGTTTTTGATTCAGAGAGGTTTGGTAGCACTTTGACATGAAACCCATTTTAATTCAGCCTTCACAAATATCACTATGCATCTTGCTGCAGTTTTGCTTTTATTACTGATTTCACTCTTAAATTAAATTATTGATCGAAAATGTTCAATGGTTCTTTTCAGCACCTTACAAGAAAAGCCTGCTGAATTGGGTTTTTCACTTGACTATTACCAAGACTCCAAATTGTGTTTGGACACTTATAATGCCTGAATTTCATGACAAAACTTTACTTTTCTGAATCATTTGTGCTGACTTTTCACCAGTGGTGTCAAGGTTTATTAATGGAAGTACTGCATGAAGTCACTTCTCCAGGACAGAAGTGTCCAAGTACATTTTGTCTGCATCTTACAGTATTGTTTTATCATTTCAAACCTAACAAGCTTGAAAGAGTGTAAGTGTCACGGCGCACACAGCGGGGAGGAACGAGGAACTCAAAATGACAGTCTTTGGGCAGGGCAGGGCAGGGTCATATTCCAATTGGTACATATTTTACGAGGTGACTAATTCGACACACAGGAACACCAGGAGTAACACGTAGACCAGACCACACAAACTAAACAGACAGCAACTTAAATACACAGGTTAATTACAGATAAAGACTAACACACAGCTGAACTGAATTAACTGATAATCATACTAGACGAAGACAGGAAACAAACCAAATAAGGACACAAGAGGGAAACACATGACACACACGACATAGGACTGACAGAAAGAGTGCCTGTACTATCTTACTTTAAAATGAAGCCATTTTGCTCGGATATGTTGTTTAAAATCAAATCAAATCACTTTTATTGTCACATCACCACAGCACAAGTGTCTTGGTGAGTGAAATTCTTGAGAGCGTGCTCCAGCCAGTGCAAAAAAAAAACTATTTACATATAGGCAGTGCACACAGTGTACTATAAAGACATACTTAGTTATCAATACACATTATACACCGTATGTACACATTCTACATTATGTACAGATCTATACATAGTAATATGTGAAGGTGCAACAGATTATACATTATACAACAAATTAGTTGTGCAACAGACTACATAATGCATTATATAATGCAATGACAAGCATATATTTTGAATCATAACAAATATTTTTAGGAGCCACTGTATATGGTTCTTTTGAGATTAAACTGTATGTGTATGTGTATCACGGTTTCCACATAAAGATTACAAATATAAAACATTGATCATAATGTTTCTTGAGCAGCAAATCAGCATATTAGAATGATTTCTGACTATTGACAATGATCCTGACAATTCAGCTTTGCATCACAGGAATAAATGACATTTTGAAATATATTCAAATAAAAGATGTAATTTCAATTAATTAAATTCATGTAATTTTTAAATTGTAATAATATTTCACATCATTATAATGTTTACTGTATTTTTGATCAAATAAATGCATCCTTGGTGAGCAGAAAAAGACCAACCCCACATTTTTGAATGATATTATTCATATATCAACACAATCTTATGGCAATTTGTATTTTACTGTAATAAAAAAAAACTAATTAAGGTTTGGCAAATTTTTAGCTAATCTAAATGAATTCATACAATGTCATTTGGATATTTTCAGATGATCTGCTTACTCTTCAGTGCTGGTTATGTTTAGGAGCGGATCATCAAACTTACTCTTTTGCAAAAAAATTGAAAATTTGAAGTTTTTGTACGATTTACATTGTGTGAATTCATAAGATATCACCGCCTTGTACAATAGTACGTTGAGATATATATATTTTTTTACACACAATATATACGTGTGTGTGTGTGTGTGTGTGTGTGTGTGTGTGTGTGTGTGTGTGTGTGTGTGCATGTTTATTTGGTTTATGAGGACACAAATTTGTATAACGACATGGGTATGACATAGGTATTACATTATTCAAAATGCTTATAAATCATACAGAGTGAGTTTTTTTGAGGGAAAATAGAAATGCACCGTCTCCTGTGAGGGCTAAGTTTAGGTGTAGGGTAGGTGTAGGGCAATAGCACATACAGTTTGAACAGTACAAAACCATTACGCCTATGGAGAGTCCCTTTAAACCATAAAAACATAAAAAACGTTTGTGTGTGTGTGTGTGTGTGTGGGCATGTTTATGTGGTTTATGAGGACACAAATTTGTATAATGACATGGGTATGACATAGGTATTACAAGGAGAAGGTGATTTATGAGGACATTTTCAGTGTCCCCATAATTTAAAAACGCTTATAAATCATACAGAGTGAGTTTTTGAGGAAAATAGAAATGCACCGTCTCCTGTGAGGGCTAAGTTTAGGTGTAGGGTAGGTGTAGGGCAATAGCACATACAGCTTGTACAGTATAAAACCATTACGCCTATGGAGAGTCCCCGTAAACCATAAAAACCAACATGTGTGTGTGTGTGTGTGTGTGTGTGTGTGTGTGTGTGTGTGTGTGTGTAGGTGTGTTGGTTTTGGTGGATTACAAGGACATTTCACCAGTTTACATACCAACATTATAAGGACATTTGGGATTATGGGGACAGAGGACATGTCCTCGTAATTCAAGCAATGTAGATTCATCTATTTGAGCCTCAGGAACAATCTCCTGCTTTTTTTGTGAATGTCCTTCTAAGTGGGTGAACCAGTTTTCTGGTGTTTTCGAGTGTGTGGCATTCTGCCTCTATCGGTAGGATCTGTTACTGATAATTTATACACATTACGAACTAAATGGGCGGAGACTCCTCGGAAAACGCGGGCTGCCTTTTGATTGGCTAATCACGCTCATGCGCAATCTCAAAATGGAGGAGTGATACAGCAACGGCCATTTAGGTAAGTAAATAAAGTATAAAGATTTATATATTAATTCATACAAATTAGTCTTGTCTATATGGCTTATTTTCTGTGGATTGTATTCTTCTGGCAGTCGCTAAAAGATATATTCACGCAGTCATAATCCGTATATGCGATATATGAAGCTCGAAGATAGGCCGCGATTGAATAATACATGTAACGTTAACGTTATGTAACGATACGTGCTTATGACAGATTAGCAATATTAAACGTATGTCAGAAGTTTTGGAAGAACTGTCAGACATAAAGACACTAAATGCCTTGAATTGCGTTGTGACTGAGAGCAATAATCATATTGTTTACTGAAATGGCTTCATTGGTTAAAAAAAAGACAGTAAAGAGAATGATGTTATGTATGGTATCAATTTAGATAATCAATGCGTTTGAAAAGCTAATATGCTAATAATAGACATAACACAGGCCATGCACGCGATTCATATGCATTCACAAGGGCAAAATGAACATTTATATGACATAAATTAATATAATCTGCATGTAACACGTTCTGCATTTTGCAAATATTTAATTTGTCATCTTTAGATTAAATGGCCACAGTTATTATGATAAGGCTAATTTTCCCTGAGAGAAGCTTTGGGGAATATATTTTATAGCTATACTTTAATATGGATTATATGTTAATTATTAAATTATTATTATTAGTACTTATTTATTTATACTGAATTTTTACTTCTTTACTTGATGTCAATTAACTGTAACAGAGGTCAGCTCAGACAATTTTTGAGAGTATAGTAATTTAGAATTAATAATACATTAATATTATATTGACTGTTACAATGCAGATGAGGCTGTCCAATTTACAGTAACATATTAAGATAGTTAAATGTTTTAAGGTCTGAATAGCAGAATAAAACTAAACTGACTAAAAGCATCTCTTCTTGATCTTCTGCATAATTAACACATCCTTATTGATTTAAAAATAATGAAATATAAAATTAGAGGTACAGATGTAATGCAACATTTATCTAAACCATCATGTAATGAATTGTGCTGACTTTATCTCATGTCAACCTCACTGTACAATACAGCTTTTCATAGAGGAGTTCAGATGCTGTTTAAATGATTATGTACACAGTGCTTTGTTTTCCCAGTGTGTGTTTTAAGTAAACTGCACTAAAATCCTGGAGTAAACTGTACTACCTCCTGAGGTAGTCCGAGTGTGTTTGGACTTTTGGGCTTTCTTGTAAAATTCAACTGAGTTGATATCATACACCCTGAAAAGAAGCGATTCTGTGTATACTGTATGGATGTTGCAGCATATTACAGATGCATATATTTGGAAATGTTCTGTGTTTTAAAGTAACATATGTTAATTTCTGCAGATAGATGAAATGGAGAACGGTTCAAGGCTTCACAGGCTTAAACCTGTATGTGATGCAGAGAGACACATACAATCAAGAACTGTCCTTGAGCAGCAGTTCATTAACAAGTTCAAAGGCAGTACTCCTGCACTGACTGCCTTGTACTGTTTTGTAATGTCTCATAATCATGTACTTGTCATCATCACCTAGGCTGGTCCCTGGATCGTTCAATCTCACTGGTGTGATTCAAAAGTTATGTAGATGACATTATAAACTACTATATTCAAATCTGCTCTCCTGCCTTTGACTGGCACTCAGCCAAAGACAGACTTGCACAAAACTTGTCATAAATATTAACTGTTCTATGCTTTCAACAACATAATGTTTATGTTTCAGACATTTAAATAACCATATATAGTAACAAAAAATATATATACACACGGATGCCTGTGGAAACGCCAGTAATAATCAAAATAAACCTCAAACATAATTTGATTATACATTTTATTCATGGAAAACATGCAATGTGTAGTTAACCATAAAGTTGACTTATTCTTCTCTCAGTTCACCAGCCTGTCACAGAAACAGAGGAATCTATGTGTAAATCTGACAGACTCCCTGACTGTGTTAGAGCTTAAACAACCGTGGCAGCATCTCTATGATGATCATCTCTATGATGATTTTAGATGTAGTAAAAACACAAGATTGAACTGTAACTCACACATTCTCAAAAAATTGTTGCAAATGCGACTATTTTGGTCGCAGTCTAGAGCCCTGTGTAACTTTTATCGCACTAGCGATTAATAAATAAAATGGCATGCTGCTTGCAGACGAACATTGTAGCCATATCTACTAGGGATGGGTCGCGATTTTCGAATATTCGAATAGTCACTTTAATTATAGAATATCGATTAGGTTATGCGATTATTTTCTAAAGGTTTACCCACACTAGATGTTTTGAACCATCCCCGAGCCGCCGCCTGAGCCCCAAAGCCCTGTTCGTTTGAGTAAAGTGATCACTCCGTGACGCTCGGACGCGGTTTGTTTAGCAGGCCCTGGCTTGTTTGTAAGAGGTGGGCCAGAGTGCGGTTCATTTGGACTCTGGCGCACACATATAGTGTGAGCGCTTAACCGCCGAGCACGGAACTTCTGATACGTGCAGCCTGATTGCGTGAACAATAGATCTGTTAAGCCAATACATAGAGAGAGGGCCGTTTGTTTCAGCATCAAAAAACAACTCAAAATAATAATCCACAAAGTTAACAAAACGATGCACTCCCCTGAGCCTGAGCGAGAGCACTTCTCTGCCACATTCACGTGCTATCAGAAACGTCCGGTTTCCCACTTATGAAGTCGTGACGAGCTCGCTGCATTCAGTTTTTTTGTTGAATAAATAATGTAATATTCCACTGGTTGATAACCATAAATATTTATGTAAAAAATATTTGTGCTGTTTTTCGTGTTAAATGTGAAGAATGACACAATGCCACAGACTTTTTTTTTTATTAGCGGGGTATTCAGGTGTAATTTTCACTTTCACTTCACGCAGTGATCATATAACATGATTTTATTATTGTAATTTTGACTTTATTCTTAAAATATGACATGAATCTTATTTATTTAGTTATTTATTTGAGAAAGATAAACTGATCAAACTTGCGCTGGCCGCTGGTATTTAAAAAAACAAAAACTTGAATTTAAAAACATAAAATGTTCCAATCATATTTCTGAATTAAATTAATAACGAAACGAATTATTTGGAACTATTTTAATGGCTGCAGCAGCAGCTTTGTAATGTGAGGAGAGAGAGAGAAAGACACGGACGCTCGGACTCAGGCGGAGAATTCTGATAAGATGCAGGGATCTATATTCGTTCCCTCGTTTCAATTAAAAGTTCCCCGGACTAAGTGTGAACAGATTGCACTCTCGTCTTCTTCCAGAGCATGTGAACATTTAATATATGAAATAGGTTATTGTTATGAAAACAGACGTTAAAATTAATGTTCACATAATAAGTGCCGTCATTCAGGCTGTTCATGATAGAGGTCTGCTTCCCGACCCGAGCCCGCGGGTCCCGAAATGCTTTCTGGTTTCGGGTTGGGTTAATGTTTAATGGATAGCTTCGGGCTCGGGTTCGTAGCTAAACCAAAACTATATTCAGAGGCTACGCTGCTTTCATAGACGCACGCACACACACATTATTGCACACAGATATCTGAGATCGCGCAGCGCACAAACAGCACGGAAACTGTTTCATAGTAAAATATCTTCGATAGGCTACTGACTCGCAATATTATGTTTCTCTGCAATGAGGGGGTGAAATCGCTGTTTTTGAAGTAACTAAGCCTCATTGCTTGTATAGAGAGACGCGCAGATGCAGGTGCACATGCACGCGCAACTTTCATACCCCTCTCTCTCTCTCTCTCGCTAATTCAAATAAATGATTATATATATGAAATAGGTTATAATTATGACACGTTAAAATTAATGTTCACATAATAAGTGCCGTCATTCAGGCTGTTCACAATATGTTTTAGCGCATAATGTTTTAAGAATGACATTCTGTTTAGCGTAATAAAAACATATAACATGCGTAACATGTTTATATGCCATAATATTCATTCATTAATTAATCAAACGGTTACGTTTTTTTTATAATATGAATGTTCATGCTCATTTTTAAAATAGAACTGTCCTAACCTTATACGCAGTTGATAATCGACGGACTGTTCTGTTAATAAATGCCTCATTCGGTTATGTTATATTAATATGTTTCAGCAATCATAAGTTAAAACCATTAATTGGCTCAGGTTAAGATAGACTATTCTCTAATTAATTAAACTGTTATCTTACAGATTGAAAGCCTGAATGGTTTCTCTCCCCCTCTCTGTTTATGTGTGTGTGTGTGTGTGTGTGTGAGCGTGTGCGTGGGTACATGCGCGGGAGGGGTGCGATTTTCGAATAGTAATCGAATAATACACAGCGATTATCGAATATTACTTTTGCTTAAAATGCACATCCCTAATATCTACTTCTCTCTGTTTATGGATGTGGAGAATCACACAGATACCAACAAATTGAAAATAGACCCACTATAGGCTCACCGTACTGATTCAGTACAAACAATGAAGACAAAATAAAAGTTAGTTACACCATATGTGAACCTGAAAACACATTGCATTGCAAGAACATAATGGTTTGCCAGGACACTGTATTGAAATCATAGTCATTGTAGTTACACCATATGTGAACCTGAAAACACACTACATTGCAAGGACAGAATGGTTTGCCAGGACATTGTAGTGTGTTAATGATTAGTGAATAGTAGACATATAACTATCATAAAGTCCTGCTAAACCACTCTGTCCTTTCAATACAGTCACAGTGTGTTGTCAGTGACATCAATAAGGTTTGGTCATTGTAGCTTTGCATGGTTAAATTCTGTACCAGAAAAGGCAGAACCAGATGTCAGGCGTAAATCAACACTTTAATGCAGTACCTCATATTTTAACTGATGTTATAAAGGTTAGTGCTGGGTGGTATAACCAACAATCTGTGTCACAGTGCTTTCTAAGATTCTGCTGCTTTCACAGCATATCACAGGATTATTTTCCTTATTTAGCTTGAGCAAATATTCTACACCAGTATTTACGTACATTTATTGTCTCTTTTACAGATGAAGGCAGATGCCGTTACTGAAATGTCAAGACTCTTACCAGAAGTTCAGAACAGGTATTGTGTCATTTTCGTTGAGTGTGCTTACTTTATATATGCCAAATAGAAAATTAACGTAGAGACTTGTGGTAGAGTTACACGCTGTTAATCAGAAAACACCCTGCATTGCAAGGACAGAATGGTTTGCCAGGACACTGTATTAAAACCATAGTCATTGTAGTTACACCATATGTGAACCTGAAAACACACTACATTGCAAGGACAGAATGGTTTGCCAGGACACTGTATTAAAACCATAGTCATTGTAGTTACACCATATGTGAACCTGAAAACACACTACATTGCAAGGACAGAATGGTTTGCCAGGACATTGTAGTGTGTTAATGATTAGTGAATAGTAGACCTATAACTGTCATAAAGTCTTGTTAAACCACTCTGTCCTTTCAATACAGTGTGTTGTCAGCAGAGCTCAGACTAACATTTGAGAGCAGAAGCACCAGCGCCACTAATTCTACAGATGGTGGCGCAAGGAGCAGATTTGGTATAGCTGGGGATGGTGTGTGGGAGTATAAAAACTAAATGATTTAATCATAAAATTACTATTGCTTTGCATTAATAAGTGCAGTTACTAATAATACTATATGTTTATTTCTTTTTATACACATTTGACAGTAAAGCACTAAGCTTGAGTTGGGAAGCATACAACATTTACTTTTATTAACAACAGTAACATGCTTAATCTAATTTTTACATAGAAAATGTATATATTCTACTCTTATTAAATGCACCATTATTCTTCTATAATATTAAATGGAACTCACCAACATAAGTGATTATGTGTCATTTAGTCGCAAATTGAAAAAAAGGTTTGTTTTTCAAGGCACTTTGTGACTTTTCTTACTTCATACACAAAAAAGTGTACAAATCTGATTACTGGATGTTTTGATATTTTATAATAACGATTTTATAATTTCAAAATACAAAGCAAAAAGTAGAAATTAATGTCTATTAAGCCAATAAGTGCTCCTCTGCTCCTATCAACTGGTTATAATGGTGACTTAATGTATTTTTTTATTTTACGTAAGTGTTTGTTTACCACAAAGTATATTTTTGCTCATCCCATTAAAATAGCATTCAAACTGGATCACTTTAGAGCTTTAAACCACTGAAAATAGTTGTATGAAATGCTTGAAAGTCATTGGAAATTTCTCTCAAAGGTTGTACAGACCCTGAAATGAACAATGTAATAACATTGGACTATTTCTGCCACAACACCATTGTCAGTTAGTGTTACTGCTTCTGGTTTTCTGATGTACATCAGCGCTGTTAATTAGGGATGTGCATCTCCATAACTGAGGCTGATTCGATACACATCTCGATGCATAGCCAACGATACGATACATATGAAGCAGCTAGCGATGCGATACGATTCACCCTATTACGATTCCATTCAACACAATGCAATTCGATGTAATGGAAAAATATGATTTCTATTATTTCTTTGGTTCAGACAGACAGCAAATCATAAATTAACTTATGTCTTCTGACTTCTAACACCTCGAGGCCTGTTTCATAAAACAAGTTTACCAAATAGGCCAGGATAATTTCAGTTAGTCTGACTCACAGTCAAATGATTTGGTTCCATGAAGCAAATTGAACAAAGATCAACCTCAGACAGTGTGGCTACTTATGCTGGAAAGCTAACCTGGTTCAGGCTAATCTTAGCTCTTCTAACACTGACCAATAGGAATGCAATTATATTACCACTGACTCCCTCACATACTATCATAGCCATGTAGCCTTTCTCTCTGGTTTTATAACAGCTGTACCTTTAGAACAGATAGCATTAGAACATTACAATCTAACAATGCTCTTTAACAATCACTAAACTAAAAGTTAAAATCACTAAATTAAAACTACATTTGAACTGCTGTAAGAACACACATTAACTCATCTGAGCTTAGTAATTAGGACTGTATTAGCTTACATTTTATTTACCAATTACAATAGTCCCTTTACAGTTACTGCTATCATAAAATGCATATTTGACTCCTAATTATTGAGCTCTGTCTGTTTAGCTTGTCCAATCCTGATAGCAAAATGGATATATTTGCATGACTTTCTAGCATTTACGGATGAAAATATACTCGTGACATGTCAGTTATACATTGAGGAAAACAAAATGTCTCAAATGCATTAAACAGCACATATATATTCACTGTTTGTCACGGTGGATCGATTTGATCCACGATTGACATTAGGTACACAAATTAGGTAGATTGTGTGAACTTACATTGTCATTTATAAACGCTTTAGCCCGATTGATTTGTTAGTTTATTTCAAGTTAGGTTTTGGACTTTAATCCATGCTTTTCCTCGGTATCCGCAGTGTTGTGATTTGTCATATTCACACGCAGCATTGATAAGAGAATGCGCTTGAGAAACAGTTTCTCGAGGAGAAATCAATCTACATTTATAATATTGGTCACAGATTATTGGTCACTTTCTAAACAATACAAGTGTAGCGCATCCACTAGTAATGAAATATAAATAGTTTTTTACAGATGCAAATATGTTAGAAACGATGCATCGTGATACAAATGCCAACTTGAATCCGATGCACACTTTTTAAACTGATACATCGCATCGTTAACTTTTTTGCCGGTGCACCGAGCGAATCAGGGAATCTTCCCATCCCTACTGTTTATGACACAAAATTCTGGGCCGAATTTGAATGATTCTCACTAGATCTCACAGCAACCTTTATTCATTCTGAGGTGAATTTAAATGCTTCTCACTGGATCTCACAGCGCTGTGCTGCCACAGTGTCGCGTAATCAGCTTTGGTTCCCAGTAAAGCTGTTCTGAGTTTGCTCAGTGACATCAATTGATAGTTTTCATTTGACGTCACACCATTATAGGAACGCCCACCTGGAGGGCAAAACCAAGCTTTTGCTCCACTGACCGCCAGTTACTTTTACACAGATTGCATCAAGTAATAATGTAGTAAAACATTCAGTAAACACCTTATTGATTATGTATATTTTGTACAGTCTACCAGATGAAGCCAGAATATAAACGCAACATGCAAAGTTTCAGGTTAAATGGCTTCCCATAGAAAACCATTAGAAGGAAAACACTGAACTGTTAAGCGGATTGCGTCATAAACTATGCATCATTAATATGGTGACTACTGAATTTGATCTTTAATATTACTGTTTTAAAATATATTACGACACTTTAAGTGTTTTACAATGTTTTGTTGCACTATTTTTGATTGAAATATTGCTGCGGGTGCTTAATATGGATTGCAAATGGCCAAAACTTGCATTTCGTTCAGAAATACCTTTGTTTTGTTCTTTTGAGAGGTGATCAAAATATTTGCGGCTGGGAAACAGATGAAAAATTGACACGCTTGTCCTGCAGTTCTATGGATGTTTTGCCCTCCAATTCTTTGAGCCGGTCACATGACTGAAAGCTATCAATAAGGTTTGGTCATTATAGCTTTGCATGGTTAAATTCTGTACCAGAAAAGGCAAAACCAGATGTCATGCGTAAAACAACACTTTTTAAATGGCTTTTTAATGCAGTAGGGTTGCACGATATACCGGTACTAAGATAGTATCGCGATACTAAAGCTTAAAAATACCCGCGGTGCCATTGCATTTTTTAAACGGTAGTATCGTTCATACCGTAATACCGTAATATATGTTGTATGCACGGCTGGCACACTATTTAAAATGCTGGCATGCATGTTCAAATTAACAGAAACGTAGTTTGCCAAATGCCTTTTTGCTGTGCTCTGTGTAGTATGGTGTGTGTATACTTTATATCGTAATGTCTGAACGATCTGCGCTGCTAGGATTTTCGGCTGCTCGCTCGTCTCTCTCTCTCTCGTATGCGGATGCGCGCTTAACTCGCTCGTCTCTCTTCCGGGTCCTGAACTCCCACATTAACACTATCGTTGCCGGAGCAAAACAAATAACAGCAATTTCCCATTGATTATCAAGTCTGTGCGCTACAATATGGTGTTTCCTTTGTGTTCGAATCTGAATCGAATCGTTGGCTTGGGTGAATCACTGATTCACTAAACCATTCATAAAAACAGTCATTTGATTCGCCTCCGGCAGTATTCAGCCGTTTTGAAAGAATCGCTTGAATGACTCAGTGATTCAATAACGAACTGCTGTCACCTGCTGGCCGTTTTTACCAGTTTCTTTTCTAAAACTAGGCATATACATGTTTTCCAACATATTTCTACATTCAGAATTTTGTATTTAAAATACATTAATCCCATAAAATATTTTATTCAATTATAAATAATAAATACAGTCTAAATGTACAAATGCCACATCTAAATGTCACTTCATGCTGCTTCTGTGCAGTGCTAAGATGAGTTTTGTTGACCTAATTTCAGGGAAAACAATAGCCAGTCATTAATTCACATTAAGTATTCAGAGAAAAATATTGTCTGTTTTAATTTATTTATTTATTCATTTTTTATTCATTTTGTAGAATTTAATTTTAAACTGACAACACTGCATGGATGGTATCGTGATACTACTTGGTATCGTGATACTTCAGCTGGTATAGTATCGTACGACATTTTATGGTATCGTGACAACCCTATAATGCAGTACTTCATATTTTAACTGATGTTATAAAGGTTAGTGCTGGGTGGTATAATCAAAAATCTGTGTCACAGTGCTTTCACAGCATATCACAGTATTTTTTCCTTATTTAGCTTGAGCAAATATTCTACACCAGTATTTACGTACAGTCATGGCCAAAAATATTGGCACCCTTGGTAAATATGATCAAAGAAGGCTGTGAAAATTAATCTGCATAATCCTTTTGATATTTTATTTAAAAAAAATCACAAAAATCTAACCTTTCATTGGATAATAAAAAAAAATGGGGGAAATATCATTATGAAATAAATGTTTTTCTCAAATACACGTTGGCCACAATTAACGGCACCCTTTTATTCAATACTTTTTGAAACCTCTATTTGCCAGTTTAACACAGCTCTACATTTTCTCCTATAATGCCTGATGAGGTTAGAGAACACCTGACAAGACATCAGAAACCATTCCTTCATCCAGAATCTCTCCAGATCCTTTAGATTCCCAGCTCCATGTTGGTGCTTCATCTCTTCACTACATGGTTCAGGTCAGAGGACTGGAATGGCCATAGCAGAAGCTTGGTTTTGTGCCCAGTTTGTATTATTGTCCGGTAGGAAGATCCAAACATGGCCCATTGTAAGATTTCTAACAGAGTCATTCACTTGTTGATTTTTTATCTGTAGGTATTTGATATAATCCATGATTCCATGCGTCTAAATAAGATGTCCATCTCCAACATAAATATAGGCCCACAACATAAAAAATACAGCAGTATATTTAATTGTACATATGGGGTATGTTTTATCCCTGTGTTCACCAAATCCATCTTGAGTGTTTGCTGCTAAAAAGCTAATTTTTTAGTTTCATCTGACCATAGAAGCCAGTCCCATTTGAAGTTCCAGTCGTGTCTGATAACTGAATATGCTGGAGTTTGTTTTTGGATGAGCTAGGATAATTTTTCTTGAAACCCTCCCAAACATGTAGTGATGTAGGTGATGTTTGACCATTTTATTAAGGTTTTCTGACCCAGAGACTTAACTATTTTCTGCAATTCTCCAGCTGTGGTCCTTGGGGTCACTCAAACTCTACTTCTCACAGTGCATTAGGACGATATAGACACACGTCCTCTTCCAGGCAGTTTCATAACATTTTATGTTGACTAGAAATTCTTAATTATAGTCCTGATGGTGGAAATGGGAATTTTCACTGCTTTAGCTATTTTCTTAAAGCCACTTCACTAATTTGTGAAGCTAAATTATCTTTGCTGCACTTCAGAAATATATTCTTTAGTTTTTCTCATTGTTATGGATGATTAAAGCCCGTTCACACTACAAGTGACACAAACCCATTCATTTCAATTGAGAGCTGGCGATTTCCGACACGAGGGACAGCGGCGATAGCGACTGTTGGCGACGGATGGGGCGTGTCCAGCGACACGACAAAGTTCAGAATCCTTCAACTTTATGCAAATGAAGCGACATTCTGGAGCAACCGCCAATCTGAAGAAGAACGGTTGAGCTTACGTGATCGTTCTCCTCTCAGCGGTAGATAAACATACTCAATGGAAAAAAAGTAGGCTCTGTTTCTCATAAAAAAATTTGTATGTACTTAATTCATATTTATATTTTTAGTATTTTGCCTTCAAAATGTTTGTATGTAGTGGTAAGAAACCTAATTTGCTGTCAAGGCAACCAGTAGAACACTCACTAGCGACCTCATCACCAGGTAGTGTGAACACACTTTTTAGCTGGTAGTGTTTTCCCTCCTATTTATATTTATGTGAAACAGGAAGCCATAGCTGGATAATTTCATGTTCATAATCATCCTGGACTGCTCAAAATTGTGAATATAAATGGGAATATACTATATTTTACTCAGAAGAATTTCTAGCGGTGCCAATAATTGTGTCCAACGTGTATTTGATAAAAATGTATTTTATAATGATATTTCCCCCCATTTAAAATGTTTATTATCCAATGAAAGATTAGATTTTTGTGATTAAAAAGTTCAAAAGGTCAACAATGTAAATTTATTTTCAGCGTTCTTTGATCATATTTACCAAGGATACCGATATTTTTGGCCATGACTGTACATTTATTGTCTCTTTTACAGATGAAGGCAGATGCCGTTACTGAAATGTCAAGACTCTTTCCAGAAGTTCAAAACAGGTATTGTGTCATTTTCAATGCTTTGAGTTTGCTTACTTTATATCTGCAAAATAGAAAATTAACGTAGAGACTTGTGGTAGAGTTACACGCTGTTAATCAGAAAACACACTACATTGCAAGGACAGAATGGTTTGCCAGGACACTGTAGTGTGTTAATGATTAGTGAATAGTAGACATATAACTGTCATAAAGTCCTGCTAAACCACTCTGTCCTTTCAATACAGTCACAGTGTGTTGTCAGTGACATCAATAAGGTTTGGTCATTGTAGCTTTGCATGGTTAAATTCTGTACCAGAAAAGGCAGAACCAGATGTCAGGCGTAAAACAACACTTTAATGCAGTACTAGGGGTCGACCGATTATCGGTGCCGATATTAAGCATTTTTACGATTATCGATATCGGCCATTTTCAAAACAGATTTGCCGATAATTTTTAAAATTTAATTTTAATTTAATTTTTTTTAATGCAAACAAACATACTATTTACAGGTGACATTATTTATTGGTGAATAAATAATACAGGTGAAACTATTTAATGTTTAAATGCACTATTTGGCTCGATGCAGCCTGTCTGAGCTCAACACTCTGTGAGAGTGAGGGCAATCTCTCAATCTCTGAGAGCAATCTCCGCCCACCGCTCATCTGATATGTAGGAGAGTCACGAGTCCGACCAATCAACGCGGAAAACTGAAGGCAGTCTCACACGAGCATTTGTTAACTGGAGCTGCCTCAGTGATCACGCATCAGTTGTCTCTCAAAGGTACAATACGATTGCAATAAATCACAATCCACTACACTGAAGTTGCAAAACACCTCAATATAACCTATGATGTCCGCGATGTGGAAAATGCGGGCGGAATCGCGGAATGCAGTCATATAATGGAATTTAACGTATAACGCGGAATGTCATGGAATTTGTCAAAGTTTGGATGAATTAATCAAAAGTAGGTCAGTACACTTAAATCTACTCGCGCTATGGACTAGTATCTATAAATATTAAGCCTTATTAAGAAACTTAAAAGGTCCTCATGGCAACCTGTCAAAATATAAGTTCGGTTTAGCCAAATATATTACTGTGGTGCAGTAGAATATACGTAATACAACTACAACAATTATTACAACTTTTGTTGAGAATAATCACACACGCTAAATACGTTTACTTTAAGTTTTACAAAATGTTTACAGAATGTTTCTGGGTGATCCCTGCACTTATGTTATTATTAATATTACTGTTTATTTAATGTTGTTGTTATTAACAGTTTTCAGAATTAAAGACATGTTTAAAAGCATTTAAAGAATGTTTTTTGACAGAGCTCTTGTTATTATTAATTTTGGCATTCATTTTCATTTTTACACCAGACACGTATATCGGTTCAAAATATCGGTTATCGGTCTACTTGATCTGTAATAATCGGTATCGGCATCGGCCCTGAAAAACACATATCGGTCGACCCCTATGCTGTACCTCATATTTTAACTGATGTTATAAAGGTTAGTGCTGGGTGGTATAACCAACAATCTGTGTCACAGTGCTTTCCAAGATTCTGCTGCTTTCACAGCATATCACAGGATTATTTTACTTATGTAGCTTGAGCAAATATTCTACACCAGTATTTACCATTTATTGTCTCTTTTACAGATGAAGGCAGATGCCGTTACTGAAATGTCAAGACTCTTACCAGAAGTTCAGAACAGGTATTGTGTAATTTTCAATGAGCCAGCCTGTGGGATCTAACTTTTTGTTGTTTTAAATTGCACGTACGTGAGTGAGAGAGCCTATGAAAGCACCAATAATCAAAATAATATACTTTCAAACATAATATACTTATTATACATAATAATATACTTTCAAACATAATGTTAAACTAATATGTTGAATAGAGATCGACCGATATATCGGTTTACCGATATTTTTCCCGATATTTAAGCATTTTACCATAATCGGTTATTGGTTTTGTAAAAAAAAAATATCGGTATTTTTATTTATTTTTTACATACATAATTATACAGAGTATAACCAGCAGTGAAATGTGTTCTCTGTATTTGACCCATCCAAGTACACACACACCTGGAGCAGTGTTCACTCAGGAGAAGCTCCAGCACGACCACGCATGTAACTTTATACAAGATTAACTTGTTTGAAACACGCTGAATTATATTAACATTTACTAACCATTATTCCGCCAATAAACATCTAAATAAATACATCTCTATCGAAATTGTTTATTTTCTCCTAGCGATCATGATTTGAGTATAGTTCTGTGTAAATAGATAAACCGCTGTCAGCAGTTATTTCATAATCTAGAATGACAAAAACATTTAATAATTCTGATAAAACATGCCAGTTGAGAAATGCAATAAAATACAATGTTTTGTTTGTTATAGCTTATTTCAATATTACAGAGAATATTATTCAGTGAATTAACATTATCCAGTGAATTATTATTATTCACTCTTTAGCCTATTCAACAGCTTATAAACCTAAAACTGTAGTTTAAAATGAAGTTGATATTTTGTTTGAGTTTTCCTCTTTTCCTTAGGTTTTAAATAGCCTGTAAGCGCCTGTCGCGCTTTACTTTGACTTTAATATCAGCAGCAATTCGGCGCCAAGCAGTGTTTAAAATAAAAACAGCAAATACTGTGGAACCAAATAAATGAGAAACGAATGTTTTTTAACATTATCACTTAGATCAGGGTAATAGATCGTATTCACCTCTCACGTATTCTGTGTTTAGGAGGAGAAATCGGTTCTCATGGCGCTGTGAATACAGACTGAACGGCTCAAAGCCGCTGTATGAGAACATGATACACAAACTACTGCTCTCGCTGGATAAACACAGGATACACACAAGATTGGATGGGCAAGTTTTGTAATCAAGGTAAAACTGATTACAGTGACATGATCCCTGCATTAGGCGCCGTTATGTCCGTTATAAATGATGCGAAACGAAGTATGTGCTCTCGGGTTCACTATAACATCATATTTCTGCTTGAATACACAGCGACGTGAATAGTGAATAATAATAAAATACTATTTTATTTATCATTATTAAATGAATGCAATATAAAGATACATCACAACAAGCCTTTTTAATTATTTATTTAATGTGTATTTTATCATTTATATACTTTTCACTTGGTAGATCTCGTGAGTTTTCTCCTTGACCTAGATTAATGTCAGACTCAGAACAGGCTTAAAACGGGCGATTTACATTTGGTTTTGAAACTCTTCCACATCGTCTTGTCTGTCTCACCTCACTCTTCTTGTCTGTGTCACCTCACTCTTCTTGTCTGTGTCACCTCACCTCTTCTTGTCTGTGTCCTCACTCTTCTTGTCTGTGTCACCTCACTCTTCTTGTCTGTGTCACCTCACTCTTCTTGTCTGTCTCCTCACTCTTCTTGTCTGTGTCACCTCACTCTTCTTGTCTGTGTCTCCTCACTCTTCTTGTCTGTGTCACCTCACTCTTCTTGTCTGTGTCACCTCACTCTTCTTGTCTGTGTCTCCTCACTCTTCTTGTCTGTGTCACCTCACTCTTCTTGTCTGTGTCACCTCACTCTTCTTGTCTGTGTCTCCTCACTCTTCTTGTATGTGTCACCTCACTCTTCTTGTCTGTGTCACCTCACTCTTCTTGTCTGTGTCACCTCACTCTTCTTGTCTGTGTCACCTCTCTTCTTGTCTGTGTCTCCTCACTCTTCTTGTATGTGTGTCACCTCACTCTTCTTGTCTGTGTCACCTCACTCTTCTTGTCTGTGTCACCTCACTCTTCTTGTCTGTGTCACCTCACTCTTCTTGTCTGTGTCTCCTCACTCTTCTTGTATGTGTCACCTCACTCTTTGTCTGTGTCACCTCACTCTTCTTGTCTGTGTCACCTCACTCTTCTTGTCTGTGTTTCTCTTCTTGTCTGTGTCACCTCACTCTTCTTGTCTGTGTCACCTCACTCTTCTTGTCTGTGTCTCCTCACTCTTCTTGTCTGTGTCTCCTCACTCTTCTTGTCTGTCACACCTCACTCTTCTTGTCTGTGTCACCTCTCTCTTCTTGTCTGTGTCACACCTCTCTCTTCTTGTCTGTGTCTCCTCACTCTTCTTGTATGTGTCACCTCACTCTTCTTGTCTGTGTCACCTCACTCTTCTTGTCTGTGTCACTCACTCTTCTTGTCTGTATCACCTCACTCTTCTTGTCTGTGTCTCCTCAATCTTCTTGTATGTGTCACCTCACTCTTTTGTCTGTGTCACCACTCTTCTTGTCTGTGTCACCTCACTCTTCTTGTCTGTGTCTCCTCTCTCTTCTGTCTGTGTCACCTCACTCTTCTTGTCTGTGTCACCTCACTCTTCTTGTCTGTGTCTCCTCACTCTTCTTGTCTGTGTCTCCTCACTCTTCTTGTCTGTGTCACCTCACTCTTCTTGTCAGTCACCTCACTCTTCTTGTCTGTGTCACCTCACTCTTCTTGTCTGTGTCACCTCACTCTTCTTGTCAGTCATCTCTTCATGTGATAAATGAAATCTGATCTGTGATGTAGAGGTCTGGCGGGACTATTTTAGGTTGTATTCATACACACCGCTCCCCGCGAAAGTATTCTGTTTGTTCATATATTTGCTGAAAGAAAGAGAGCTAGGCTAACAAATACAAGTTTAGTCTGCATAAAGGTGTATTTATTTTATTTTTGTCTTGTCAATAGTCTTGAATTTATTGACTGATAAATGTCAATAACATTTGCTGCCAACACGGAATAAAGTTTCACAGAGAGGAAAAGTTATAAAAAATTGTAATCCTTATTATAATTTGTTTTGTCAGGATATAATTTGTTTATGCTAACATTCAGCCTACAACAATAATAGGAAAAAAATGTAGGTTTAGCCTAATAGCTATTTTATTAGTCTTGTCAAAACAATAAATTAATTTAACATCTTGCTGTTAACACAGTGAAAAGTGCAGAGAAAAAATAAATAAATTTGACACAGTCTGTCATTTAAAATGATAGGATAAGCATAATACAAAAAAGGAAAGAGAATTTAATCGTGCTTCAAGGACAGCGGAGTAATAAATCTGGTCGGGACAGCCCAATGCAGACCTAGACTGCTGTGATGCAAGACTGCATCGTTCGCGGCGTTGCATTTAGCAGCGCTGTTCATTTTTAATTTTAGTGTCCTCTATCTGAACTTAATTTATTTTTATTACAATAAAACAATCTAAAGGACGGTGGGGGACGCAAAATTGGTGAGCAAGTGATGTAACAGTGTTAAGCTTAACAATGTAGTATAACCGCAGTTGTAAGCCTATATTTATTTACTTTATAACAGTAAATAAATATCGGTTCTGAATATCGGTTATCGGTACATAAATGTATAAAGTATCGGTATCGGTTATAAAAATCAATATCGGTCGATCACTAATGTTGAATATAAAAATATTTAAAACATCTAGTTCTTATATATTCGCATACAACAGTCATACATCGCTATTAGTACTGCGCCACCTGACAAGTTTGCCGCATCGGCCTTTAACGGATGTTATATCAGTCTAAAGATCTGCAAAATCAGTCAACGGTGAAAATCAAAAGTATATTTATTTTTAAAACAACAGTGTAACACTAAATATTGGACATAAACAAGCGTAAAAAGTATTTAAAACAGGTAAGTTCATATATTTGGAGTAAAGTTAAATTAAACAAACAGCCCTGTGTTAGACTGATTTATTATCTGCAATTTTTTATGATGATGATGTAGAATATGCATTCATATTTTTTCGATGCAGTATATTCTGCTTTTTGTCTTATAATTAATATAACCCATACTGTATGCGTGTAAAGCATTATCACAAGGGCTATTTATCCCAATTAAAATGCGTGCAAACATGACTGATTTTATAAAGCAGTTATAAAAGTTAATAAAGCCTCAGCAGAACTGTTGTGCATCGCCAATCAAAGCACGGTGCTGTTTTTGTTTCTGAATGAATCGCATGAATGAATGTCCTGTCAAACCGCTCTGTCCTTTCAATGCAGTGTTTTGACATCAATAATGAATGTTTAAACTGACAGGGCTTAAAATCACTTGCATAAACATATCATGGTTAAGCTTCGCAATTAATCTGCAAATCACATGCATTCTGAACTGTCATGGTCCGTACAGATCACAAATCAACTACGATCTCTTCTGGGCATTGTGCCACATCACAGTGTAGATGCTAAAACGATATCCTGCATTCCCACAACCCATAAAAATGGTTGAGATCAAAATACAATTGACATTACTTTAAGCTTATCTCATAGTACACCATGTTACAAGATCAATAACGATAATTATAGCATTATTATTTTTCTCATAAAATATAATAAAGTTGATTATATGTTCAATATAATGTGTATGCAATATGCAAAGAAAAAAAAATGCATCAATACACTGGTTTTCTGTTCAATTTAGCTGTATTGTAGCTATATCTACTTCTCTGTTTATGGATATGGAGAATCACACAGTTACTGGGCAGGATAGACCTGACAAATTGAAAACAGTCCTACTTTTTAATGTACTGATTCATATTAAGATGAGAATTTTTTGGGAAGATTGATTGACGATGTACTCACTCATAAAATGCATTGTTAATTTTGAACAAAAAGTTGCACACTTGCAGCTGAGGTGTTGTAAAATCATTTAGGCCTAAATGTTGTGTGCATCCTTATGTGAGTTGGTATTTGACTATCCAGCTGTGTTCATTTTACATCTCAACCATAGAAAGTGAAAATAGAAACTTAATAGACAGTCAAGAGTCATGTTAAAGACGTAATTTCAATTTGTGGCCACAAGCAGACTTACAGTGTCTAGATTTGTTCTTCGAGTTTCTTTAGCTTGAGCAAATATTCTACACCAATATTTACGCATTTATTCTCTCTTTTAAAGATGAAGGCAGATGCCGTTACTGAAATGTCTAGACTCTTACCAGAAGTTCAGAACAGGTATTGTGTCATTTTCGTTGAGTGTGCTTACTTTATATATGCCAAATAGAAAATTAACATAGAGACTTGTGGTAGAGTTACACGCTGTTAATCAGAAAACACTGCATTGCAAGGACAGAATGGTTTGTCAGGACACTGTATTGAAACCATAGTCATTGTAGTTACACCATATGTGAACCTGAAAACACACTACATTGCAAGGACAGAATGGTTTGCCAAATATTGTATTGAAATATAGTCATTGTAGTTACACCATATGTGAACCTGAAAACACACTAAAGTATTTAAAACAGGTAAGTTCATATATTTGGAGTAAAGTTAAATTAAACAGACACATCAGTCATACAGCGCTCTGGACCGGTGCTCCCCATGACAAGCCCTGTGTTAGACTGATTTATTATCTGCAATTTTTATGATGATGATGTAGAATATGCATTAATATTTTTAACGATGCAGTATCAGCATGTTTATTCATACAGCTGTTCAAGAAAAGATGTCTCTTACTCTTGACATAATTTGTAAATATAGGTTTATCACCTTGCAGTTCAATTTTGTTGTGGGCTTAGTTTTATAGTCTGTTTTAAAACATTTCCAATGAAGAGAAGAAGCCTAATCCTCATTTGCGCCTGTGTGTTGAGCGGTGAAATAGTGGGGCAATTTGATACTAAAAGCTGAATAATAACAGGCCTAATCAGGGCTGCACTCGACTAAGAATTTATCTGGTCGACTAGTAGTCGTTCATTTGAAGCATTAGTCGACTATTCACACGTTTATTAATAAACCATTTAAATAATAATAATGAGCCTTTAATTGCCTACGTAGCTTAATAAGTGCTCAAGCACACGCACAAAGCTTGCCACAGCACCAGCAGAAGTAATGAATGTGTCAGGGAAAAACAGTAAGGAGGCTGTGTTAACATTTTAATAATTTGATAAACTAGTGCTTTTTTTGTTTTCGGTTTAAGAGATGAACTCGGCAACACTGACTCATCATCTCCATGGTATTGATGCACCTATATGCATGTTTCATACGGATTACATAATCTGAGAATATTTGTATTTCATTTGAATTAGTTTATTTGAAAGTAGACACTTCACTCTCTATATATATTTATTGATGTCTTTAAGGCAAAGATATACATGCAGTTTCATGTTCAAGTTCACAGAGACCGAGACGGCTGTAAGCGCATCCTGTTTGCTTTATTTTACAAAAGCACAATGTTTCGTTGTTATTATGAGTGCACACAAATTTAAACGTAGAGTCTTTACATATTTGAAATATGTATTAATTTTATCTGTATGAGCAAAAATTACGAATGTTTAAAGAGCAAGTGAGCGCACCGGCGCCTCAATCTGTCCTGCAGTGAGCGCTGCTGTCCACTCCACACAAACACTTCCATAGCGCACATTTCTCTGGGTTAACATTAGATTGAGCGGCCATGTAAAGTTGCTAATACGTACATTTTTCAGATGATAAGCCATATTTGTGGTGTAATTATGATAATTATTGTTGTGAAACCAATGGCTACACCATATGTGTAGCATATGTATGACAAATGCACTTCATTATGTAAGTGAATGCTGCTTTATATAAAGCTTTAAAAAAGTCCTTAAAATTCTTTGAATATGGTGAACAAACTGGTGATCTGCAGTTTGGTTTAGTTTTTTCTGTTCTCTGAGCTCCACTTAAAATGTTAAGAAGATTTTTACATTAAAAAACATAATTTTGAAGTAATAGGCTGTTTTCTGTCCTGTTTCTGACCCCCGTCATCAAACCGCTCTGTTTGAACAGGCGTGGTGAATTGTAGACTCCGAAGTAAACACCCACTGCTATGATTGGCCAATAGTTGTGTATGTTCGACAGTCTACATCCTTCATAGATGGACGATGCTGTGATTTTAGGGCAAAAACACATAAATATTTAGTACATATCAAACGATCTGTAATAACAGACAAAGCAATAGTAATAAAAGCAGTTACTCACTCTTGTGTGACATTACTGTCAGATCCAATATAGTCGTACAGCGTCGTCTTTAAGTTTCAGGTTTTCCGAAAAATCCTGTCAAATTGTAAATTAATCCACGGAAAAATGAAGATTAATTTCAGAAAAAATGTGCGATTTAATTAGTTTTTTTTATTGACAACACTCATTGATAAGTGATTTTATGCACTTTCTGATACAGTCTCAAAGTGTTGTATCAAACTAAGGTTATTCAAATAAAGGAATATTTCCAACTCCGTGTAAATATTCAAAAATGCCTGTTTTTTTTCTTATTGAATCATATACTCGAGGTTTGAATGCAGTGATTGGATAGCATAGCATAGATCGAAAATGGGAGATTAATCAAAATGAACATGCTGCAGAAATAACTTAAAAGAGTTGTAAAACTTGAGCAGTGTGCAGATCCCTGTTTGTCTTATGACTGTAATGACACCAGCAGCGCTTATTAAATTAGGAGCTAAGAGCACTGTTTAAAACCGTGACAGATAGTTGATCAAAATAAACTTAATTAGATAAAGTCAACATGTTCATGGTTATTTCGAAGACAAACACCGATGTTATGTCAAAGTCCTTTCTGAAATTTAGCTGTTAGGGCTGCACAGTATTTAAGAAAACAACAACAACAAAAAACTGACATGCAATATATTTTTTTCTGCCATATGAGAAATGGCAATGGTAAACCATCTTTTTTAAGGCTGAACAGTTTGGGAAAACTTGAGAAATGTGGGTGTTTACGCTTGTGTTAACTCTTTATAAGAACCAACTCAAACCTCTTTCAGTAGCTCTTTTCATTGACCACAATCCTACTATTTTTTGACCAATTAATTATAAAAAAAATAAACTAAAAACAAATATTATTTTACTGTAAATTTAAATATAATAATACAAATTGTATAGTAAGACCGTAAAATTGCAATACTAATTTCTACTATTTACGTCTTAATTTCAACAGTTTTTCCGTATAAGCAGACAACTCATAATCCTTTGTTTCTCTGTGTGACTTTTATTGTAAGGCCTTTTTAAAACCTCTAAACTATCAGACTTTCAGATTTCTTATAGGCAATGACATTATCTAAAACAGTTTGCTTTATACAATGCTACTGAATGCATATAGAGCAGTTCACAGTATTTTGCTTTCTTGTTTATAGTGACTGGACGTGTTGAACATCGTGAGGAGAGAAGAATGATGAAACATTTCTACACAGCCAAAGGACATATGGCCACTAAAGAGCGAAAAAGCTGAAGAGCCTGTGCTAAAAACATTCAGTGAAAACATAAGGGGTTAACACTTTACAATACTGTTCCATCATTAATGAATAACTACACGAGAAAACATGAGTAACGCAAGATTAGCACTCTAGTAACTACTAGTAACTAACAAGAAACTCTGATTAATGAATTAGTAAGTGATAGTGCTTAGTCAA